>JAWWEN010000025.1:817009-833428 GCA_035582955.1 Sycophila texana
TTTATTTTCTTAAACTGAACCAGTGAAAATTTACTGAAATTAGTGAAAATTGCTCCACTAATCATTACACTGAAAAAAAATTTGGTAATTTTAAGTAAATATTTACTTCAATAGTACTTGTTAAATATTTCTTTGAATAAACTAAATATTTCTTTAAAACTAAATGAATTTATTTGTTTCTAAATGAAATTAGTAGTTTCAAAAAAATAATTACTTGATTCGAAGAAATATTTAACAAGTACTATTGATGTAAATATTTACTTAAAATTACCAAATTTTTCTCTCAGTGTAAACATCGAAGCTCTTTAGTTTGTAATTATTAGTAAAATCTCGCTAATTCTACTAGATCTTCTAATTAATTAAAATTCAGATAATTTAATTTAATCCCTCTCCGCAATCTTCTCGCAATTAAACACTGCGAAAAATAATCCATCATCTCCGCAAAAACACTACGCCAAAAAAATTTCCCAAACTCCACCCGAAGCACATTTTTAACTGCATTTATTAATAACCCCTAATTAATCCAAGATCGAGTATCGAACTGACAAATCGCATTACATCGGGGCTCTCCAAATCGAAATTAAGTCGGAGAGAGTACGAGCGCAGCCGCGAAACAACCATCCAGCATGCGAGCGAATTCAAGCGCGAGCGAGAGAGACGCGCAGAGCAAACGCCAGAGAAAGACAGAGAAGGCGATAGAGAAAAACGAAAAGGGCCGGGCGGACGAAGCATGGAGAGAGACTACTTGACCACAGAGATTCGCAGAGGCGTCGCTGGGCTGTTAGACGCTCGGCGGCGATGGAGAGGCGAGGGGAGCTGTAAATCCTGGCGCTGATTAGAGGTCGGCACCGAGAGCCCGTCGGCCGGCCAGTCTCGTTACCCCCCGGCCTGCCCCGGCAAAAATTAACGAGGAAACCGAGTGCCGGGGCGCGCGGGGGCCACGCGCTCCCGCCGCGAGACTATACGCTACTTGCTTCTTTCGCCTCTGCTCCTGCCCTCCCCCCTCCAGCACTCTGCGAGAACCGCGCGCGAGTACTTAGGCTCGCTTATTAGCCCTTATTAGTGCAGAAAATTGATTGTTACGCGCCGGGGAATTTGCTTAAGGTGGCGCCCGGAGGAAAGGTTTTCCCCGCTCCGGCGTGTATATTACGCGTGTACGACGCCGCTAAATGCCGCGCGGCGCGCCTTGGAGTTGCGCAATTTCTTTGCGCCTCCGCTTGCGCCGGGCCGATTGTTTTAAAACGCTTCCATTTCGCCGAAACCCCGGGCTCTTTAGCAACGGCTTTTTCGCTGAAAGATTTATACGGCCTACTTGTCAAATTTTCGAGGGTGTAATTGTACGTCTTTTGAAAGAGGTATGCATGAGTTAACGAACTTTTATGGACTAAATGGTAATATGGAGTCTGGGTGAAAAAAAAAAAAAATTGGTTTTGGGGGTAAACTTTGAGGGAAGTTCCTTCAGTTTTTTGATAACATTTTGTGAAAATTTTGGCTGATGAGACTGTTATTTTTGTACTTGTGATTGTATTGGTTCCATTGAGATTAAACTGTTGTAATCCAATTTGGTATAGGATTGAGTGTCATAAAAAAATTATTTTAAGTATATGTGGTACAGTTGAATGTTTTCAAATTATTATTAATAAATTTTGCATAAAGTTTTTTTAAATATTTACTTCACTTGTTGAAAAATACTCTTGTTTGATTTTGTATGGGTAACAGCGGTGTTTTTAAATATTTTTTTTTGTTTGAGTTCGAGTGAAGCAGTGTACTAGTTATTTTTTATTAGAAACTTATATAATTTAAAAATTATATATAAAATTATATTAAAAAACTTATTAAAATAAGATAAGTACTAAAATTTATTAAAAATCTTATTTTAATAAGAATTAAAAACTTATTAAAATAAGATTTTTAATAAATTTTAGTACTTTTGCCATAAAGAAATAAAGAAATAAAGAAAGCCTAAAAAGAAAACAAAAAAGAGAAACTCAATATGAACCTCCGATAAAACTTAGTCTCAACTAATATTTTCGTGAGTCTTAATTTAGATTTATCTTAAAAAATATTGCATTTTATTTTGGGCAACAATTTTTATGAATCTTTTTGTAACTAACAAATAATAAAAGACGAATATTCTCAATTACGCAGTTATAATATTTTTGTAACAAAATAAAAGTGTACAACATTCTTAAATTAATAAAATAAAATGCTGAATATAATAATTTGTTGAAAAAGAAAAAGGTCTTAGCATGTAAACAGCATGAACAATTCGACGTTTATGTTTCGCAAATGTTTCTAATGTGGCAAGACTAATAAAAGTGCTTGGAACGGCACATTCTCAAACGCGATGAGCTTAGTTTTCGCAGTTCGCGTTACTATACACCGTAGTATTCCGTAGTACGGCACACGTGCATCAGATTTTTTCGCACACTCGGCGAATATCTGACTTTCGTGTCGCACAAGTGAATCGCCCTATTGCGCCAACCGCGTTCAATTGCGTAATTTGCCTTCTCCGCGGGGTCTTTAAACTTTTCGCTGTTGTAATTGCAGCCTGCACTCAGCACACTATAAAATAACTATACAATTTTTTTTTTAATTTTAACGGGCAATTAAATTTGAATTGAGTGATGCATTACCCCGTTAAATCTCACGTAAAGAATTCAAAATTAAATCATTCCCCTGTGAAAAACTGGCGCCCGTTTTCCTAAGCGATTGCTGTTGGCGCATGCATTAGGCCTCTAATCGGGTCGAAAAAGGAAGACCATTTTTTTTTTTTAAACTTCCTCCTTATACCCCCATCATCTTCCGATGATCCTTGAGTTTTATGTATTCCAGTCCTTTGTTTGCACATGCTCTTCTCCTTAGCTCGGACTACTTTTTCCGCTCGTAAAAAAAGTATTTGAACTCCATTGGGCCTCACGTATGCGCATTCTTCGGCTCTCGAACGTGGCCTCCAGGACATTTTTTTCCTGGGCGGTCTCGTCTTTTCCGAGAGAGAAGCGCGCCGCTAGAGAGATCCTTTAAATCCGAGACCTTCTTAAAAATGCATCCGCCGTACAGAAAAATGGGCCCCGTTCAGATGCTAACTGTCTTTTGGGGGCTGGTAGATTTTGCGGTGCCAACGCAGTCGGCGTCTAAGCGATGCCTTCCGTCTCGTTTTCTACGAAGAGAATGGTAAGGTTAAGAATTTTTCGAGTGGCGTCCCTTATAGCTATGCTCGGTATTTCACTTACGATTTGCGCGCATAATTTTATATTCGACGTCTTAGATTTGCACGAGTTTTATTTCTTTGTTTTTTCTTTTTTTTTACTCAAGAAATTATAGTATATGATTATATATGACAAATATTTGCATACAATAATTTCGGGCGAGTTGGCAAACTGAATGTATCTTTAAAATACATAACTATACGAAAAAGTGTTTTCGGTTAAAATTGATACAAGATAAGAAGCGCAGTGATAGTTTCCTAATCACAGGATGAAGCTCAAAACGAAATTTTTATCTGTTATATCGGATTACTCATACTGCAAACTTCCTGCAGCTTAGTGATTTTGTTCTTTTATCATTTCTTTTTAAAATTGAAATTTTTTTTTTTTTTTTATTTAAAATGTATAAAAATTATTCTTTTATACTACTGCCAAAATGAATTGTTTTTAGAGAACACTCGAGATTTTCGTATTGAATAGGAAGCAATTACACGAGGAGGATGTTATACTGCAAAGACGGAAGCTTGCACCTTTAGAGGGAAAAATTTTTCTATTATCCGATCATCCGGTAAACGCAGCCTCGTGAAATTGAAGTTTCAGGTCTGTGGGACCCCCGAACGAACGTGTCGTAAATATTCGAGTGTTTAGAAAGGACCATGGGCTCGTAACTTTTCTCGAAGCCTCGGAAAAGCCTCCTCGGTTCTGCTGGAGCGCGCAGGCTTTTCTGGTAAGTGACTAATTTATCGCTTATTGCTATCTCGTAAATATTGGAATAGATTGCGCTAAAAAGTAAATAAAGTGTATTTTATAGATTTACAGTCGTTTTACGAACTCTTAGAGGTAACAGCATTATAACAAAAAAAATAGACTAATTGAAAGCCGTTAAATTTTTCACAATTCATTGAATTTTATTCCAGATACCCTTAATGTATATATTACTTACTAATAGATTGCTTCGTAAAATTTTTTTTATTCACTCGGGAAAGATCATAAAATTTATTCAGTTAGCTTTTGAATTTATTCAGGGAATTTTTTTTTGAAGAAAAGTTATTTTATTTAAGATAAAAAATAATAATCTTTTTATTGTGACCTTTAAAAATTAAATGTTATAGGCATTTAGATTTTCGGATTAATTATCATAAATTTTTAGATTTTGTTTTAAATGCGTTTTCAACAATTAAATATGACCAAAAATTAATGAATAATAACAAATTTATGTACATTTATTAATAAGCTTATGAAAAAGCAATTTCTACGATTTTGAGTATATATCTGTCAACTTTTTCCCACAGTATGATCGAAAACCTACAATTTAAAAAAAAAAAATGCGTAACTCCGTGTAAACTACAAAAATATGACAAAATACGGAAGCTCCTGAAAAATTGATACCCGAGGTAAGAAAACCAAAAGTCATTCGTCACAATAAATCTCGAAAATCTATAATGACGTATAAAATTGCAAAAAAAAATAAATCAACGCCCAAGACACGATTTTCCCGAGCAAAGCGCAACCACCCAGATAAAAAAAAAAAAAAACTGCCCCGCACTCCGATATAACCGTTTTGCTGGAAAACTCGGTCTCAACACCTAATAAAAATAAATCTCCATTAAACCAACAAGACGCGAACCACCCCGTCTCGCCCGTCCTTTCAAAAGAATCACCGCTCGCCCAAAAAAGAAAAAAAAAGAAAAAAAAAGCAGTGCAGCCAGAAAAAAAAAACCGTAACCCAGCATCGATCGGCGAGCGTATCGCGCTCGGAGCTCCGGCGGCAACGACTCGCGCGGCTCCTAAAGACTCACCTTTTCACGTTTAATAACTATTAGGCGGCGCGAGAGAATAAGAGCGAGAAAGAGAGGGCGAGATCCGGCGGAGAGCGGAAGGGAGAGAGTATAGAGAAGGGCGAAGCGAAGATGCAAGGGTGCAGAACTGCAGAGGCGAGCCGGCGCGGCAGCAGATGTTTTCTCATTGTCATGCTAAAGGCCTTTGGCCCGTGTGTGTCTCCGCCGGCGTCGCGTCGGCCGTTTCTCGACCCCCGGTGCCGAGCGCCCGACGCTCGCGTGCTTCGCAGCCTAACGTCTTTCGCGCGTGTACTTCTCGCCGGTTCCTCGCCCTCGGGCACCGGCTCTCCCTTCTTTCCTCCCTCCCCCCTTCTGATCTACTATTTTTCTCTCTCTTTCTGGCTGGCATTTTCTCCGCTCCTATCTCTCTATTCGCTTTAAATTTGGCCGCGCCGTATTAGGGAGAATTCATTTTGGATAATTCCCAACTGGCGGATCGCGTGAGAATAAACCGCGTTTGCCATTTTTTTTTTTTTTTTGTTCGACGCGAAATCTTTGCTTGGCGCTTTTTTCTCTCTTCTCTTTCACTTCGCTGCAACTTCCTTTCGCGCAGATTTTTTTGAAACTCGGGCGTTTAGCGTTTTTGCAAAAAATCTTTAACTGGCTTTTATTATACATAGAATGGAGAGTTATAATTATTTATGATTTGTTGAGTTGAATGCACGGAAATGTAATCGTTTTGATATTATTTATTTTATAATTTTGGCTTTGACTGAAGTAATTATTTAATTTTTATTTAGATAAAAAATTTTATTTACATATTGAGTTCTTTATTAAATCTATGTTAAGTAATCACACGAATAAATAAAATAAAGTACAATATGTTAGGATTATTTATAAAAAAAAAAATAAAATAAAAATAATATCTATATGCGAATTAAGATATTTTTTTTATAAATAATCCTAACGTGTTGTACTTTATTTTATTTATTTATTTGATTACGTAGATTTAATCTATGTTACGTAATCAATTAAATACATTATTACAATTTAAAAATTGTATGTAAAAAATTATTTATAAAAATTTTCCAGCGTAGAAACCTCTTTTTTTAAGTATACTTGAAGTTCTGTATCTAATTACATAAATACAGGACTCGAACGAGCATCCAACGATAGTTTAATGTACCGATGACACGAGATTCACAAACAGTATACACATATGTTGAATGCGCAGCCTAAATGAGACACATTTGTGTTACCCCATTAACTTTTATAGCACTGGTGTTTTTTACCTAATAAATTGATGGTTCTCTCTCCCGTTCTGGGTGGTTTCAACATGCTCTTACATTGGACAGTTTTTTTTTTACAAAACCCGAAATTCGAACCATATTGCCCGGGTAAAACCAAAAAATATACACTAGGTGTTGCGGTTCAGTGGGGAAAGTAGTCCAGGGTCGTCTTCGATCCATCAATGTCTTCGGTGCAACTGCACACGCAACAGATATTGTTGAAATGATTGCATTTACGAAAAAAAAGCTGGCTAATGGGGAGCTAGAATTTCAAGCAATAATCGAAACTCAGCTAAACGCGTTGACCAAATGAAGTACCTGAAATAAAAACAAATATATTGTTGCGAAATTCTAAATTAATAATTCTTGTAAAATTTATTAATTTTTAAAATTCTTACGAAATTCTAATTTAACAATAAGAGGGAAGTTTCACTAATTTTTACTAAAAATTATTTTACTCTTATTATATTTCATTGATAACAGAAACATCGGTGCATATATTTATAGTTATAACTATCGTCTTAAAAAATTAACATTGACCAATGTCTCTGTACGAAACATTTAAAATACAATAACGTTTAATCATTTGTATTACAATTAGAAACACAATTCTTTGCAAAATATAATAATTATTAACCTGCAGAAAAACAAGTTTTTATTTATAATACACAACTGCTTGTTACATAGAAATTTTCTAACCGATTTCTATAAGAAACGATCCTTTCCAGAAAGAACGAGGCGGCTGCTAAAGTTCCAAATCAATTAGCACCGGTGAAAAATCACCTCCTACACCCGGTCTCCATGAAAGCCGCCGATAAACTAATAACACAATCCCCGAGAAAAGCGATGGAAGTCACCGAAAGTGAAAGGAAAATCGGCGCCCTCGGCTTTACTTTATACAGATCCTCTTGCGGGCGGCAGTCGATCTCCTTAAGCTCGTAAAAGCGCTTAATTCGCGGCACCGCGCGCTACTGCCCTTTCCGCCCGTGAGTCTCCCCCGGAAAAAGCCCCTGCGGGTGCACAAATCTTCGCGTCCCGCGGCCGTAACCCCCGGGGGTGCCTGAGCAGGCGACGCTGAATAAAAATCGGCGGCGCAGCTGCCGTCTCGTCTCCTTCCTCCTTGCGCGGATGATATACCGGGAGCAAGGCCATTGTGTTAAAGGGCACGGGCCAGACGTTTTGTTCGCCGACGTCCGGCCATTGTCGCGGACGTCTGGTGCAGCGGGTGACTTTTTTTTTCATCCTTCATTGCCCTCCGGGGGAGGCGAGCGAGAGAGAGAGACGGAGGCTGCGCAAGGAGCAGGCGCGCGCCCGTGAAATTGGGCTCGGTTTCGCCGTCGCGCGACTTTTATATACATATATATATATGGGCGGCGGTGGGGCTGAGATTCGAGCTTCGGCTCCGAATCAAAAGTCATCGAATCGAGAGAGGGCGAATTATTTTTTACGCGCCTTGCTCAAGGTGGACGGGATCTTTGGGGGGGGTTACTTCGGCGAGCTATTCTTCTCTGTTCTTTGGCTTGTAATTTTTTTTTTATTTGCTTAGCGACTTTTCAATAAGGCCGTGTAGCACCGGGCTTTTTTCTTAACGGTAGCTGAGGTGAGCTTTATACCCGCCTTGTCTCCCCTTTCTCTTCTTTCTTGTCTTAAGAAAATATTGTTTTTAATGGGGATTTTCTGCTTGAGTTTAATAATTTTTTTTTTTGTTTTTTTTTGATAATGCGCGCAAATTTCTAAAAAACGTGTTTTCAATGAGAAGGTTTTGTTAGAATTAAAAGAAATTATAAATGTCTAATTGTAGAAGAATTTTTTATTTAACTTCTCGCTGCAATAATAAATTTTAAGGACGTATACATAATAGGATTCGATTGATTAGTAAATAATATTAATAAATAGATAAATTGTTAATAACTAAAGCATTCATGCCAGTACTTACCCTAGTGTCGAAATGTTAGTAATTTGAATAAATAATTCGAGAGCTTTCTTGTATTGATAGTAACAATCCATAGACGTTCGAAATTATATTATCACATTCCTATTTTGTACATAATTGATTTTTCTTTTTCTTATAATTTTTACTTACACTGAAAAAATAGTAGAGGAAAGTTTACAATAAATTTAGTAAGATGGGGACAGACCTGGCCAGCCAAGAAAATTATTATGAACTTTGGAAAAATTTCTCACAATTATAACAAATTTTACTATAAAAATTGTAATTTTTCCAAAATTTATAGCAGTTTTTCCAAAACTTATAGTAATTTTCTTGGCTTGCAAAGTCTGTTCCTATCTTATAAAATTTATTGCAAACTTTCCCCTATTATTTTTTTCAGTGTACATTTTAATTTCTCACGAATAAAAAAAAAAATGAAAAACTAAATAATACAATTCTCTCGTAAAAATTACAATAAATTGAAAACTTTATCTTCCACGAATCTCTAACAAACAGCTCCCAGAAAAGAAAAATATTTGTAAAAGCACCGATTTGATCGATCTACGTCAATTCATCTGGAAGCGCGTGAATGAAGAAAATTCCGCTTAAAGAGGAATCCAAAAAAAAAAGAAGAAATGTATCTCGAATGACGGGCGGCAGAAGAAGCAAGAAGCTACATATACGCAGCCTCATCATCATCCCAAGTATATATAATAATGCACCGAGAAAAGCGGCTGACGTCCGGGCCGCCGCGCGTCTCCCGACGAAAATGCACCGGTGTCCCTCTCACCTTCCGAGACACGCGCGTCCCGCTCTCTCCTCCTCCTTATAAGTAATAACGCGGGGCGGGTGGTCGGGAGTCGCGCGCATATGTCACGGCAGCGAAGAAAAGGGAAGGAGAGAGTGGGGATCGGCGGTCGCGTGGCCGGAGCGCGCGACGCACACCTGCGTGTACCTTTCCGGGGGTTGCGCCGCGATCTCTCCGTCTCTCTCCCTCCTCAAGGAGTTCCCGGGCTCCGCGCGCGGCGCACACACCTGGTGCTCCCAAGAGTGGTGCATAGGTCGCACGTGCGCCCGATGAAGTGTCGCCGCCTCGTCGCGGGGGTATATACGCGCGCATAATGAGAAAAGCCTGAAAGGAGAAAATTGTATAGCCGAAACGGGGAGCGAGAAGGAGAGAGAGAGAGAGAGAGAGTGAAGGAAGATCGAAGGGAGCAGGGTCAAGGCGAGAGGAGAGAGAGAGAGAGAGAGAGGGAAGGAGCGCGCCCCGATCTTCGGAGTCATTAAATCGCAAGCGCTCGCGCCGGGGCCTCGTGCAGGAATACGCGTAACATTAGGCGACACCTGGCACACGCCGCACGTCGTCCGCAACGACGCGAGCCCCTCTTCAGCCGCCGGCCATTGCCGCCTCCGTATAACGGACACTCGCATTACCCCGCCGCGCTCACAAATCTCCAAATCTATCGCACGGAAAACTGCCCTCGCCATCGTCTTTTCTCCAGTTCACAATGCACACATTATATATACATGCATACGTACACTGCACACATACACACACATACACGCACATACACACACGCATACATACGCACACATATAATACATACAGTATATATAATACATAGTAACGTCGTCGTCGTGAGAGTATTATGTATATATCCGTAATTCCGTACTCGGTCGACTGTTGACCCGAAAAATTTTGTCCGGTGGGTTCCGAGTGAGAGAGAGAGAGAGAGAGAGAGAGAGAGAGAGAGAATCGTTGACCAGCGGGAAATTTACGGGTCCGCGCCTTTTAATAATGATCGAGTTGGCGCACGGCCCGTTTTACGGTTAAACGCCTCAATGAGACGCCGAGTTAACTTTATTTATGTGCGGGCGATGGACGGCGCGCCGCGACGCGCTCACAAGGGGACCGTTAAATTTTTACGGCCGGCGATTAAAGTTGCGTGTTTGCACGCTTTTCCTCGAGAGCATGAACGCGGCCGGCCGGGGCTTTTCTTCGCGGAGGTGCACTGCACGCGCGCGCACGCGGCCTTTGTGCTCCGCGGTAATTGGGGCCGCGCGATTCGAAACAGCCTCGCGCGGCCGAGGCTTTTATTGCTTCTTAAGTATATAGTTTAGCCGAGGTGCGGCGGGCGTATGATTTATTGGCCGAGCTTTCCGTCACAATGTTTTGGTAGTTTCGCCGAGTTTGCGCTTTGGATGCTGCGGGCCGCGTGTCGGGCCGCCGAAATCGCGTTTGCGGAGCGGATCCGCGCGGAAATGGACGGTGGATGAAGAGTGCAGTCGTCCGGTGATTCATGGCTATTGCAATTTTTACGACGCCGGAGTAAACATTTGCTTAGCTCTCAGCTTTTTTGGCTGCTTTTGGTTGGTTTGGTTGGTTTGGTTGAGCTGGAAAATTTTAATACGAGTACGGGCTACTATATTATAACATAAATTGTATACACATTTAAGATTTTATATTATACAAGTCGAGGTTGCTATTTGTATAGATAAATGTATATATTGTTTTATATTCCTCGTAAATTTTAAATTAATTCTTAGAATGATAATAAATATCATCCGACGAAATAATGAGATGATTTGCAGTGCCACCGACGTATAAAAAAAGAAAGTAATATAGAAAGTCGCGCGAGCGGCGTAATAAAAATTTACGAAAGAAAAAATTTATTATCCAGCAGTAAAATTTTTTCCCGCACCGTAATAACGTTTAATGCGCCGATGTACAGCAACGACAAAAAAAAAAAAAAAAAGTAACGCGCCGATCTGAAAAACTTGTAAAAATATCGATAACCAATATCCCGATCGGAAATATCTCAAACGTCATCGGCTCCTTAAAAAAAAAGGAAAAAAAGAAGAAAAAAAAATTGACACAAGCCGCGTGCGTATATAAATAACATCTCGTCGTAATTTTTCTCGGCTCGCCACCCCTGGCGATCTCACCGGCGGGCATTTAAAAAATTTTTCGCTCGCCTCCTCGCCCTTGATCCTTCAGCAGCACCACGTTATACGTATATACGTATAGCTCATACAGTACTTATATATAGCACGCATATATAGTACTACCATATAGTATAAAGTGTTCGTGCAACAGGCTTTCGGGAAGATCGGGGCCGCTCCCCCGGTCTCTCGCCCCTTCCGCTCGCGTCCTCGAATCGATCGGCTCTCCGGCTCCTCTCGCGCAACGTTCCGTTGACTTTCCGTTGGCGGAGAGAAAAAAAAACGGCCGCGTCTTCTCTCTCTCCCCGCGGCTCCCCCCTCGCCGTGCACGCACCACATATAACCGCCTTGAACATACGGCGCGATCAGCCGCAAGGAGCGCGATGCTATACATCGTCTTGCACCTATATAGGTATATATAGGTATAGGTGTATATATATAGGTGTATATATGCGCGCGGGGCTAAGTGCATCGGGGCGCCCTTTGGGCGCGTGCTGCACGCGTGCGAGTGCACCTCTCGCGCGCCCCTCCTTTTTCTTGGCGCGCAGACGGTCAGCCCGTTTTCGCCGGCGCGTTTTTCTCGAGGCGCTCGAGCGCGCGCGGGGGAGATGGTAATCTAATCGGGCACCCCGGCCAATTTGCATTTTCCCGGGCGCACGCGCCACTCGGCCGCGGCTTTTCTTGCGCCGCTCGTAATGACCGAATTGATGGCTCTCGCTTTGCATGTTTATTGGCCGCGAAGCGAGCCGCCAGTGTAACGTAAGGAAATACCGGGTTTTCTTAATTAGTTGCATCGAAGGGTCTAACGTTTTTTTTTTTTTGTACTTTTGTACGCTTCTTCTTTTGCTTGGGTGGGTTACTTCGCGGGTGCTATTTTTATAAGTAGCCCTTTGGAGGCGATTTATGCTGGTTTTTAGAGTCACTTTTAAGGATAGCGTGATAAGAAGGGGATTTATTGGTGCTACTTTTTGTTAATTAATTAAGGTACTTACGTTTATTTACTAATTACTGATGGTAAGTTGTAGTGAGCAGCCGTTTGCTCGCTCATTGAAGGGAGAAATTTTTATTGGGACGATCAAAATTTATTTGACTATTAAAATAGTAAAACATCTTACTGCTACACTGAGAGAAAAATTTTGTAATTTTAAGTAAATATTTATTTCAATAGTACTTGTTAAATATTTCCTTGAATCGAGTAATTATTTTTTCGAAAATACTAAATTTATTTAGAAACAAATAAATTCACTCAGTTTTAAAGAAATATTTAGTTGATTCAAAGAAATATTTAACAAGTACTATTGAAGTAAATATTTACTTAAAATTACTAAATTTTTTTCAGTGTATAATTTTCTCGCAGATAATCTCTGTTACCGTACATTTTGCGAAAAACTGCAGTAAATTTTAAACGAAGTTACGGTACAAGTTTGACAAAAAATTATTATTAACATTTTTTTTTATAAATATTCGAGAACACATTAAGATATATCCGTGTACTTTTAAGTATAGAAAATATTTCTTCTAAACGAATAATTTCGTTTAGATATTAAATTATTGGCTATTCCGCTATAACGAATTAAATTAACTTCACTAAACTGAAATCTCACTTCTCGACCGTGAAATTTAACCCCCGTCGCAGAAGAATACCACCCAAACGTAGTGTAATTCGATACGATTCGCTTGTCCAGTAACTCCAATACTTCTTAAAGGTCGACTTCGATGCCGTGGTCAAAAAAAAAAGAAAAAGAAAAAAAATATACGACGACGGTTTCTGTAAGCCGACTACTGTCCGAACTTCGGTTGACTGTCCAAGTGATTTTTTTTTTCGATCGACATGAAGAGCCTGGACACTTGGACCGTTGGCCCGACTTTTTCAGCACAGGGGTATTATGTTTATGTAGCATTTTTAGCTGGGGGAAGTCGTTAGTGTCACGCGCATGGGGCGCGGTTTTCGAGCTTCATTTGAGTAATGGACATTTATTTAAATGGAGCGGAGTTCTGCAGGTACCGGTGGTTTCGATCTTTTATTGTCCTCGGTGAGCCGAGCTTTCAGTTGGTTTTCGCGGAAAAAGATCGATTTACGTTGGATTATATTCGCCGTCTGTCACCCATTTGTCATAGGCAATTTGTATAAAATCTTGTAGCCGTTTTAACTGACCCCACGTACCTACTCTCACTATACCTACTCTGCACTTTTGAAATAAAAAACAGCCCTTAGTTTTACTATAAACAATTTTTTTTTTTTTTTTGAATATCTGCTTCTTTATAGCTGCGTAGGAAATTGCATGTAAGGAAAATCGTGCAATCGTTAATTCGTGGATATCAATAAATATAATTCTGCATTTTTGATACGAATAACAGACTTTAAGTAAAAAATTTAATAAAAAAAAGCGTGGGCTTCAAATACATCGATTCTTATTCAATACCTTATCAGCTGAATATACTAGAATTTATCGTAGTTCTTCCCAACTTATCACGAAATTTCAAGAAAAAAAAACATCATAGGCACGCGCCGAGCTGAAATTCCACAAGCGACACTTAACTCTCTCTCGGTGCAACGTTATCCATCATGAAAAAAAAAACGCTGCCAACTGCACTGGCACAATGCTTTCTCATAGAGATGTCTGTATCTCTAAAAAAATTGAGAATTATCCACCGTTTCGATCATGAAAATTCCAAAATTTTCCAAATTCAAAAAATACAGAAATAGCTCTTAAATCGGAACTAATTTATAGAATTACTTAAAATTTTCAGGTGGTCTTATAAGAATCAAATTGAAATTCGTGTGCAAAACTTGGGAATAATCAACCATTTCGTGCAAGTTACTAAATTTTTTTAAATTTTTAAAGAACACTAAAATAGCTATAAAATTGAAACGAATCGACAAAAATGCTTGAAATTTTCAAGCGGGCTCACTGTAAATGACTTTAAATTGTGTGTAAAATTTGGGAATAATCCACCGTGTCATTTAGAAGTTAAAAAGAGGAAACGACATACGTACATACATAAACATTTTTAAAAAGTATTTTTTTGGTCTTTCTGAACCTAAATAAGTACTTTTACGTCAAAATCTGAAGATCGAAAACTTTTGGCGACACAAGGCTTTCTCCACGAGAAAGCAATAATGAAAAAGAATTCCACTCCTCAACAGCGTCACCGCCGCAGGCGATCCAGGCGATACCGCATAGGTGTTCACCCCGCGCGATTTGCGTTTCGCGCGAGGCCCACGACCCCGGCGCGCCGGTCGTTCGAAGAAAGCGACGCTGCGTACTCGTGAGAATACAGCCGTCCGGCTGATATGCCGCGCGGGTCTTATATTTAACGTCGATAAGTCGGAACGGCGATAAGCCCTCGTGGAAAATGCAACCGAGCCGCGTGCCCGTGGCTCGCGCGGCGATTCGTCCTATATACATGGGTGCGCGACAGTCGCGAGTCTTTCATTAAAAGGACCGCGAGGGGAGGAGGGAGAAAGAGAGACGATGGTCCACGACGGACATTTTTAAAGGTCCCACGGCTTCTCCTTGCCGTTTACCGAGAAATTTTCAATCGCAGCCTCCGAAACCCACGCTTATCTCGGGCCGCTGGTTGCCATCCATCAAAGAGAGGGCTCCGGCTTCCTGAGGATAATTTTTTTTTCTCGACCGATCGCAGGGCACTTTTTAAACAAGACCCACACCGACGTCCACGGTGTTTTTTTTTTGTTAGGAAGTGAGCGCCGCGCAACTTTTTGTATTATAGAGTACCGCGCGTTTAGTTTGGGAATTTATATATACACGAGTGAAGGGCCGTTATCGGGGGGTTGTACTTCGATTGTGAAATGAGAATTCGTGGATGAAATTCTCAGACTTCGTTGTACATCGAGGGAAAGAAGATTAACTTCTAGTTATTGGCTTTTAGATTAAATTATCAGATTTTTAAAGCACTTGAGGCTGTCTTTTAAATTTAAGCGATAAATGCTGTTATGGACCGTTAAGATATAGAAAGCAAAATGTTCTTCCTGTTTGTCAGGCAGACGATTTCATGTTATTTAGACACTTTTAAAGTTTAATAATTATTATATATATATATGCGATTTATAGTTCGACTTAATTTAAAAGTACGAGCGGATTTCTGTTTGTTTTAATTTTATCAAAATCCATTAATTATCCATTATTATCCAAATCGAGTAATTTTTTCACTCTGTCGTGATTTGCGAACTTGTATATTCATTATTTCGTAAATAATTCGCATAGAATATATATTTTTTAATAGAATAGAATACGTATAAATAAAAAATAATCAATTTTAGTTGCATATGAATGAAAAAAAAAACGTCTACATTAATTTAATTTTAACCCCGCGGTGATTCACCAGAGTCCCCGATTTTCCCAAAACATTCCCAGTCCCTACCTCTTAATCGCACTATTCATGAATGTAAAACTCAAAGCAGTCGCGCATCACCAAAAAAACCCCCAAAAAGCAGACTATCAAAATTGCGCGGATGTTAAACTGCGATAAGAGACAAAGTACCGACGTACGCGCGCCGCGTTTCTCCTCAATGAACCTCGTCTCATGAAAGAAGCGACACATTCCCCGCGATAGCAGAAATTGCATCACCGTAGGCGGCCGAAAAAAAAACGAGCCCAACGAACGCAGGAGACCGAGAGAGAGAGAGAGAGAGAGAGAGAGAGAAAAGAACAAAAAAAAAACTGATCGTCGCCCCCGACGGAAAGGCTCCTTTTTCGCTCGCCTCAATGAACTTATCCTTATGAACGGGGCGGACGTCGATCGTCACGAGATCACGTTATATATTTGCCGGTTCCGCTCACCGACCACCGCCTCCGACGGATTCCATTCCTTTCTCCTTCCTCCCTCGGACGGGCTCCCTTATCAGCCAGACTCAGCTGTTTGCCGGCGTCACGTGGTGGCCGCGCGCGCGTTTCTCGGAAGGTCACCATAAAAATATATACATATCGCCCGGAGGATGTGAACGACGCGCGAGGATGCGCCTAAAAAGACCCCCTTCTTTCGCCTACGTATATCGCGTTTTTTCGTTGTGTCCTTCGCTCTATCATCCTCTCTCTCTCTCTCTCTCGCTTTCGTTGCCCGGGACTTCCGCCGTGCATCTCGACTGTAGTAGCTTTAAAAAGGACCGCCGCTAGGAAACGCTCGGGGAATTCGCGAAAACAAACTTTTACGATGCGATAAATTTTAATCGAAAACAAAAAAACGCTGCCAACTGCACTGGCACAATGCTTTCTCATAGAGATGTCTGCATCTCTAAATAATAGTGATAA
>JAWWEN010000025.1:837424-875385 GCA_035582955.1 Sycophila texana
ACGGCGGAAAAATGCCGTTTTAGCACGCGCAAGCGTGCGTAAAAGGCACTTTTACGCACAGAGTTGCATAAAATCTTTTACCTGTAGATTTTAAGTTAATTTTAAGTTTATTTAGTTTTAGTTTATTATATAAATTTTCTTTTTGTACTTAAGGACTTCTAGTCCGTTTAATAAATAAATAAATAAATAAATAAATAAATAAATAAATAAATAAATATAATTATTAATTCCTTTAGTTTTAGTTAAAATGTAGTGTAATGGGTACAAACCCGTAAATTTATAAAATAAAATAGAATATATAGTTAGTTTTAATATAATAGTTAGTAGTGTAATATTAATTTAGTAAGATGTGATGATTTTACATGTGAGCTGATTATTTATTTTAATTTTTAAGGAAACTTTTGAAGTATAGATGATTTTATCAAATTTTTTTAATATAATAGTTTAAAATTAATATAATAGTTAGTGTAGTATTAATTTTGTAGGATGTATTATTCTTATCTTATCGGCTGATATGTATAATAATTTTTTATACGATGGACTGAGTCCCGTTTATGAAATAAAATAAAATATAAAAATAATAGATTTCATATTTCTAACGAGTTTTAAGATATTTATTTATTGTTTTTTTTTTTATTTTTTATTAATTATTATTTATATTTATTTATTTGTATTTTATACGTAAAAAAAAATAAATTTATTGATATACTCATCCGGCAAGTGAAATTAAGTTTTACTAAGTAAGTATTACTTTCTGCATCTACAAAAAGTATATAATAACGATATTAAATTAAATTTCCTAAATAAAATTAAAATTAAATGTTTAAATTTAAAAAAAAAACGCTCGTTTTACTAACTTCTTTTAAAGGAAACAAAATAATTTCACAAAATTGATCCAATTAATCTTACAACAGCTGAGTACGTAAAGCCGCGCAAAAAAAAACATGTTTTCGAATCAGCATCAATTTTGCATTTTATCAATCACCAACTCGGACATATAAATTACATAACTGTTCGAAAGTGTCCCCAGTGACGTCGAAATTCCTTTGAAAAAAAAAGAAGCTGCGCCGCGCCGACGCAAGCGCTCCGGCAAAAAAGCGCGCGGCGCGCTATACGATTTCGAACCAAGCCCCGCGCGCCGCTCGCTGTGCACACGCATAAAGTCGGTAAAAAATGGCGACATCAAAATCGAGATCCAAAGTCGAAAGCGAGAGAGATAAAAATCGTCCCTCCGACACATCCAAGAGCGGCAGCGGTGTAACCGCTTTTTTCGAGCCCGATAGAATTTCGAGCCCGGCGTAGCCGTCCGCGCGCGGCGGAACGACTCAATCGGCCGTGTGTAACGCGCGGCCGGAGCCTCGTCGCCGGGGCCGATTGATTTCCGCGCGGGGTAGTCAAAAGGGAGAGTCTTGCGCCGCAAAACATTGTCCGCGCCGCGGATATCGCCTTAGTTGGCGCGGAGGCCCGCGCGGCCCATGCTAAAAGCCCGGTAACGTTACGCGCGGCGCTCGCCATATGTAATATCATCTCTCCCTGCTCTCTGATGATTTGGGCTGCCGGGGCTCCCTTTTTAGCCCACCTCACCCGTGTTTCCTCGCGATTTCTTCTATATGCCCCTTTGAGAAATCTAATCGAGCGCTACGCGCTGGCTGCTGCCTGACTTTGGGTAGCTTGTGTTTCGTCGTGTGCGTTATTGAAATTTTAATTTATTGTTTTTTTATTTTGATGCTCTCTCTAAAGTTGAATTAGTTGTTAGTGAACAGATTTTCCATTTTAATATCTTTTTCAATCGACTTACAGTAGATTATTGATTATGGATTAAAAGAGTAGACTGGCATTACTGTCAATAAAGATTTTTATTTAAAAATTTAATAACGTTTCAACTACATTTTAACATTTTAAATAGTTCTTTGCAAGTCAATAATTACATCACAGATATTGTCTTAAAATAATTAATATCACATTGATATAGTCTCAGATAGTCCTAAGGAACTAAATTGACAATGTATCTCAATGTGATACTAATTATTTTAAGACTATATCTGTGATGTAATTATTGAATTGAAAAGGATTACTTAAAATGTAGTTGAAACGTTGTCAAATTTTTAAATAAAAATATTTATTGACAGTAATACCCGTCTACTCTTTTAATCCAAGATTTTCCATTAATCAATTAGTAAAATTCACTATCAATTAGTAGAATATCACTAATTGAAATAGTAAAAAAAAAATTCTACTTAGTTGTATTAGTGAAAATTAATAATTATTCACTATTTCAAATAGTTATAGATTTCCACTAATTCATAGTGGAGCACTTTGCACTATTCAAATCAGTGCATAATCACTATGAATTAATGGTTTTTCACTAATTCAACCTTAGAAGCTTGGTTGCATTTTTTTAAGCTTTAATGAGTTTTGATTGTATTATGATCCTTAATGAAAATAAGAAGTTTCCTTTAATTAGTTAGTACAATTTAATTAGTTATATTTTAGTACACTGAGAAAAATTTAATAACTTTAAGTAAATATTTCTTTAAATAGTATTAAATATTTCTTTGGATCAAGTAATTATTTTTTTAAACTACAAAATTTATTTAGAAACAAATAAATTCATTTAGTTTAAAAGAAATATTTAACAAGTACTATTGAAGTAAATATTTAATTAAAATTACCAAATTTGTTTTCAATGTACTGAAATAAGTAATTTTAAGTTTGGAGTTGTAGAGAGAGAATAAAATCTACTAAAACTTTTAATAGTCAATTTTAATGTCCTCTGCACTGACTGAAATTATTGGAAAAATATTATAATAGTTTCTTGTAAAATTTACAAGAGCTGTAACAAATTTTGTTAGATTTATAATGAATTTTAAAAGAAACTGTAATAAATTTTATACAAGAAATTACTATTAATAGAATATAAATACAAAATACAAATATAAATTTGTAACGACATTGAATTGGACTATTGCCAAGACTATTGTAATTTTTAATAGAGAATTTTTCTATGTGTGTGAGTGACGAATGGCGATCATTTCTTAATCGATAAATACGTTTTGGAGCAACTGAATTTGACATGACATGATTTCATGGAGATGTGAATCTAAGGTCAATCCAGTACTTTTAGCAATAAGTTCATCATTTCTCTTAGATATAGCAATAAAAATGATTTTAATATAATAGAATTTCTTTTTGTAAAGGAAGACGAACTGAAAATATTTGATACTTATAAATTATCACGTCGATGTAATGTCATTAATCAGAACGCTATAATAACGAGTTTTTTATACTACAAATTAATCCATTAGCAAATTATATGAACCGAAGAATTTGTTTTAATAATAATAAGTTTAAGTATACCAAACCTGAAACTTCAATAAAAGATGAAAATTAATCTGCACGTAAAAATAATTCGTTAAACATAAATAGATTGATTAATATGTTAAACCGACTAATCGTTAAAACAAAACATTATTTTTTCATAAAAAAAGTAAATTAAATCAAAAGTTTAGATGGAATTCAGGTTTTCCTTTCGTCTCGAAACTTTTGTTACGCCTCGGAGAGGAAATGCGCCGACAACGTCTTTTCCACACTAGTTCAGCACAAAAAAGCTTTATCTGTTAGAAAATTATACTCGTACCTTTTCTCCCTTTCTTTTGGAGCAGAGCCGCAATGCCGAATTTAATCGACTTCCACGAAGAGCGACCATCTCGCCCCGATGCTTTCTCAGCCGATGTTCCTCTCTCCGTCTTACACACAAGGTTCCTTCGTCCTCCTTCTCTCCACGGCCTATACTCTGGTCTGGTATCGGCGAGGTCCCCTGCGTAGCATGCCTGTGCAGATTTTTCGCGAGATTGTCTCATTGTTCATGAAAGGATAGACCCTTTTCACGAAAAGATGATAAAACTTCGATGCTCTTATGCAAAAGGCACTGGAGATTAATTTCTTTATTTGCGAATGCAGCTGGCACTGCCTGATAAAAAAGGAGGTAAAAAAGTAGGCTATTGAACTAATTAGTGATTTCTGTGGAATGGTTAATGTGGGCACGAGATTTAAAGTAATAAATAAAATTTATAATACCTTCGTATACGCTTTATTTATTTATTTTTTGTACAACAAAACAACAACAAAAATTCAGAAATAAGTATACTTAAATATATAAAAAAAAAAATAAGTACTTATTCGCTATTTATACTCTTTCTTAAGAAATATATGTTTGACTATGTAACAACTTGTTTAATATAAGTTTTTTAATTGTTAGAAACTTAAAAGCTTATATCTAATAAGACTATTTCATTGGTTTATTTCAAAAGCTATAAAATTCTATGATAATTTAACACTATATTTGAATTTTGGCGCCATTCAAGATCGATACTCGTTGGCCATTCAAATTTCTTGTTTAAATTCTTTAGAAACATCCTTATATCATCACTTCTTTTAAAAATTGAATTATATTAATAATAATTAACTTTCATTATACTATAAGATTTTTTAAATTTCCATAATAGCGACATCTACCAAAAATTTAAAAAAAACTTTCGCGCGAAATAGGCTTACCGTGTGTCGGTAACCCCTAGGTTTAAAAAAAATATGATTCATCATTTTCAAGTTTCACAGATCTATTTATATTATTTTTAGCGACTATTATGTAAAAAGTACATTGTAAAATACACCAGCAACACTTTCTAGACACCCGCCCTTTAATTTCGCCAAATGACAATTTCTACTCCGCTCCATAAATAGCTCGATAAAATAGAAGGAAAAACTACGTGGAAAATCCCCCTCGTGCAACGTGTATAAAAGCTGATAAAACAAGGCAAACACCAAGCACGGCTGACTGCCCGTCGGTGTGCTATAATACAGGAAAGTCGCAGCGGGGCTACACGAACACGACTTACGATAGCAGCGACACGTATCCGGCCACGTTATAAATTATACACTCGCAAAAGGCGCAATGTCAACTTTGTAGTCGGTCTTTCGGTCGGATAGAGGCTAGGCAGTGGTTTCTGGTAATCTCGACCCGCACGGACGTCGGCGCCAAGTGGCCGGAGCCTAAGTGGAGAGTCACTTTTTGATGTTACTCATTTGAAGCCGCGTCCCCCTACGAATCCTACGAAAATGTACCATCACTGGCCCGCCCTTTTGCTCCTGCTGCCGCTTCTCGGCTCGCTGGACCGAGCGACCGCCGTCGAGCTAACCTTCGAGCTCCCCGATAACGCCCGGGAGTGCTTTTACCAGGAGATCGAGAAGAACGTCACGTCGACGCTTGAATTTCAGGTATGTTCTTTGATCCCGAGGTCGCAGTCGTTTTGGAGCAGTCGCCGTACTTTCTTCGTTCTCTGAGTAAACATTACAAGCTTCACAGATTGTGGCATTTTTTTTACTAATGTTTGATGTTTGTTTAGGTTGTGACTGGTGGCCAGTACGATGTTGATGTTAGTTTAGAGTCTCCGACTAAAGAGATCATTTACAAGCAATTGAAAACGCAATTTGATTCTCATACGTTTGTGCCAACTGTGTCCGGAGTTTACAAGGCCTGCTTTAGCAATGAATTTTCTACTTTCTCGCATAAGCTCGTCTACATGGATTTCCAGGTTGGGGACGAAGCACCGCTGCCGGGGCTTGGAGAGCACGTAACCGTTATGACTCAGGTAAAGAATAAATGTGAATTTTAAATGGATTACTTTTTTGTGAATGTTTTTAAGTTGTAAAGTATATTACATAAGAGAGACTTTTTTTTTTGGACTTTTAGATGGAATCATCGGCCCAAGAAATCCACAAAAATTTGAACAGTATTTTGGATTACCAAACGCATCATCGTCTTCGAGAAGCTCAAGGCCGCAAGAGAGCAGAAGACTTGAATGAACGTGTTCTGTGGTGGTCAATCAACGAAACCATTGCTATTATTGTTACAGGTGTTGGGCAAGTTTATATTCTAAAGAATTTCTTCACGGAGAGGAAACCTTTGTACTAAAGTAATAAGAATCTGGACAATTATTGTCTGGAAGACAAATTGTGCTTAAAATGATCATTCAAAAGCCATTGTGAATATCTCAGCTGCAGTCGAATTTTAAAAGCTGGATAGACAAGGATAGGAATAAAAAAAAGGACACTGTTTTTGTGAGATGCGTGTGAAAAATTAACTGCTATCATTGTAATTTAATGGATTATAATTTTTGTCATTGTGTTTGTCAATAGATCGAACATTTTATCTGTAAATCATGAATGTGAGATTGTTTGAGGGATAGCGTGTTTTCGTACAGTGCAGATGTAATATAATAAAATACATAAAACATTTCTGTAAGATCTAATACAGATTCTTTTATTCAACTCCATATTACTTTTATGTAACAGTCTTTATTATTTAAATTAAATTAATAATTTTATTATTAGTTATTATGTTAGTATTGAATAAAAATACGTATTTCCTCAAATTTATCAAGTTTTTTTAGCAAAAATTAAATAACCCCGCCATAATATAGATATAGATATTTGTCGAACATAACCTGTACGCGTTTACATATTTTAAAATCAGCCGTCAGGTGTCATGCAGCTCCTGCTCCACTCCACTGCTCCAGTCTGCAAAGTGTGGCGTCAAAACAAAAAGCGTGTCACGTTCCTACTGTAGTCGCCAGCTGTAACAATTAAAGGGGCCGTATGTCGAGTTAATTGAATTACTTGAGAGCTTTTTAACGACTTAAAGATGGAGGTAAACACTCGTTATTATTTATTCCTTTTGGTGCATTATTATTATCTTTAATTCAACATTAGTTAGCCTAAAAGTATTTTTTACCATTCACTTTCTAAATTTGGTTTTCACATATAAAATACAGTTGGATTAATTGCTACATATATTCTTTCCTTTAATTAGAAATTTGTTAAGTAATCTGTGATTTGATTGCAGGAGCAAGATATTCCGATTGATATTAACACTGGTAAATTGCTGGATTGGCTTATTAACAGAAGACACTGTCAAAAAGATTGGGCAACACACATCTTAAAAATCAGAGAAAAAATTAATAATGCCATTCAAGATATGCCTGCTCACACAGAAATAGCAAAACTCTTGTCCGGCACACGTATGTATTTGTTATTTAATTGTAACAGTAATTTTACAGCACCTGTGTATTTAGAATTATTAACAAGTAAATGTTTCAGATATAACATATTTTCACTGCAAAAAGATTGTAGAAATATTAAAAGAGACTGAGGCTGATACTAAGAATTTATTTGGACGATATGGTTCTCAAAGAATGAAAGACTGGCAAGAGATTATAAGAATGTACGAAAAAGATAATATATACCTTGCCGAAGCAGCACAGATGCTCATTAGAAATGTTAACTACGAAGTGCCTGGGTTCAAGAAACAGATACAAAAATTGGAACAAACACAAAATGTATGTTTTTATAATATATTCTGAAAAGAATCAACAAATTTACATATTAAAATGAATTATGCTATTTTAGGAATTAGTAAAAAAAGAAGCAGAATATAAGAAATCAGAAAATACAGCCTGTTCTGATTTTAATAATTTATGTAAACAACTAGGAATTTCAGGGAAAACAATAAAAAAAGAATTAACAGAAAGGATAGTTGAATTACCAGAAATTTATGAAAAACTTACTAAAAAGTTGAAATCATTAGACAGTGTAGTAGAATTTTATACTGCTTTTGTAAAACTTACCTTAGGACATCAGCATGATGGAGGTTGTGTTCCAATGGTTAAATATTTGATAGGTAAAATTTCTTAATGTTTCATAATAGTTTAATTAAGAAATTTTCAATTTTTATTTCACTTTAATATTATTATTATTTCAGATAAAGGAAATACCACAACTTATGAATGGACGTATGGAGAAGCACCTCTTTCTATCAATGAACCGAACTTTAATTTTAACTTAGAAGATGATTTAGATGATAGTGAACCAAACGACACAGTATGTATTATTTATTTGTTTAATATTCTTTTTGGAATTCTTGCAAATGACTGCATATAATTCTATACCTTTTTTATATTTGCTTTATAATCTTAATTAATTGTTCTTCTATTTAGATTAATTTTGATATTGCACCTACAATTGATTTTGACAATTTGGATGCTGAAATTGATTTTGGTGGTGATATTCAGTTAGAAGATGCAGGAGGTGAAATAGATTGGGGTGGAGTCGCTGATGATGGAGCAGCTCCACCAGATGAGCAAATAGATTTTGAAATTTCGTTAGAGGAATCTGGTATAGTTGTTGAAAGTACAGGAAACGATGGAGGAATTGCAAGTGGTTCCAATGCCTTAACAATTTTAGATAATCCTGATACCAGGAACGAATTTATTGATCAATTATTTGAGGTAAACATATTCTCCTGAAATCTTGATAGTTAATCACACACGATAAGTTTGCAAAATTCTCTTGTTCTTATAGTTGGAGGCTTTCTTGAAAACCAGATTATATGAACATAAAAGTGACAGTAAACAAAATTTTTTAAGTATGAGCAATATTCAAGAGTCAACTGTTCTTCAGCTTGCCACTTTAGACAGTACACAGAATATGTTAGATAACTTACAAATTATTATTTCTGAACTTTTAGACAGTAAAGTACAGCATTTGCATAATATTAAACATTCTCCAAGGTAAATGGAATGATCAATGCTTGCGTAATGCTAATTAATATTTCACCTTTATATTACTATAAACTAAATTTTTTACCCATTTAGGTATGTAGACGTATTATCCGGAAGTTTGAGACAAAAACAGAAACTTATTAAGAAAATGGAGTCACTGCAACAAGATGTGAGAGATAAGCGGGAAGAGACGAGGCAACAAGTAATTTCCTTGAAACCAGTTCTTCAGTTAATCATCCAGAAGACGAAGGAATTGCAGGCCGATGTGAGACTTATTTATTTATTAATTTTTTTTTTTACTTCAACGTATTTTTGATAAGACTACTTAGAAATTACATTACAATTAAATTCTTTGTTTCAGATTGAACAAGACATCTCTAAAAAATACAAAAATAGAAAGGTACGGTTGACCGGCGGAATCAATACCTTATAATCTGAAAAATCATCTTCGTCGATGATTCAATACAAAAAAAAAAAGTTAAATTATCATATTGTATATACATCATATAACGTCACGTTCAAATTACAACGTGAATTTTTACGTTAACAAAATCTATCTCTATATAGATGAATTTTTAAACGAGCTACTTGTACAATTTATTGAAAACACCATTGTAAAGGCGACTAATCTAATGGTAACTCTTGTTGAACATCAACTTTAATCTGAGAAGGGCTGAGGATCTTTTGATTGACAATTTGAGATGGCAGGAGGTAATCATCATATGATCATGAAGAGGTTCTGTATGAGGCGCCACGGCGACGACGTGCACACTGCCTTATGCCTCGGACAGCGATATCTACGGAGGCACTCCGAGAATGACCTGTCACACTCGCAAAGTCTCTGGGCGCAGGAACCGGAGCTGCCCCATTCTCCGTGATCGATAGCTGCAAGCAAAATGAGGAAAAAACTGTATTTAGATACATTCGAAGTGTAGATATCGCATTTGTTCTTACTTTAATAATCGAGATTTTTTTAACAGTTATTCGTTTATATAAAATATTTTGAAAAATATTTTATTTCGTTGCTTTCTTTATTTAGCAGCGTGAAGGGATGTGTATAAAACATATTTTTTCTTTTGAAATTGATACATTAAATAATTACTAATTTTTCAACTGCTGATTTTACTATTTTCGTATTATATATTTTACTCTTTAATGTTATTGATGAAAGGGATAAATTGTTAAAATTTTATTTCAATTCTTTTAATTCAAATTCAATGTAACGCAATTTACAGAAAGAGATATCAAATAATCTTTGATACGATCTTGAGAAACAATAGAATACGAACCACAAATGGGTTTGTAGCCGTGATAGCATTTCCAATAGTATGGAACAAAATACTCTACAAACATCGGGCAATCCGATGCGTCATAGCACCAATCATGCATTTTACAGCATCTGTAAAAATATAAAAGCGTTTAAATTTGTAACGTAAAGTAGCAAACAATGAAGAAAAAAAAACAGTTTTGCATAAGTTTGATAAAAAAATACAAAAGCGTTTAAATTTGTAACATAAAGTAGCAAACAATGAAGAAAAAAAACTGTAAAAAACAGTTTTGCATAAGTTTGATAAAAAAAAAAGTTGCAAGTTTTGTAAACAACGCAGATAAGAGTAATAAGCAATTACTATCGTACATCAGCAAAAGTATACATAACTACGTCATTAAGTAATTTTCACGCGATATTAAAAGATACTATAGTATTAAATTAATTTTAGATTGTTGTTTTTTTTTTTATAGATATTGAAAAAAAAGGAGAAAAGGCAAATATAACAGGCTGTTTAATTTTCACGACAGAAGTCAACTGATCAAATCTTGCAAAATTATTTTCTCAAAATTTTAAAAATAAAATTAATCAATTAGTGTACGCCTACCGATCAATACCATCCATAGGGTAACCAGACCCCAAAAATCCGCAGTAACAGCCATATCCTTTGTACGCTAAAGGGTTGCATCCTGTTGCGCAAATAATCATATTGTACAAGTGCGTTACAGCTCGCTTTATTCTCCGATGACCGACAGCCTTTGAATTTCTGTCGACATAAGTCAAACATTCGCACACTCGTTGCAATATTTATTTTAAAAAATGCAGTTTGATATAATTTTACATATTTAATTTTATTGTTATTAAACGTTTCGAGTTTACTTTTTATTTTTTCTTTATATATTATAATAAAATAATGAATTAGTAATTTAATAAATTTCGTTGGAAAAGGCCACTTTCAAGTGATTATATAGTCCTGCTTTTCAATTGTAAAATTAATTTCATTCGAGATTGTTAGAGTAAAAAAAAAAAATTGATAATCATAAGTCATTACTGAGAAGTGGTGTCATTGTTCATTGCCAGCAGACTGCTGTCGTTAAAGTTACGATAATTGGAGCGGTAGTGAAGCATAGACGAACTGCTGCGAAGGTACCCGCTGTAGCCGAGGTAGAAATCGTCGTCATCGTCGTCAGCGTCCAGTTCTATTTCGTTCATCGAATTACTTTGATTGTGAGCGGCGTTGGCATTTTGGGTTGTGCTTCGACGTATCCTTTCTATTGTCATGTTTTTACCTGAAAAGTAAGAATGAAATAAAATGAAATGAAATAATCATTCTTGAAGGAACATATTAAAATTGTTTATATCTTTTATAAACTATATAAACGCTATAATTTTATAAGGAAATTGATCAAGTCTAATTTATTTTAGAATTAATTTTTCTTATATAAATTCCTTTCTAAAACCAGAAGACTATTATTCATTTATTTATACCTAATTTTTTTTGTATTATTATTTGAAAAGCAATGTAAAAAATTGTTATTAAAATTGTAAAATATAGACTTTTGTAAGAGAGAGTTATGTGCAATTTTCAGGATACTTTATGAATTTTTCTATAGAACTTGACGATATTTTAATAAATTGATTATCAATTCAAAAATTATTTGTATCGATTATTACAATAATTATATATTGCAATAATTACAATCCCCCTCAAGGCAAACAAATTAATCAAACTACACTGAACAAAAATTTGGTAATTTTAAGTAAATATTTATTTCAATAGTACTTGTTAAATATTTCTTTAAATCAAGTAAATATTTCTTTAAAACTAAATGAATTTATTTGTAATTTCTAAATGAATTTAGTAGTTTAAAAAAAATAATTAATTGATTCAAAGAAATATTTAACAAGTACTATTTAAGTAAATATTTACTTAAAATTACCAAATTTTTCTCTCAGTGTAGAGTCCCATATTTTCTTACTCTCTATTATACATTTGCCTAAAATAATTTCTTTATAATAGCTCCACAACCGAAAAATGAATAATAATTAAAAAAAAAAATTCTAAACGTCACTTTTTTCTCAAAACTCTACTTTAATCTCCCCGAGCTAATTTAAATCCTGAAATTTCCTACCGGATGCCTCAAACTCGTCAACCGCATCGTCCAGCCCGACGCGCAGGCTTCGCATCGCCTGCGATCCGCGACGGATGAAAAAAAAAAAAAAAGAAAACATTCCAAGTGTAAGCCTCCGTCCCGGCAAAAAGCCCGCCTCTCAAGAAAGTAAAAGTACATAAGTACACCGCCGCGGACGACACTCGCGCTCGGCTTCGGTGGCGCGTGTAAAAGAACCCCGCACGCGCATAAAAATAAAGCGACGCTCATCCTCGCCGCCTTGTGGGTGCAGGTGAAAATCGGCGAGAAAAAAAAAAAAAGAAGTCGCCGCGGCGAATTAATCGAGGCAAGAGGTGAAAATTCGCGACGATCGGTCGCACGGCCGATTGTCTCTACTCGCTCGTAGAAAGCCGCGCGTGAGAGCGACGCGCTCGTTAATAATATCCGCGACGCGCGCGTTGTTATAGGAATAAACTTTGGGCTCGCGTCTCTCCCCGCAAACGAAAAAAAAAAAAAAAAAAAAATAATGCATCCCGAGATGGATTCGCCGCGTCGAGAGCGAGACGGTAATTAGAGAAAGGGTCGACGCTTTCGGTCGCGTCGTGGGCTTGAAAAGGAGATTGTTCTTGGGACACGGTGTAATTGTTCGATGACGATTTGTGTAGATACTGCGCCGGTCGAATAATTCCATCGGATAATATAATTCGATTGAGCGAGGATATGACTTAATAAGTGCGGTGTCGATCGACGTCAGGGGTATATCGATGCTATAATCAATGCGTTCTGGACAAAGGCATTTTTTTTCTTTTTTTTTTATTCATCTTTGTTCGAGAGCACATGTGCTCTTGACGGGCGTTACATGCGTCGATGGGAGCAGCTTAGAGAATGGAGATAAAAGTTTAATTTTCTTTTAAGCGATACTCGAGAAAAGAATCTTAGGAATTATGTATATAATTTACAGCTGTTTTATTGTACTACTGCGCTCGGTAGATCTTACGCGAAACAATTTATGACTGGCGTAATAGACGTTCCATCATCTCTATATAAAGGTGAAATGGCTTAGGCATACGTTAAAAAATCGCAGATCAGGTATCTCTCGGGGGCTATTATGGAAATAATTAAAAAAAAAAAAAAAAAGACAGTTAAGTAGACGGAGAAAGGTTTGCCGAGAAATCTTATTATTCGCTGGGTACAGCGTGGAAAAAGGCGCGTATTAAATTAACGACTATTGCACAAGTCAAGTACGGGCAGATTTTATGAAATTTTTCTTAAGAGTAAAACGAATGCTGCCTTATTTCCTTCTGTTCGTTTTCTAATATACATGATTGCATTTTTCTTGGACACTTTTAGATTGCCAAACAAGGTTTTAATGAAATTAAATGCTACTGTATAAATGTAAATATCTTTATTAGTAAGGAATTTATACCCCGTTTGTTAAATAAGATTTATCAATTAATTAGTTAATAGAACTAATATACATTTTTATTTTTCATATTGTAAAAGTGTGTTATTTGATGGTTCTTAACTCATACATTATTACAAGTTTCTTTATTTTTAGATTTAAAAATTTTTGTACACCGAAAAAAAATTTGGTAATTTTAAGTAAATATTTACTTCAATAGTACTTATTAATCATTTCCTTGAATCAACTAAATATTTCTTTAAAACTAAATGAATTTATTTGTTTCTAAATATATTGAAGTAAATATTTACAAATTTTTCTCTCAGTGTAGAATCTGTACAAAGATATTAAATTTACTCTAATCTTTGTCAATAATTTAAAAAAAATGTTGCATTAAGCATTATTAAGAATTACACACCATCAGTGATTAATCATCGAATAATCTCGAAAAATCACTAAAATTAGTTATATACAATGACGAGAAAATAAAAAAAAAATATTTACATCAACAGTTATTGTGTTTAATTTATTAAATTATCCTCGTTTTAGTAAATTACCTGAGAAACAGTCATCACAGTTTAATCGTTAAAAAAAAAAATAAAACATTCGCTAATGAAGTTACTTCAACGTGGAAGTCGCAAGGTAATCGTTACGAGGCACCCGTTTAATGAACGACCCAACACTTTGCTAAACTGTACATCGCGCCGGCATAATTATAAGTCATTCGCCGTGCACGTCGACCGCGAATTCGTCTTTAAACCCCCAGCCGGCATAACCCTCACTCAACGAGATGTCAACAACAGGCCATTATTGCGACGCTAACTGCACTTGTTAATAGCCGTCTAATTTTGCTCGTCGGCGATCATCATTATAATAACGAATGCATATTGCTCTCGCCTCCACCAAACTTTTGACACAATTCGAAACTGACGTCATATCTATGCGTCGAAATGTCGAAGCGAACTTTTCAACGCAACGAATCCTGTTTACCATTTATTTATAGTGTACGATTTCATTTTAACGGAATATTAACTTTTTTTTTTTTATAAATTAACAGCGCAAACTGGTGAAAAAAACTTAGTAGTTGCCTTTGAAAAGTTTTTAAAGGAGTGTACCTTTTTAGAATTGAAAAAAAGGAAATTTTTAATTCTCTGCTGTTGAAAAGGAACTTTGAGAAAGTTTTCTTCTCTTAAGGCGTTTGATAAAATGTTAAGGTGAGCTCGTAAATTGGATGATTTTATAGTTTTTTTGCGAACGTTTTGCTGTCGAAATATTTTTAAAAACGCATTCAAATTGTTGACTGTAAGACCCTTCTTATTTATTTAAATTTATTAACAATAAATAAAGAAAAATATCTAAACTTCCAAAAAAAAATTAAACTATTTTGCTTAATGAATCCCAATGTAAATGAAAAGCGGAATACGTCATTATTCTAAATGGGTCATAGTAATAGAGACGATATAAATATCTAAAGTCCAGTAAACGTTTCAGAGAAATTTCCAAAATAAAAGTAAACTGCAAAGTAAAAGCTTAAATTAAAAAAAGATAAATGACTCTGATATGCAACGTAAGACTGTCTGGTGGCTGGAACGAAATGTATAACTAAAAGAATATTTCACTTGTGATACATAATGATTTTTCCGCTGTTAAAAACTATCTATTTTTCAGAAACGTACTTCTAAATCGACTACAACCGGCCAATTATGAAAAACGATAGCATCAATTAAAATTCGATTTATCAAATGTCGAATGATATACTCAATGAATAAAATTTTGATCACTGCTCAAATTAAATTATTTTTAATGCAGCATTGTAGAATTAGAATTAATCATATACCCCGCTAATAGAAGTATATTTCCATGAGTAACAAGTTCAATGAACCACAAATATAAAATTGCAAAAAAAATATAAATAAATAATTAATCGACGATATTGCGCAGCGCGAAACTGATAATGGTACTTTTGTCCCTTTAGAAAGGGATTAGAAGAATGACCTTTATTAAACGGAGAATGACGTCCCCTTGACGTAACTAAGGAACGCAGCGTAAAATCGTAAAAATATAATTTAATTTTACGATGCGCCGTCAGCTCTCTGAACTCATGAAAGTTAAGCTTAAGATAATCGCCGGGAGATCAGCAGCGATTGAATAAAATTCAAAAGATCTGCGAAAACGCAGAGCCCCGATAAAAATCCCCATATAAGAAGCCGCCCGCGGTAATTAACTGCAACGCACGCATCTCGTCAAATTTATTCCTCTCGCCTTAGCTAAAAAAAAGGAGCACTTTTTCCGCCATAAATCGCGTCATCGTAACGATCAACCTTACCTAACTATAATTATGCAATTATTATGCATAATGAAGAAAATTCGAGGTAAGTCGCTCGTGTTTAGAAAAATCGTTTAAAAAAAAAAAAAAAAATTGAAATTCCCCCGATTACCCTGCAATTTCGCGGAAAATGGCTTTGCATGCGCAAAACAGACGGAATCAATTACGTCGCCGCCTTTCTTTTGCTTTCCCGCGCGCATACACACACGAGCCTTAATGAAACCACGTATTATTAATTCGCACGTCCCGCGGAGGGGGGCAGGGGGCTATTCTTACGTATCGCGTCGTTCGATTTAGAGCCTCGGCACTCGACTCCGGGAGACCCCCTTCACCCGCGAGATACAAGAACCGCGCGTCGTCGACTGCGATAAGTAATGCCGCCTGTTCTCCCAATGTCCCGTGTAAGTGCGCAATTAGCAACGCGGCTTTTTTTTTTCATTTATTTTACGGGTGATAGCCCCTTAAATACAGTGAGAAAAAATTCTTGTAAAAATTACTATCCTGTCTAGAAAAGTGGCCACAGACTGTCATGTAGTGGAAAAATTACCATCCTGTATTGGAAAAATTATCATCTTGTATATTGTAAAGTTTACTAGAATTATTGGAAACTATACCATAATTCTGGTAAAATGTATAATATTTTACAGTAAAATTTATAATACAGGATGGTAATTTTTCCAGAACGTGACAGTCTGTGGCCACTTTTCTAAGTAATTTTTACTAGAATTTTTTCTCAGTGTACAAAATACAAAATACAAAGATTCAGGACATAATAAAATTAAAATAATTAAGTTAAAAAGAAATCGTTAAAGAACGCAAGGAAGTTTTGAATTCGCCCATAGCGTTTGAGTCGACAATCCGAATCGGTAGAGTAATCCACTGTTTTCTATTGCACATAGAGTACACCGAGAAAAATCGGGTATTTAAATCGTACTAGCTTGTATGGTAAAATGAAGTTTAGTAACGGAATCTAAATTTTTTGATGAAATATACTATAATACTACTAATAAAGCATAATATAGTAGACAAGTATTGTAAAGTCAACTATTTCATTTAGTTCATAAAATATAGTAAAATATACTATATGTAACATTATCTTAAACAATATTTTAATTCACTATCTCATATAGTTGGAAATTTAGTAAAAGATAGTATTTTTTTAAAGTAATTGATTCTAGATTTAATTTAGTAAAATCAACTATATTACATAATTGGTCCTCTACAGAACTATAAAATTTAGCAACGATTAGTGCTTTTTTAGTAACCGCTACTAAACTTTTCTCTCGGTGTAAAAACCAATATTAAAGTGTGAGCACGTCTCATAAAGTGGACGATGAGTATAACGTAAATTATACAATACTTTAAAAAGAAAAAGAAAACGTCAAATTTTTCCGTCTGCTCGCGTCAACCAGTGAAAATCACTGCGGGAGAATGAGAAAAAATAATTAAGGAACGAAAAAAAAAACTCGCTCCGAGAGTCGCAATGAATTACCCGCGAGAAACGCGAGCTTTGGGTGGGAGGATGGGGGGGGGGGGGGACGTCGGAGAGAAACGGAGCGAGTGTCACAGAGGCAAGACGGAGGCGGCGCTCACTGGAAAGGAGAGTAGAAAGTGACGTTAAAGGGACAATGAGATAATGATGACCGGGCGCCTCAATGAGAGGGACTCGCGCTGCTTTACGCTCGATTTACGCCGACCGCCGGAAATGTCCATCCGACGCTCGCAGCTTACATTACAGGATTTGCTTTTCATGTGGGGATGCAGCGAGCTAGGATATCATGGCTCGGGGCTAAACTTTCGATGCGTCACGGTTGATGCTCGGATTAAATATCTTTAAATAATTTTTTTTTTTTTTAAAGAAAAATAAGGCTCTCTAAATTTAATCTTGAATTTTCGTTGTCAATTGATGTAAGGAGTTTTTGATTTGTAATTATTTGAGCGAAATCTGCCTTTTATCTTCCTTCTTATTGTTTACTTGGCAATAGAACCTGAGAAGGGATCTTCGCGTGAAAAGTGTCCGTTTGATCCAGTATTATACCTTTATAAAAAGGGCATGGCCCTTTCAATGTCGTTAGCTTTTCTTGAAATGAGATTGTTTGAGTGGGAGTGCTCCTTTAGTTTTTTTTTATTATTATTTGTTAGATTATAGCACCTTGCAAAAAGAAATTGCGAGAGTGTACTATAAAATATTGTTATACATAATAAGTTGGATCGAAAAGATTTATACAGAAATGTGGTAAAAATAACTTATAACTTTCAGGCCAGAGTTATGTAAGTAATTAATCCCATTTTCTGTCAAAATCAAGACTTCAATATAATATCCTTATAAGGCTTGATATACAGCTATATTGTATCTGTTTCTGCGAAATGGGATATTATTGAACAGCATAAAATATTTATATGGCTTCTTGGTATAATAATAGACCTAGCAAATTTCGGCAAATACTAAAAATATATATTTTTATTTATAAATTACTAAGACTATTTCCTACAATTCTTTTTAAATATACAATTATAGTCAAATGTCAATAATAGAAACAAGAAAAAGTTTTGAATAAAATTAATAACAATCAAGAAGATAAGAAAAAACACTGATTTTCGACGAAAATAAATTTAAATGTTTGTAAAAGCGAGTGGTTTGTATGCGTAATAAAAAATGAACAACACGCAAGAGATCGAACGACATCGCATTTGCGCACACACCACTACTAACGCATTATTCCAAATACCCTCATCTCAAGACTTCGACTCATTCCCAAAGCTAAAACGACAAACTTTTATCAGCGATAAAATAACCAAGCGAAAGCCGCACTTGTTGTGCTTCCTCTGCACCCTTATCAAAGTTTAAGCTAAAAAAAGCCTGGATTAATCCTCCAGTGTAAGAGTTTTCTTCGGCTTAGGATGCTACTATAATACAGTATTTTTTTTTTTTTTAAAAAAAAAAAAAAAAGATCTATTGAAAATGACTATCTAGTTTTTAATAAAGAAATCAGTTTACGAACCAGACAAAAATCACGAAGATTAGTACAGTGACTTACAATTTTATTTTAAATGTATATAACAATGATCACTTACGTATTTTTAAGAAAAAAAATTCTTAAGTAAATGCATATAAACATACTTCTTTACACAATTTAAAAAAAAAAATGTTAAAATGCGATTTCACTTTAATTCAATTTCGTCAACTTTCATATACAATTTAAGAAATGTTAGCATAGTTCACGAAAAGTTCTCTAAATTTAGTCTTGAATTTTACTTCACTTTAAATCGAACGAAGGGAATTTGGAATGCTCTACCCCCGCGTTAAAAAAAAAAGAAAATAAATAAAATGCAACTTTTTTAATCCAATAACTGCAAGTAAGACATCAATACAACATATTTTTTTGCAATCTAATAATTGTAATACAGAAACGATTAATTTCACTCAATATTATAATATCTTGAGTCATCAACTCAATATAGAAATCGATCTCTCTAAAGTTCAATTTGTGGAAAGTCCACTAGTTTTCTTAGTGAACAGATTTTCCACTAATCAATTAGTAAAATTCACTATCAATTAGTAAAGTTCACTATCAATCAGTAAAGTTCACTATCAATTAGTAGAATTTCACTAATTGAAATAGTATAAAAAAATTTTCTACTTAGTTGTATTAATGGAAATTAATAATTATTCACTATTTCAAATAGTAGATTTCCACTAATTCATAGTGGAGCACTTTGCACTATTCAAATTAGTGCATAGTCACTATGAATTAGTGGTTTTTCACTAATTCAACCTTAGAGAGATGACTTATTAAAAAAAATTATAATACAGGGCTTATCAATCAAAACATTTGACAATAAAAGAACACCGATTCCCCTACGTACGGGAATGTCTCCGTTTGACCGAGTACACTCTCGTGGATAACGCCTGGGAGGATTCAACACGCGGATATACCACGAGGAGGCAGGCGCAGGGCCGCGCAACGGAGTAACGGTCCTTTTTCCAGCGACTCGTTGCTCAGCCAGAGTGAAAAACGGGGCGCGCGTTATGATTACGCGCCTTGCTGATTTTTCTTCCTCTCCGCGTCTCATTTTTTTTCCTCTTTTCTTTTTATTTTATTTTTTTTTTTTTTTTACCCGGAAAAAGTGGTTCGATACTATCTTAGCGAAGATGCGCGATTCCAGGTCTGCCGGATGATTAACGATGAGAAGGTGATTCGCGGAGGAGGCGAGAGCGGGTACTTTGTCCGCCGATGCTTTTTATGCGTTCGCGTGATTTCGCGAGGCGCTTTGAGAGAAGGAGGACGGCGCGAAACGCACTGACGGATTAGACACCAATTAAGCGGTTTGTCGTCTGTTTGGGTAGACGGAATGAGTGTTTTCTTTATAATGTGGTATTTTTTTTTACTGTTTTTTTTTTTGGGATTGATTGGTTTGGGTTGTGTTTAAAGTTAAATTTGAATTTTCGCGGGGTGCGGATTATTAATGGCTGAGTTGTACTTGAATTAAACAAGGAGTTTTTTATGGTTAATGCGGATGTAAGCAGGTTTATGTATCGATTAAAAGAATTTCATTAATAGGTAAAGTTAATTTTCGTTGTACTCGCCCACTTGATGTTATTAATTAATAGTGCTTGTATTTTAGTGAAAAATTTTGTATTAGAGTTATGAAATAATTTGTATGTTAATGTACGAGTTCGTAGTTGCAATTTACTATAAAATGATTATACAATTAAATTATTGAAAATGTACGATCAAAATACATGCATTACTCATTACATCGAAAATATGTATATTATAAGTATTTAATTTTTTCAACTTCAGTATGTATTTTATTTTGTGCTAATAATAAATAGCGTATAAAAATTTAGAAAGAAATTTTAATTATGTACTTCTTTAAGCACTTTAAAGTGCAGTCACAATTGGAACTATATATGGACCGATTTATTTATACATTCATTTCGTTCTTCAAGAGTTGGGAAAATGTATTAGGTACTCCCCAAAAAATGGCAAAGAATTTGTTAAACTAAAAAAAAAAAAAATGAATGGAGGAGTGCCTCTGCGAATCATCAATCAGCCTATTCATAAAAAATTGTGCATACACAGTGAAGAGTCCATTTAGCAGAGTACAAAAAACTTGGGCTCATTTTATTTTCGAGTCGCGTGCCTCCCCAACATTCAAAGAACAAAACGCACTTATATTTTAATTGGATCGAAAAGTTATACCCAAACGTGGACACAAGCGCAAGTGTCTATTATCGACAGTGGCGGCAATATTTCACGAGTAGCTGCACCCGCAAACAAGCGGAACGAAATAAAAAAAAGCCACGCTAATTAAAAGTTGCTCATTCACTGCGGCCGGGCACTTGGTGAGTCCGCGATGTCGGTTCCTTCGGCAGTCTATATATATATATATATATATATATATAAAGCACAACCCATCTGCACGTACATATGTAAATATGTATTACGTACACTCAGTTATGAAAATCTTCGATCAGATCTCAGATCGTGCCATTAAATTTATGTTGTCGAAAATTTTAAGCAGATGCGAATTTGTTTTAAGTTTGACTTTTTCTGGTTTTTACGAACTGAGTTACCGAAACCTTTAGTATAGGTCTATATGAATTCAAGACCGATGATATAATTTAATCGCCTTTATCGAAGAAAAGCATAGTTAAAAAAAAAGGCCAATTATAATTTGCCATTTTTAAGGCTCTAGAGAAAAGTAAACTCATCTAGAACCTGATAAATTTGAGATATCATTTGTTATGGAATGCTCTAAGTATACTTTACGTCTCTATAAAAATGTACTCTATAGAAATGGTAAAGTTAAACAGACTTTGGTTTTAAACGTGCTTGTTTTCAAAGCCGTTAATTTAGAATAGACTAGAATACAGTAGTTTTTTTTTATTGTAAATATAAAATTTGTACAGTATTTACAAATTTTATAAAATATAACAAATTATTTTTCGAATTTCGTGTATAAATACATAAAAACAATTATAAATTAAATATTCTTGGTAAAATACAAAGATAGATCACAGCCATTTGAAAATTGTAGTAAAAAGTATTTGCACTTCAGTGTTACCAAAGTCGTCTCTTATATAAATAATATAAATAATATACTAAATAGTCGGTAAAAAATTTCAGAAGTGATATCACAGTACTATAATTAAAAATGACTAGATGCAATTTAAATACAATGGGCTATTCTCGCCGAGTTTGACAAAAAAGAAAAGGACTGCAAAACAATAACAACATCAGTTGCACACAATTTAAAGGACGCATTCGTAAAGAATATAGATATATTTCAACCGCGCGAACGAAGGTACAGCACTCAACGCTTCGTCCGACGAGCGAAAATCCACGCATCCTTTTGCCAGTCTTGGCTTTATTGGCTATTCCTTCTGGCCCACGCGTCGGCTCGCGGTAATTGCCGGGCTCTCGGTTCAGCGAGCTCATTAGTCAGTGCGCGTCCCGATTATTGCCCGGGTATACACGTCGCGGCGTGCGAACGTCTCTAATTAAGCGCCGAGTGCCGGTCCACTTGCGTGGCCACGTCCTAATGCCCGTCCAGGCGTAGTTGGCGCCTTTTTCGGCGGTTTGGACGCGGTGCGCGTGATCCACCGGTGAAAATTCCGTGACGAATGGGGGACCCCGGATGGAACGAGACACTTCCTTTTTTTTCTCTCTCTTCTGGCTGCCCGAGGAGCCGAGAAGAAAGCGACGGTTTTGGTGAAATGTTTAGGGAATTATAAGGCTACTCGGCGCAGATCCGCACTAATGAAGTGGAATTAATGCGCGCCGGGAGAAATGAATTTCTAGCAATGAGAACAATCGTGAAAAGTGTCGCTTTCTGTATTCTGGGAATCTCTTTTTGTGAGCGGCAAAATCTGTGGCTCAATTTTTGCGCCCGTTTTTTTATGAAGATTATAGGAACAAACTGCAGAAGGGTGGGCCATTTATTAAAATATTCTCTCGCAGAAGAGAATAAATGACGCATCGTAAAATTTAAGAATTAAAATTATGATATTTATATTTAAGATCTTAAATTTAAATTAGTTCAATTGAACCTTTCAAATTTAGCTAAGATCTTAAATTAATGTTAAAAAAAATGTTTTAAATTTTCCACGCCATTATTCAACTGGACATTTTATCCAGTAAGCGATCGAAAATCACTTTTTTAAATACTTCACAACATCCTGTTACGATTTTTTAAAGAGAAGTTCTATTTTAAAAACTGGTGGAGTTATTTATAGTTTAATAAAAGGAACATTTGGTAGTATAATTGAAAATGTTCAATTGCAAGTTCCTTATAACTGTACACTTGGATTGCTAGTAAATAGATTATTAAGTGTAACAACCATGTGCATAGAAATATAACGGTTAATGTGGCTTATATCAGGTTTAATTCAGCATGAAAAGTGGGAAGATGACTTACATTGATCTAAGAATAAAAAATAAATGACCAAGTCTAGGAAATATTTTATTTTAAAGAAAGTTTTTAAAATAACTTTTTAAAATAACTTTAGTAGAAATTTAATCGTGCACAGTGTGATGTGAGCAAAATATTATTACTTACGGGAAAATAATTTTTTTTTTTTAAATGACAATAGTGCATTTTAAAGCTCTCAGGGACTCCTATTATCGAAACAAAAATGACAATAGTTTATTTATAAAGTTATTTCGAGGTATTATGATTAGTTTTAATGTAAAATTTCATATATTTTCTCAATTTTAATCTCAGTTTTCAGAGAATCAACGAATCTTTAAAATGCCATCTCGAAAATCCATTAAATTCAGCCGCAACTTATTCGCTACCTATAAAATCCATAAATCGTAATTAATTAAATTAATTCAATTAATGTCCCTCTCGAAACCACCGAAACTAAATATCAACGTTACTGCAATTTTACGCAGTAATTATTTAACTCGTAGCGCGATAAATTGCACGCAACCGAGAGCACATCATCGACCGAATTTTCCTGCAGATGAATGATTAATGAAAATTTCTCACAATTAATCGCCGGCAGCCCGGCAATTAAAGCGATCGCTATAAATAAGCAAACGCGTTGTCCAGGCATCGCACGTCCATGCCCTCGGGTGCGTCCATCGGTTGTAACTGGCCGCAGGGGACTCATCGGTCGACACATTGGGCAGGCTCCGACGCCTCGAATAATCCTATTTGCCTGCTGTCACCGCATGTCTTTTCCCGCTATCATTGTCCTTGACAAAACGTCGAGATTCCAGCCGAAACTAAACTAAAATAGCTTCACTTGCATCCTCCAAACCGTCCGCCAGATTCTCGTATCTTATCTCCTGATTCATCACAATGCACTCCGATGAGAAAATTCAACTCGCGCTCTTTTACAATAAATTTTTACTCAATTCAACATCCACGTTTTTTTTTTCTTTTTGCTTCTCGAACCATCTGTATACCATGATTCTTCTCAGAATCTTCTCACCAACGATTCGTTTTATAAATCATATATTATTTATCATATAAATGAACTGAAAATACTGTAAATACTGTACAAAATTAATGACAATGAAAGGATTTTAAAATCTCAGCACCACTGAGATAATTAAGTTCGAATGTAACTTCAAGGAGGACGAATTACGCGCTAAACGGCTCGGCGTCTTTTACGCGCGAAATTCAAACGGGGCGCGCGCGTCGCGGTAGTGGCCGCGCGTTCCGCTCGCGGTTTACGACGCGACTGCGGCGGCCCGCTCGCCTGCCTCCGCCGCGAGAAGACACGCGCCGCGCTCGCGATTCCCCGGGCTTCTTTTCGCACTGCACGCGCACGGGGTCCGCTGCCACCTGGAGGAGGAGGCCCGCCCCCACCAACGGCCGCGCCTGATACACTTTCACCGCGCGGGACGCGCTTCGCAGCCCTTTCCCACTCTCTTCTGCGACGGAGGACATCCCCCCTCTTCTTGGGCTTTATGCGGCCCGCAGGACTGTTTGGGACTTTGCGACGGATTGGGGGAGCGATGAGTTTCTGTCGTTTTTTTAGTGTGAATACCTACACCGAAAAAAATAAAAAGTAGTTCTTACTGTTTGCACAGTAGATTTAACTGTAAAATTGGGAGTAAATTTAACTTTCCGAATTTTCAGTAGAATCTGCTTTACAGAACTGTCAAAGCTACTTTTCTGTAAAGTAAGATCTACTTTATGTTTGGGAAGTAAACTGTTATTTCTACTGTACAAAATGTTAATTTTACTAATTTTGCAAAGCAGTATCTACTTTTTCTAGTCTAGCAGATATTACTGTTGCGAAACAGTAAGAATTACTTTTTTTTTCGGTGTATATGGTCTTGTAGACAGATTGTTGACCCAATTAATAATTTTGTAAATTATTTTATTTATTTAAGTAAGTGTTTAGTGGAAATAAAATTTTTTAGTTAATACTTTTACTGCTGCAAAAACCGAAAATTCGATTTTATTTTTGTTCAATTTTTGTGCTGATACAAAAACGCGTATTTTTTCATGAAACACATTTGTATCATACCGCCGTAAGAGTCAAAAATCATGACCCATATATGACCCATGTAGCAGTGAAAGTGTTGAAAATCGATCTAGCTAAATATTTTGTCAATTTAACTAAAATTTTACGTAATTTATGTAACTAAAAATTTAGTGTAATTAATAAATCAACCAACTTTATAGTTGGATCTACAAATTTTATTTTCAATGTACAGTTTTGTTTCTTGTTGATAATCGAGATGGTGAATTACGTAAATTTTGGTAGATAAAGGCTAATTTTTTTTTATTGTTGAAGCTTTTGGAGAAAATTTTTGAGTTGGAATCTTTAACGATTGTTAAATATTGTTAAATTTTTAGCGGAGATGCGTATGCAAAATAAAATACTATTATTAAGAATTTTTTTATTAATATTATTTCGACAGTTTTGTTTCACTCGCAAAATGGATTATTATAATTTGAAATTCGAATAAATGAGTTTCTCTACGTTTTCTGTTTGTCTTAGCAAAATTAAAGCGACCGCATTATTAACCAAATGATGCAATATTAATATTGAATTTGTTTTAAGATTCTATTTTTACACTTCTATAGCGTGCTTTAATTTGTTATTAATATCAACAACAAAGTTCCCATTTAAACATCAGCGACATCACAATATTATTTGCACCGCGCGAAATCGTCACGGTATTTGTTTCTCAAAGTATTCAAATTCCTTCGGGGCATAAATTGGTTTCATAAGAGAGCTATAAGAATAATTATATTTCTTTTATCCCAGAGCAGTTAACTAACCCATAGTAAATTTACCTCGAGTATTTCTCCCAATGAATGTGCGTTAAACTAATGCCTTCCTGCTCTCATTTCCTTTAAGTTTGCCTTTCATAAAGTTGGAGGAGTCTTTTAAATTCCTGACTTTTATCGGTCAATTGTTTATTGTGAACAAGGGAAAATGCTTCCGAAACATTTTCCGGGGTGTGCAACCATGATCGACGTTTCGGTAATTTCGTTCCATGTTACGCAAGTACAAGTCAAGGATGCATCGCCCGGTAAGTTGGGTAAAAGTCTTTCTGATTATTATCGTGAGAAAATACGATTTTTTCAGCGATTTCATTTTAGCATTTGAGAAGACACTTGTTGTTCGTACCTTTACCTCTCCATTGTCCTTTGTTGAGTTAATCTTCAATCGAGTAAAAAATTGTGGCTTACTATTTTTTAAATGTGTTTTACAAATATTTTTTAGAATAATAATCATTAGACTTTGCGTTAATTAAATAACATGAACATGTAAAATGGTTCTTTATACATACGTGTGTATCAATACTTACTGAAATAGGGCCAATGATGCGTGAAATTATTTTTTTTGTTTTTTATTACATACATTGTGAGTTAGTAATATTATGATAATGTAAAATTTCACTACGTAATCACTACTTGTAATTATATCAATCATTACAAGAAAATAATGTAAAAAATGTGATTATTTATCTTTATTATTTATTATTTATGTTTTTAAATGTTTAAAAGGCTAAGAAGAAATACTAAGAATTTTAAAGTTCAAAGACATAATTATTGCTAAAATATAAACATGTAATATATTTTAAAGTATCAAGAGAATTACTGAGTTTACGTAAAGTACACATTAATTGTATAATCAGCTATAATGCTATTACATTAATACACTAATAAAATTTTGAGTAAATAATAAATAAGAATGATAAAAACCATTAATATAACTAAAAGAGACTACTTACATAAGCAAAAATTCGCAAACTATAATTAATCTACCCACACAATGAACCCAATTTTAACATCTTATTACCACAAAACCCCTACAAAATAGTTAAATCTAAAGAATCCTAGCTCCAATTAAATATTTATTTGCCATAAATATTTAAATTTATGCATTAAATTCATAAAGTAAAGATCGCAACTTTTACGAGAATGCTCATTCCTATTGCTGCAACGCTCATTAAAATCATTCGCTGATAAAGCCTATACCGAAGCCTCAATAAAAATCTCTCATTCGCAACATCCAGAGTCGAATAAAAATCTGAAAACCTGCTATTATCTCGTCTCCTCGAAACTTGACTATTAAAAACCGACTAATATTAGCATACACCCGTTGTTTCCAGCGCATTGCCCGAATATTTCTCCACGAAAGTAGGCAAACGTTACAAGGCTGAAACCTCAGCGACCGCGTCGTTGCAAAATTTCAGACGCCGCCGAATCCACGAGCCACCAAATTCGCGGATAACCAAACGCGTATCCTTTCTATTTGCGATGTCGAGAGGACTTCATCAGTCGCTCTTATCGACCGAACGCGCCGAGACAAACAATCAAGGTGCAGAGTCCCGGGTTCTTGCGCGCGGCAATTTCCATCGGCGATTTCTCTCCCCGATCCTGCTCGCCGTGTAATTTGCATCTCGAAACGTGCCCTCCGCCGTTGGCCACACAACCGGCGCCGTATCAATTGAGTAACGAATGCACATAACTCCCGTAATATGAGAGAAGGAAAACTCGAGCTTATACTAGGAAGTGAGCGACCTCCGCAGTTCAGATTTTGTTGAGACTGAGAGTAATGCTTTCTTTTTTTATTTTGTTTATATATTTATTATTATTATTATTATTATTATTATTATTTTAAAGGCTCTGTGTACTGTATTTAAATTCTGTGTGAAAAAACGTGGATTATATAGGAAACAAGAGATTTATTAGATCCTCTCGATAATTTTGAGGGAATTTGGAAGGCGTATAGGTAATAGTGACCATTTAGTGATTATGTAACGAGGATACGCGCATTTCTCGCAAATCTTCCTAAGTTCATACTTGTTTCTTTACGCGATTCTCTCAAATTGTATGAAAAGTTGAAGTGAAAGGCTATAATTTAAGCCTCGTACATTAGGAAAAGTTAATTTGCTGCAAAATTATCGATAATCGATGAGATTAAGATTGGCAATGCATGAAAATTCATAATAAAACTTGTCAATATAAATAAATTCTGAAATGTTATCTTTAATTCTTGTATTTTTTAACAATATTTTTTTAAAGAATATTATTTTTTTTAAGAATAAATGAATGAACGTAAAAAATTTAATAAATGAATATAAAATAAATTTTTTGAGTCACTTTACGATCAGTTAAAACACAAGTACTACAGGTACTTGAACCTGAAAACTTGTCATTTCAATAAAAAGAAAAGAAAATTATAAAATTTTAAATTTTTCCAAACACTACACCAGCCAACTACACCAAAACTAAAAAAGAATTCGTGAACTCCCTGCCACTCCATTTATTAGTCTCGATTTTTCTTGAAATAAAGGAACTCTCCACTCGAATGGAATGATTTTTAGCGACGAGAGAGGCTCGCCCGTCCACATGGAATACCGCGACATCGAGTCATATAAAAAAAAAAAAAAAAACGCAGAAATTCCCAAATCCAGTATCCCACTGTCGATGCTCTAACAGGTGCGCGCTCGGCACATATACACGTACACCTCGCGCCATTGCGGCAATTTTCCGCAGCTCCCAAAGTGCTTTTGTTTTTTTTTTTTTCTCCTACCTCCTTCTCCCGCGGGGCCCGGGCGTTTTAACCGGTAATCGGCGGGTTTCGCAACGCCGGCCGTTATACGGGAGCGAGCGGCGATTATTCGCGAGCGCCGATGGAAGACGCGGAAACCCGTTCATCTGCATGCAGGCACCGGGCCGCGTAACTTTACGTAACCGAGTGGCTGCGGCGGCTGGAGAGCGGCTGGGTGTAGGCGCGCGAGCGTTTGGCGCCAATTTGGCCTTCTGCTGTAAGTCGAATCCGACGGGGCTTGTGCACAGGCGCCGCCAAATTATATTTTAATACTAACCAGGAGAGTGCCTTATTTTGGATGAAATTTTAGAAATTGATCACATTTAGTTTGATCTCGTGGAGCTTTATTTAGGAGATATACAGTCTGTTTTGTTAACTTTGGAAGTGTACGTTGTATATTAATAGAGGATATTTTTACGGTGAGAAAAAAGTTTATTTTAAAAATTACTGCCTGTCTGGAAATGTGACCACAGATAGGGCTCTCAGATAAAAATGACCTTACGCTACAGTAAATTTTGCTATAAGTATATAAGATTACCTTCTTTTTTAATAAAAATTCATAATCTTTATTAGTATATTATTGTAAGTAGTAACAGACGGGCACGGCAAGACAATTCATCTGCACTGTTTAAAATCCTTCTTTTTTAATAAAAATTCAATCTTTATTGTTAATATATCACTGTTTTACTGTTTATCACTCAATTCTTTTCGGAGTATATTATTGTAAGTAGTAACAGACGGGTGCGGCAAGACAATTCATCTACACTGTTTAAAATCCTTCTTTTTTAATAAAAATTCAATCTTTATTGTTAATACATCACTGTTTTATTGTTTATCACTCAATTCTTTTCGAAGTATATTATTGTAAGTAGTAACAGACGGACACGGTAAGACAATTCATCTGCACTGTTTAAAATCCTTTTTTAATAAAAATTCAATCTTTATTGTTAAGTCCAGTAAAATTTACTACTATACTTAAATACTATATTTAAATAAATATAAATAAATAAATAAATAAATACTTATGGAGAATTTTATTGGACAGTGTTAGAAATAATCCTATACATGCAGTCCAGTCTGTGGTTGCATTCTCATGCTGATAATAATTTATACAATACTTTTTTATTGCATAGCATGTAGACTATAGCCTGCATGCGTAAAACTAATATTTTAAGTTGCATTTACTGAACAAAACAAAAGTACAGTATGAGATTAAAATGAGTTATTATTAGTGATTATTACTATTTTATTAATATTATTATTATTAATATTATTATTTTATTAGTAGTTTGTTCCATTATTCATTACTAGAATAAAATATTTGAAGTTTCTTCCAAATTGGCGATTCAAAGGTATAATTTTCCTGGTAAGCTGAGTCGTGGGTGGTGGTCGGTTGTTTAAATATAGAATTACAGGTACGTGGATAGCGTTTTAAATGAGAGATCGGGGGTGTAAGTGATGATGGCGGCCACTGTGGAGAGGAGGAATAGAAATCCGCGCGTTTGTTCGGATAATTTAATTGAGGCAGGCTGGATTGCAGTGATTTTAATGTGCTTGTAATTAAAGTTACATAAGCTTCGCGATTTGATCCAAATTGACTGGCGAGTTTCACGTGGAATATCGCATTGATTGCTTATTCGATTGTTTATATTCGATGTAGCCAGTTACATAATTTGATTATTTGTTAATATCTATTGCAAATTTGATGGGTGAAGAATGAATTACATAAGCACTTAGAATTTCTATTTATAATTAGGATGATTATACGATTTGCATTGTACGTATTTTCACATTTGAAAGTTAGTGATGTGATTACGGTTTGTTTTGCATGATTTTGTGCAAGCGCTACCAAGTGCTTTTATAGGATTTTATGATAACTGCTCCTGTAGTTGTGTATAGAATAAACTTGGTTTTCACGATTTCAAAAAGTTATTTTTAAAGGGCAATGAATGATGAATCAAATAGTGATTGGGGTCGTTAATTACTTTTTAATATTACTTGGTTGTTAGGAGTACAAAAACATCTAATTCTAACTTGATGTTGCGTTCCGAAATCACGAAAACTGTTGATACCTTCATTAATCAGTAATATCAACATATAACCGCTGCGCGGCGCGGCTATAACGCGCCTAAATACGAAATACAAGTGGTGTAATTAGGGAGATAGTGTAATTAGGCGCAGGTACCTTAGATGGAAAACAATTTTAATAATTAGTAATATTTATTTTAATAATTCAATTAATTATATTCCTACTTTATTGTTTTTACAATAATAATAATAATAATTTATTGAATTTTAAATAAATTCATAGGTTCGTTCACAATAAATATTACAGTTACATACAGTTTTATTATGTGTAATAAAAGAAAGTCTTCTTTTGTAAACAAAAAATTAGTCTCTAATTTATCGCCTTCATTACAGAACAAACTTTTGGATATAAAGGAACAAAAATACTAACGATTCATGTAGACATTACAAGCCCAACTTTATCTCCGAGGAGAAAGTATTTTCCTTTCGCTCTCCTTTTCCACACTTCACGGATGAGCTATCACGAAATAAATTTTGGTAAAACCCAGTAAATTCATTGTTTTCGTGGAAAACGAAAGTTATTTGAACGGCGTAGAAATTAGCGTAGAAATAAAATTTGATGCTGGCGACAGATAAAGCCAGCAGGAGTTTACGTTTGTGCGTAAATTCGCCTTCGCTTTTTTATTTACGGAACCTCGCGGATAAAGGAAACCTGCAATAATTGCAGTGTGTGAAAGACTCGCTGAAATCCTCATCAACGCCGACAGTAAATCTTAGTAAATCTTTCCTCGATTATTCAGCGATCGCTCGAGCGTAAACGCAATTACGCATTTTCACCGCATAAGATGGCGTTTATTAGCTAATAGCTTACACTTTATTTTCAATTAAGCAATCGAATCGTCGATTTTGCGCAAAGATTTGCATAAATTTCTATTCCAAGGTTCCTCGACAATTTAATAGTCCAGGGCCTCAATAAAAATCGAAACTTACGCGCCATTTCGTTATAATCAATTAATAATTCCACCTGATGAACATCGCAAGCGTATAATTATATACTGCTGCATCGCCGGGAGAGAAAAAAAAGAATTTCGAAATACAGGCGAATAAAAAATAATTCCGCTCCATCATCTGCAGAGTCTGCTCTGGCGCACTGAAAGTCGACCTACAAAATTGATCACATTGTTATTGATGCGAGTTCGTTCAGTGAAAAAGCGCAGGCATCGTTGGGGGGGAAAAAGGGAGTAGGGGGAGATGCGCACAATGAGAGAAAGAGAGAGATTGAAAAATAAGTGGAAGAGCGGCACGCTAATCGGCATTGCGTGACACGCTGATAACAAGCTTTGTCCCGGCCTGATCAAAAGTAATGGAAATCGTTGTGCAACGGAAAAGCAGCTCTGCGATGCTCGCTTTTTTTTCGCGCTCGCTCTCTCGTTTTCAATTCGCCGCGAATTTCCCTCATTCGTGCAATAAAAACGGGCAGGAGAGAGGGAGAAAGAGAAAGAAAGACAGAAAGAGAGAGAAGTGGCCGGCGATGTGCAACGCTGATTTTTTGCTTAATTTTATGCGTTTTCTGAATACGACCCATCTTCATGGTCCAATGAATTCACCCACGCGCAAATAAAAGATTTTGAGTGCGTTCTGCGGTAGTTAAAATTACGGCTACTTTTATTTTTACAATTTTCATTGTAAATATAAATTTCGGGCGAAGATTTTTCCTTGGTTTTTCAGAGAAAACAATTTTATTTAAACGTATAAAGTGTTATCTTTTTATTTTTCATTAGGTTGAATGAATCAACAGTGAAAGGGAAACTTTGGAGTAAATATTTTTCTTTGATAAAAAGTATATAATATAATAATATTGTATACTTCATATGTGGACGTCTAGACAAACTAATTTAAGGTATTTTGGCTGGTCGTGCAAATACTTGCTTTATCGTTAATATTAGATAAAAATTGACTAATCGATTTAATGTCGTGCATTCAAGAAAATTACTTATTCATTTCGCGTTTGTAACAATTCGAAGTCTTTTCGATTGTACTCCAGTGAGTAGGAAATAAATATTTTATTATTTTCGTATAACTTTGAATTTTATATTTTATATTATGAACATTTAATTGGATTTAATTTTGAATTTACGTCAAATAATTTTATTAATGTTTAAAGTTTCTTGACAATACTAATTCCAATCCGTGGTATATGACGTGCATTCGAAAAATTCATTATGGGGAGGAATGTTACGCAGTAAAGTCAAGTGCAATTCATAACGGATAATATTGCGTGCAATTAGAGAGCGCCTACTGCATACGAAATTTGAAATTATTTTTGAAATTAGACTAGTTTTTCACGTGGTAATGCATTTTATGTGGATATGCGTAGATAAAATGCGTAATCGTTCCAAAATTCTACAGTCGTCAACAAGTTTGCTATTACAACACAGTGCAGTTTAGTTACGTATTAAGTATCCTGATTTGTTCCTTCTAGACACTTTAACCAAATTAAGTTTACAGTTTCAAATAAGTAGTTACAAATTTTCATATAATGTTTATCCCAAACCTTTTTTTTTATAAATTAAAACATCTATATTTAATGATTGTATGTACCACTAAGATATTATACCATTCATAAATGCCTTACAGTGCCCGTCTGTTTCTATTTACAATAATATATACTCTGAATAGAATTGAGTGTTGAATAGTAAGACATTGATGTATTAAGAATAAAAATTAAATTTTTATTAAAAAAGAAGGATTTTAAACAGTGCAGATGAATTGTCTTACCGTACCCGCCTGTTACTACTTACAATAATATACTCCGAAAAGAATTGAGTGATAAACAGTAAAACAGTGATGTATTAACAATAAAGATTGAATTTTTATTAAATAAGAAGGATTTTAAACAGTGTAGATGAATTGTCTTGCCGCACCCGTCTGTTACTACTTACAATAATATACTCTGAAAAGAATTGAATGATAAACAGTAAAACAGTGATGCATTAACAATAAAGATTGAATTTTTATTAAAAAAGAAGGATTTTAAAAAGTGCAGATGAATTGTCTTACCGTGCCCGTCTGTTACTACTTACAATAATATACTCCGAAAAGAATTGAGTGATAAACAGTAAAACAGTGATGTATTAACAATAAAGATTGAATTTTTATTAAAAAAGAAGGATTTTAAACAGTGTAGATGAATTGTCTTACCGTACCCGCCTGTTACTACTTACAATAATAAACTCCTAAAAGAATTGAGTTATGAACAGTAAAACATGTATTAATAATAAAAATTGAATTTTTATTAAAAAAGGATTTTAAACAGTGCAGATGAATTGTCTTATTACCGTGTCCGCCTGTTACTACTTACAATAATATACTCCGAAAAGAATTGAGTGATAAACAGTAAAACAGTGATGTATTAACAATAAAGATTGAATTTTTATTAAAAAAGGATTTTAAACAGTGCAGATGAATTGTCTTACTGTACCCGTCTGTTACTACTTACATTGTAACCTGATAATTAAAGCCAGTCCTCAGGTTTATCCAACGCTTTTTTTTTTAAATAACTTTATACTTACATTCATTTAATGAAAAAAGAAGAAAATTTACTTTTTTAATAAAGTAATTTTTTTAATAAAGTAATTTTTTTTTAATTTAATAATTGTCGAATAATATTCAAATGAAGTGTTAAATCGTTGCTTGTAATTAAGAAGAGCAATTTTTTAATTTAAAAAAAAAAAACAAGCACAATTCAAATATGCCACGAAAAAGACACCCTTCTAGAAAATTGGTCGTGAAGAAAAACACATACTTTTTCGGGGAATTTATGAAATGTGCTTTTTCTTTCGTTATAACCCTGTAAAACGTGCCAATCTGCGCGGGGGACCCCGAACAAGGGCGCAACTTTTCTGCGGTAAATTGAAGCACGCTTTTTTTTTTCATCGAAGAGACGAAAATAACACCGAAACATTATCGCAACAATAATTTCAATCAATCACTGTACTTCCGCCTCTCGCAAAATTTAACAAAATTTACTCAAATTCTGCCTTGAGCTACGCGTCTTTTCTTCAACCACAAAAAAAAGCCACGCACTTATCAATATAAGCACCTTAGAAAAAATAAAACGAGAGCAGAGCATTGCACTCCATTCATGACTCCGGCAGAACGATTAATCCTGGCAAGTGGCGCCAAAAATAGATTTTAAAGTCATCGTCATTCCCTCCGTCATACGAGAACCCGTGCGAGACGTGCCGAGGGGGTCGCGTAAGAAAAATCCTGAACGGCCGGATTTCCCACGGCACGTGTTTCCCGAGCGAGGGTAGGCGATTATCGGCTAGACACGTCGGCAACTTTCGACTTGAGGGGTTTTACTTAACTAGACGTGATACTTAAGCTCCTAAAGCTCTAAGTACGCGCACTGCCTTCCGTATCGTCGTGTACCCCCGCGGGCCCGTTGAACAGCTACGTGCGGAAAAGCGCAGCGCTAACTTTTGCTTCCGCTTTCCTTTTTTCTTTCTTTTCTTTCTTTTTTTTTTCAAGTAAATGCGCGATTCTCCTTACTTTTTCTGTATATAGCTTGCGTACAGGTGGGCGTTTCGATTGATTTTATTTTCTCTCGTGTAATGGTCAGTTCGCCGAAGGGCAATTTGATTTTACAATGAAGAAAATATTATTAACAGGTTGAGTCCTATATATATGTGAAAACAATTCTTAATTTCCTGCAGCTATAATTTTGTATAAAAAATTTTTAAAATATTTTTTTTCTGTGCTATTTTGTTAAATATCTATGTCTTACTTCGATATTGATTAAAAAATGGACTTGGTACATATAGTTATCATGCAAGACAAGAAAAAACCGCTGGAGAGGTTCAAAATTAATTTTTTAAACCATCAAAGTCGTTAAAACAATAAAAATTATGGTACATATATGTACCATGCCGGATATTCGAAAAGATTTTCACGGTACATATTATATGTACCGTGTAGCACTCAACCTGTTAATTGGTACTAAATGAAAGTATTGCTATAAAATGCTGGAAGGTAAGGACAGATTTGATTCGAACTGCTATGTTACTTGCAAAAATTACAGTTTTTATTGTTAAAATTTAGGCAAATGTTATTACAGAAGCTAAATAAACGTTTACGGGAACCGTAGTATACTTTTTTAATAGAAAAATATCCTTGACCTTAAAATTTTAATTAAATTTTTCTGTGTTAGTTTTCGGCTTTAGGTTACCAATTTTTTATTATTCTTAAAAAATATAGTATAGTTTTGGTTAAATATTCTGATTATTTTAGTATTTTATTTATTACAGTGGTGCATACGAGCGCACTTTCCTCGCATGATAATTTCTCTGATTACTTTGGTTAAATATCTATATATTATAAACCTTTGAAATTCAGGGATCTGATAACTAGGTCTACTTTCAAACTGCATCATCTCCCACGCAAACTTGAAAATTTTAATTATATCGTAGAGTTTGCATTTATTTAATAAATCTACGACGTTTCATGCTGCACCACCTGCGATTTATGAATCTAATCAGAATCGATTTACTTTGAGTACCTGCCATCTATTTTGGGATTCCCATATTTGCTTCACGAAGGGAATGGCATCGAAACACTTACATAACTAAAGACTCTCCTGGAATGTTTATAAAAACACTTTAATATCAGTCAGACACCGTCAAGGAAAAACAAAAACAAATATAAAAAGCAAGATAGTTATTAGTAGCTTTAGGAGCTTCAAGGGGGGGGGGGATTAAATAATCAATGAAGTTTTTATTGAAAATCAACGAAACATCCCGAAAGCGCGCGTTTATGTATTTTATTTTTTGATACCGGAATTGGCGTCACGTATCGGCCATAAATGTACAAAAACAGAAAAAGCACACGCGCGTGGGCGCGTAAACGTTCGTCCCGACGGGCGTTGAACAAGCGCCAGCTTGAACTTGTGAAAATCGGTCGCACTGCGACTCACGAATGTGACGTACTTGGCGTCGCCCGAGGGAGGTTGGGAAGGCGATCGACGCTATTCGACATTTTACGTCTTTTGAAACGCGCTTTATACCTGATGGACCGAGCTGGCGCTGAGATTTATGACCAGAGGTGAGTTCACTGTAGAACTGTCTAATAATGTCGTGCTGTCGGTGGACGGCTACGCTTCGTAAAAAGAAAACTTCGTTCGTACGTCCAATTGGACCAGTTGGAGATGATGCGAGTTTACGTCGTTAGGAAAAAAGTAAATATCTAGATGATTTATTATATTTTAAATTTTTTTTTAATTTTTCACATATTTATTGCTCTATTAATGATTGTTCTAAGAACGTTTTCTAAAACTCACTTAGAAACCTCAAAATTTGCAATCGCGCAGCAGCAGAACTTTCTTCCAGCAAAACTTTCCTCGCGTTCCCGGAGTTACGGCTTCATGAATGCAGAAAATGAGCGGTATGGGCACTACTCGATTTTTCGCGTTTCTTTTCACGCGCGACTAACAAAGAACTGCCATTATAATCGTTTATTATGACGATTTACTAGTTACGTTTATTATGACGATTTATTAGTTACGTTTATTATGACGATTTATTAGTTACGTTTATTATGACGTTTATTAGTACGATTATTTCAGTAAGTTTGGATTGTGTATTTCATCAAGATTTTAGATCTCAATGTACTACTTTAATATTTGGCGTAGTTTTGTATACATATATATTACTTTAATTCGAAATTATTAACAAAATTAGTAAATATATGATTTTGCAGTGAATGGAGAGTGACGCATGTGATAAACTTTTAGCGTACTGTTATTGTTCGACTGAGCGTGTGTATAGGATATTCATTCATAAAGGATCGGGACAATGGATGCCCTTCCGTCGCCTGGCTTTATTGTTCGTCTTTGCAGATTAGAAAATCCACCAGATTTTCGCGGGTAAACTGAAACATTTTTTTTTGCTGGGGTAGCTCAATTAAGATCACTGATTTAATCACTTTAATCACCTTCATGTGTTCACACTTACGTCACGGAAGCTGCATAAAGGCATAAAATTAGCAGCCGCTGTCATAAAGTGGTCTTTACACTTTTCCAAGATTCGTTATTATGAGTTAAGGGGACAAGCCTATGTTAAAGCTCGCAAAAATTGAGACGTATTCTTTAACCGATCTAAATTTTTCTACAAA
>JAWWEN010000026.1:19417-32008 GCA_035582955.1 Sycophila texana
TTTTGTCAGGAATATAACATATTTCTAGAATATTTAATAGAAAATATAAATTTTATTATAATTTTTACTTTTAAAATTATTTTACAAAAAAAATTTTTTAGATATAAATCCCCCTTAATCTGCTCAGCCGATTCAGTCACTATTTATGCCGTTCGAGACAATCGAACTATACCCTTCAATAATCCATCTTTGGTGGTATCTAGATAGATTTAGAGGTCGTCTGCGTAAAATATGTACTTAACGGGTAATATACACCTTAGATCCTGAAAAAACAAAAAATTCATTAATATCATTTTTTAAATCAATTCTTAAATTACAATTAAATTTTAAAAAATTTTACCTTTTTATATATAACTGTTATGAACTTTTCTCACTAGTTTCAAGCCAGAAAATAAATTTAATCCACAGTTGTCGATTGAAGTACCGGTCCATGTTGTGTGATTCTTGATATTCGAAGTATCGTATGTCGTAACATTCAATTTGAACCGATGACCTAACATTGAAATATTAATTAGCATTCTCTTCGGAATGACTTTGGTTGTCTTCGATACTAAAAGAAAGTTGATTAACCCATTCTGAGCATTATATAAACAATTCAATTTGTCAATTTTCATGAATTTGTAACAAATTAGGGAATAACTAGTGAAAAAAATATTGATGTAATGGATCAATTGACTTTATTCTAGTATCGAAGACAACCAAAGTAATTCCAAAGAGAATGCTAATTGATATTTCAATTTCAGGTCATCGGTTCAAATTGAATGTTACAACAGAGGATACTTCGAATATCAAGAATCACACAACATGGACCGGTACTTCAATCTACAACTGTGGATTAAATTTTTTATTTTCTGGCTTGAAACTAGTGAGAAAAGTTCATCACAGTTATATATAAAAAGGTAAATTTTTTTTTAATTTAATTGTAATTTAAGAATTTATTAAAAAATTATATTAATGAATTTTTTGATGTTTCAGGATCTAAGGTGTATGTTACCCCTTAATCGCATGTACGTTTAGTACGTGTCGTAGGTCATTGACATAAGTGCAGAAGAGCAGGGAATGTGGAACTCCCAGATTGGTTTCCTCGTATTTCGAATTACCAAGCTTTGGTGAAATGATCATCTGGGAGTAACGTTGTAAATATAATTTAATCCAAAGGAAAGCTTCCCTGGAGAAACCCAGCTGTCGTAGCTTCTGAAGAAGCTTTGATGGAGAGATCGCATCAAATGCCTTGCTGAAATCGAACAACAGCAGACTGACTTTCTTCTTGACAACGGTCATACGAATATCATCATACAATCTAATTAACTTACATTAAGATACCCCGTGATTTAGGTACGAGCAATATTTTCATGACCTTTGAGAGAAAGCATAACAGTGCAATTGCATTGATGAAGCGGCATTCTTTTTAAGCGTAATCAGCTGTGTACTGATCGTCGAAAAAGCCTTAGAAATCGCCGATTGTGGAATCCCTTCCTTCCTCTTGCCTGCGAGAAAAAGTGCGAAATCGAAATAAAATGGAAGCTACGCATCTTTGCTCGCAATATTTATACAGTCCATAGCTTTTTCGATGTGTTCAAGTGAAGAGATAGAGATCCCTGCAAAGTGTACATTCAGGTCTCCCGAGCAAAAATTATGTGTATCCTTCTCTTTACGCTTAGCAAATATGCCGAGGTTTTACATGTCCTTCCACATGTTCTTATTCTTATTCAAAGCCGAAATTAGATGTTCATACAGATATGAATCACGATCTTCTACGATGTGAACGTCGACCTCCTTACTGAATCGTAGAAACTCAACGAAGAGCAGTTCGCTCAGTGCATTTGTAGCATCACATTTGTCGATGAGTTTACTTAATTCAGGCCCAACCCAAGGTGCATATTTTTTGTTGATAAACCTGCCTTATAGGCGTTAAAATATTTATTGATAAATTAAGGTTTTCATTGAGTAAAAATTAAGCACCCTCTAGATCGCTTTCAAGAAAAATCATGGCCGACCTGTCACATCGAGATAGCAGATCATTTAAGGAGTCCAGTAAAATATTCTTAAAGTCTCTGTAGGAGAAAAAATCTCGAACAGGATTAGGTGAGGAGATGTCAATCGTGACATCAATGATACTGTGTCTTCCAAAGTAAGGCAGCCAATCATTCTTGTAGTCAAGCACAGTGTTCTTGTCCTCAGTCAGGATTAAGTCAATCCTCGTGAGTTAATGTATGATACGTCGGTCCATGCTGAATAGCTTAACGTAGAGAGAGAGAGTAGACTAGAGTAGAGTAAATGTTTATTTAGGGCCTTGGGGTATAACCCTATCTGGCCCATATAATAAAAGTACAAAAAGTTAACAAAAAATAGAAGATAGGACGAAATAAAATTTTAAATATAAATATAAAATTCGCAATGAAAAGACGATAAAATTCGTAATACAAATTTGTGTTCGCAAAACAATACAATTTTGCAGACAGCCACTCATTAAGTCCATTCAGAATAAAATACACATTACAAAAATACAATTAGTTAAATCGCAGGTTTAGGAAATCCTATAACTACAATCACAGCCATTTGAGAGTATGTTAAGAGTTGATTCTCTGCTTCCAGTCCTTACAATCTCTACCAAGGAGCGTCTCATAGAGATACTCCTCGCAGAAGGGAAAGTCGCGAGTGCTGAAGGGAAGGGGTCGCAATCTCGAGGAGGATCTCACTTCCATATAAACTTCTAGCTTGATAAAGTACTCACACAAGTACTCTGGCTTCTCGTGCGCAATGATTGAGAACGCTAGCGTACTAAGAAAGCAGTCTCGCCTTCGTTTCATCGACAGCTATCCCAAGGAGATTCGATACGGAGTCATATGATCTCATTGCCCAATGCCGTGCGATGGCCACGTCACCGCGCGGTTCCTAGGCCATCGCGGACCCCGGTGAGGAGCCGTAAGGCTCCGTTTTGATTGAGGGTCCACCTCGTACACGGGAAGGCCGTAAGGTCGACGCATGCTAAGTATAAGTTGATTGCGTCATCGATGCTAGGAATTATTGTCATCTCGAGCCTCACTCGGCAGTTTTTATCAGCAGCGGCGTTCTGCGGCGGGCCGAACGAAAATGCGAAGAGTCAGAAAATAACGCGAGAGAACTCACTCTGCTTCTAGCGATCTCGCGAGGCGGCCTACTCGTCCGAGAGTTTTGTCAAGCGCATTTATTAGATTGTATTTTTCATTATTATCATTATTTGTTATAAAGCAGAGTGTCCATCATATACATTTATTTCAATCGAATTATTCTTGATTTATTTGTTTGACTTCACCTTTATCCCGAACAGAGATGAGTCAAGACTACTGGTGCAGCGATTGCAAGCATTTTGCCAGAAATCCCATCAGATTCCATGGCTCCCGTAATAGAGCCAGGTACAAGCCTGCGCACGTACTCCTCATTGACAAGATGAAGATGGAAGCCCGGAGGACGAGTAGCTGACTCATCCCCGGAGAAACTGCTCAAGAAGGTGGTAAGGAGGTTCGTCAGTAAAACATGTGAATTAAGAAGGTCCTAGAAACGATTTAAATGTAATATTTAATATGAAATAAGTATGCTGTTAAAATCTGGGATCGATCTACAATCTAGTATTCGAGAAAATGAACATCGAAAATGAGTTCTTATACACGCGTTCTTATGGAGGAGGTTCATGAATTTCAGGTAAAACTTGAATATCATATCGAAAGAAAATTAAAAAGTTAAAAAAAGTGTGCAATTCGAAGCTGAGATAATACCTCAAATTTAAAAAAAAAATTAACTATATTCACAACCTAGTTTATTAGATAATGTAACAATTAAGACATATTTTTTCGAGATTGATCAAACTATTAAATAGATACAAGTGAAATTTGGCAACGTCGCACGGTTTTACGATATTTTCCTCAAATATACTTTATGTTATTTATATTTCAAATATTTTTTATCCATTTTATTGTTGAATAAATGTATTTTTAATATTTCTATATTCATATAGACGCATAAAAATTAGTTTTGCGAATGTGATTTTACGTTTTCGACAGTTGGTCACAGTATCAAGCTCCCGTGTATAAGCATAGGCGTTCCCCTCTCACCGCCTGCCCCTCGCGAGGTCTGACGAACCTCCTTCAGATCATCAGGAGTGAGAGGAGCAGCGTCACCAGAGACTGAGGAAAAATACTAGTTCAGGTCTTGGGGTGAGAAGTGCATAAGCGGCGATGGTCTTTCCATAGGCTTAATTCCCACCTGACAAAGCTCTTGCCACTTATATATCTGCGTACCAACTGCATCAAGACGATATTTGTAGTACGCATTTTTCGCACTGTCAAGCAGTTTAGAGGCTCGAGATCTGAGCAGGCGATATTCTAGAATATTATATAGGCGTCTAGTACGCAATGCGCGTCTGTATGCATCATTACTCTGTCTAAGCAGAGAACCCCTGAACTCTGAACGTGGATTTTAGGGAAGCTATTGCATAAAATGTTGTTAAAATGTAATTGGCAAGTCAAGAGGCTGTATCGAAGGCCGAGAGGACGTCAGTTTGTGGAGACGCTCCAAAAGCATGATCGAGAGCTTGATGAAAGAGCCCGGGATTGATCTTAGCAAGAGATTGAGTTCTTATATCCGTAGGTTCACGAGCTGCTCTACCAACTAGACGATTCCCCAGAGGAATCTAAATTGTCCTTGTGCGAATCCTTAAGCTCTTCCGGAATTTCTGGTATTGCCTATGGCTTTGGGAACTTGCCCACGAGGGAGCACAGAGAAGTCTTTCTCCACGTGAATCGGAACCAAGTTGCGTTTAGTGGTTATCCTGGCATAAATGGTGTAATGAGACAGAAAGAGAGAGAGGAGAGAGAGAAAGAGAGAGAGGAGAGAGAGAGAGAAAGAGAGAGAGAGGAGAAAGAAAGAGAGAGAGGAGAGAGAGAGAGAAAGAGAGAGAGATGAGAAAGAAAGAGAGAGAGGAGAGAGAGAGAGAAAGAGACAGAGAGAGGAGAAAGAAAGAGAGAGAGGAGAGAGAGAGAAAGAGAGAGAGAGGAGAAAGAAAGAGAGAGAGGAGAGAGAGAGAGAATTAACGCAATTATGTTGGTAAAAGAGGGAAGGAGAGCGGGAGAGAATTATTTAGATTGATAGTCGGGGGGTCCTGGAATTGGGAGTGGATGTTCGTGCCATATAAAATTTTTTTTTGCTGTATTCAGTAGTTTAATGTATCAGGAAAACTAGTTAAAGTCTCTACTTCGAACTCGATCGGGAACATTATTTTTATTGCAAAACAATTTTTCAAAAACGCTTTTTTTTACTTTCTCCTTACTCACGCGTTTATTATTGATCTGAGACGAAAATGTTCTGAACGAAAATTGCTCGCAATTAAATTTCCCATAAGGTATGATCAATTAAAAAAATTTAAAAATTTTTTTCTGTTAAAAAATTATAAAGAAACGCGGTCTAAGGGACAAATTTTTAGATTAACAAAATAAACAGAAAAAATCATTATTTCTTACCAAAAATACACTAAAGGATGTATTTTACTTATAAGAATATGCAGTAATAAGATTTTTACCTTATTTCAAAATGGCGGCCTATTGCAAAATTATATCGGTTAAAACATCGAAAGTAGAGACTTTAAAGTAGTTTTCCTAATAAATTAAACTACTAAATCCAGCAAAAAACTTGCATATGGCACGAACAACTAAACGTGTTATATTTGAATGCCAGTTCTCCGCGGTTAAGAGGGTAGTAAGTGTAAAGGCCCCTTGAAGACGCACTTTTCATCGAAGCATTAGAAAGCATATGCAACGGTAGGTAAGACGAAGAACGCACTTTCAGATTTACATTGAGCTTCGCGAAGTTCCTATACAAGTACTCTAGCGTTTATAAGTTATAACCTTCAGGGTAAGAATATCCATCAAGAAGGATCGGCACCGGCATCTCTGTTTAACTGAAAACCAACTCGAGACGGTTTGCTGCTCCCGCCGACCAGAAATCTCCCTCTCTCTCTCTAGCTTCTCATAGTCATGCTAACGCCCCTGCACTTGTTGGGTGGTTCTTTCTCTCTCTGTCGCTTGCATTCAGCCCTAGCATTTTATTCTGTAAGCTAAAATTTAACAAAACCCTTTCTAATTTAATTCACAGTTTTTTTAAAGTTAATTTTTGTATTACAAAAATAGTTTCCGGTCCTGTAAAGTTTAATTTAATATACAATATATGTTCTAAGAATTAAGATCTATACGTATGTTAATATAAGTTTTGTTTATTTTGGATAACATTAATTCTACTCATTAATGTAATTTTGTTAAAAATTTTCAGTTGTGATACGAAGATAAGCAAACATGATGTACAGAAATATACACATTCATCGAAATACTAAAATACGAGAAAATTCCAACAGTGCAAGGAAATACTTGCTAAGGAAGTTTTTATCAAATGACAACGCATAAATGGTAAAGTTTATTTTTGTGAGTAATCATTATAATAAATAATTCCATATCATTAATTTCTTGTATTTGCCTTTTTTATCTTTAGGATTTAATAAAGTCATGCTAAAAAATTAGAATTAGAATAAAGAATCAGATATCAATTACTACATTCAAATAAGCGTAGCCAAAATTCCTCGAACACGGAATAAACGAAGATGAGCCCTGAAGAAGAGGGTAGCCGAGGGGGCGGGTCCCCACCGGCTACAGGGGCTGCTTTACATCAACCTCATTACCCACTCACTGCTAGTCCAGCTTCCGGTACAGAACCTTGTACTCGTGATACAATTTCAACGCCTATATCCGCTGCAGATACTACTACAAACGTGTCAGAGTCCGCTATTTTAAAAGCTAATTTACAACAACATAACAGTCCCAGTCCGAGTCCTTCTGGTGGTGATGTTGAAAAGTTTGATGGAAAAATTGTATATAATCCTGATGGATCAGCTTACATTATTGAAGGTGAAAGTGAATTAAGTGACGACGATTCCTTACCAGACGGTTGCATCGTAGATGGACGAGGAATTTCAATTTCTCATTCATTAGTATTTCCCCAAATTGCTAACGCTTATTATGTATCCAGACTTTATGCACACCAAGCTTATCAACATCATCAACAACAAAGATCGTCAATTATTTCATCAAATCCCGAACTTCCTGTTATGCATAGCTATCGTGTGATTAGTTATAGAAGTTCTGATGGAAGTGCGCAGTTATCACGTTCTACTTCAACATCATCGATTTCTGCAACCTCAGTACCAGTAAAACCAATTTTAATGTGTTTTATTTGCAAACTTAGTTTTGGTTATGCAAAAAGTTTTGTTGCTCATGCACAAAGTGAACATGAGTTAACATTAATGGATGATGAAAGACAAATATTATCTCACTCTACTGCTTCAGCTATAATACAAGTTGTAGGAAAAAATAAGCAACCAATCGTAAGTCTTCTTGAGCCTGTTTCAACTGCACAATGTCCCCAAGACTCCTTAGAACAAATTCCAGGACAAGGTTCTCATAATGGCGATGAAGAGATTAGTCAAGAATCATCAAATAAAATGAACACGCAAATAAATACATCAAACACTGTTGATAATTTACATAATTTTCAAAATAAACCGAATGTAAATACTTCCATAATGACTTCTTCAACAAATCAAAATCAAAATGTACTGTATAATTATCAACATCATCAATGGATAAATACTCAAGTTAGTTCTTCTTCATGGTCTAAAATAACTGAATCTTCTCCAAATAGCCTTTCTTCATCAATATCTTCAACACCTCTAAAATCCTCACAATCATCATTTTCAAATTTATCGCAACAACCCCCAAATTTCTTAACTGGTACTACTATTGGTGTATGTCCAGAACATTTACAAGGTAGGCCGAGTGGTATAGAGTGTTCAAAATGTGAATTGATATTAGCAACTAATAGATTATCAACAACAACTGGATCATTGGCAGGTATACACAGTAGAAATTCTTGTAAGACATTGAAATGTCCTAAGTGCAATTGGCATTACAAATACCAAGAAACCTTAGAAATTCATATGAAAGAGAAGCATCCTGATAGCGAAACATCATGCATTTATTGCATTGCTGGTCAACCACATCCACGACTTGCAAGGGGTGAAACATATACATGCGGTTATAAACCCTATAGATGCGAAGTTTGCAATTATTCAACTACTACGAAAGGCAATTTAAGTATTCACATGCAAAGTGATAAGCATCTGAATAATATGCAAGAACTGCAGCAAAGTGGTAGTAGCTCTAATGTGAATAATCCATCATCATCACAAGATCCACCAGTACCCACCCGAAGTCCTCTTCATCAGCAAAATCATAGTCCCCTATTAAGTGGACAATCGTCAGCTCAAGGGAAATCAAAGCCAACATTTCGTTGTGACGCTTGTAATTATGAAACAAATGTTGCTCGAAACCTTAGAATACATATGACAAGTGAAAAACATACTCATCATATGCTAGTATTGCAACAAAACATTAAACACATACAAACGTTATCTGCACTTCAAACACATCATCAACAAGTACAACAAAATCAAATACAACACCAGCAACAACTTGAGCAACTTCTTCATTTAGGAAATTTAGATAAGCCTCAACATGCTGAAGCTGCTTTAGCAGATATGGCATACAATCAAGCACTTTTAATACAAATGATGACAGGAGGTCAGTTACCACCACATGTTCCTCCAGAAATGGTCGGAAATATTAATACATTAGCAAATATGGGAGGAGACATTGGTCTGTCTCCAGAAAGTATGGAACCGCCACCAGAGCCATCAGATCCTGATCCATGTCATCTTTATCAATGTTGTGTATGCAATAACTTTGCAACTGATTCAATCGAAGGCCTCGGAATTCATTTAGCTTCTGACAGGACGAAATCGAGGGAAGGTGAAATACTCAGTAATGTGGCCGGACATTTTATTTGTAAACTATGTTCCTATAAAACTAATTTAAAAGCAAATTTTCAACTTCACTGTAAAACGGATAAGCATTTACAAAGACTGCAACATGTAAATCATGTGAAGGAAGGAGGATCTCGCAATGAATGGAAACTAAAGTACCTTGCATCACCAACAAGTACAGCACAAATACGTTGTCATGCTTGCGATTACTATACAAATAGTGTTCATAAATTAGCTCTTCACGCAGCTACACCTAGGCATGAAGCTGCAGCCCTTTTACTACGACACTTACTTGAAGCAAGTAGCAATATATCGTCTACTTCAAAATTATATTTATGTGCACTTTGTGGGTTTAGTGCAAAAAATAGATTACCCTTACTACAACACGTTAGATCTATTCGCCATTTGCATATGGAACAATTACATCAATTACAAAGAAGAACAGGAATTTCAGGCAGTGAAATTCCTCATACAGATATAGGAGATGTTTTTCAAGTATTATCTGACCCGAATGGCAATACTGCAAGCTTGAAATCTAAATCTTCTGATTTATTACCTGAAACTAATTTAAATATTGGTGAGTACAAATAAATCACATATACGTACAAAATATTTAGTAAATAATAAATATATTAGATTGTCTGTTATTTGCAATAATTATTAATTTAAGATTTAAATTGAAAACTTTATTTATCAGTAACGTCAAACAAGTTTGCCGCCTTATATCAATTTTTAAAAATCTATTCTAGACTATTCTAGAAAGGACATAGCAGGATAAACATGTGAAATTGACCCTGTCATGAATTTTTCTGTAATTCTGGTCTAAAGAGTTGTACGACTTAAGATTATTTGGTTAAGTAGTAGAAAAAAATCAAAAACTACTTAAAATTCTTCATTTTTATATATTACTTTTCTTTTTGCACCTTTTCAAATAGTTAATCAAATCAATTCAAATTCTACAACTCTTCAGACCAGAATGACATGAATTACCAATAATTTAAGCCCAGTCCGATCAAAATCAGTGAAACAAAATGAGACCTGTAGGCGACGCCAGAGCGACAGTTTTCATGTTTTACAGGAAACAGCTTTGAAGATTGATTGAACTGTAATAATAATTAATGTTACTATTACAACCCTTATGCAACACTTCAGATATATATTACACTTCACTCAGATCTTTTTGCTATGATAAACTTTTCTCGAGAAACACCATGGACCTGTAAAGAATAAGATACGTTAAGGGGCCCAGCCTGAGTTTATTTCACTAAAAAACAATTTTTTATTTATTAACTACAAAAATTTTATTTTAAATTTTTAATAATCAGATCTTTTTATACTTGTTTTATATACATAATATGTGATATTAACACATTCAAAAAGTTCTTTTATTGCTATGGCCTCTTGTATTGCGCACCCATGAATATCTTCTTATAATTTTAGGTGAAAGAGTACCTCTTTTTTGGTGAGGATCTCGCGCAGCCTAATAAACCCAGCACTACCCGCCATCCGGTTCACTTTTCGGCGGTGGCCGAGCGAGAGGAGGACACGGTACCAACCCTCTCACTTAGGCCAGGCGGGAGGACACAGCTCTAATCCTGTTCGCTTTGCAACCCACCTGGTCTTTTGCCGGTGGCAGACCTCTGACACCTTGATTCCTACCTTTATCTACATGATGCCTACCTTTATCTACATAATGCCTACCTTTATCTACATGATTCCCTACATTTATCTACATGATTCCTACATTTATCTACATGATTCCTACCTTTATATACATGATTCCTACCTTATCGGGGGAAATCTGTGGCCAAACCCTATGAGATAAATGCCAATTAGGAAAATCCGCTCCGGAGTGGTCGGTGTCTTCAGAATTCTCAGATAGGATACACAAGTAACATTTCGTAGGCTTTGGGTACGGAATCTGTCAGACTCACACCTCCCGCTCACTTCGTGGAATGCGGATCCACACCTAAACGATCAAGAAGGCCGCAACTCCCCGGCGGTCACCCATCCAGGTAATGACCGCTTGTCCGAATTGCTTAACTTTCTCGATCGCCCAAGCTGTGGTCCTACCACTCCACCAAAGCCTCGGTGAAAGAGTACTTAAAAACCTAATAAACAAAATTTTTTTAGGTTAGTGCCCCCTCAACATTTTAAGCTACAAATTATTGAAATATTTAACAATTTTTTTCAAAGCCGGGATTTATGATGATTTACTGAAAAAATGTGGTTAATTTCACACATAAAAGTACGTCATCATGAATTTTTTCAAAATCGAAAGTGTTATATAAAGTACAACAAAAATTAAAATCGAAATATCACGTTTTTGGCCATAATAACCTAAAAATGCAGGAAGAAAGCTGAAATTTTGCACAGAAGCATCATTTTTGAGCATCTTTCGTTAAAGTATTTAATGAATAAAATTCACGTTAGGGTTAATTGTGCATCCTTATCCTGCTATGTCCTTTAAGTTTAACTTTTTATTGGAAATATTTTTTACTTTCTAATTTGATCACTAAACATTAAGGCGGTCCACCACCTTTAAATTATCAAAAAAACAATTTTTTTTATTGTAGTTTTTGATTGTACATGTCATTCTGAACCTATAAAAAAAAATTAGTGCAAAATATAAAAATTTTGAGAAGATAGATATCAAAATGTATAAATATGAAAAAATTGATTTTTTCATTTTTTCATTTTTTTTTCTAATGACGTTGTTAATAATGTTACTCTTTATATTTCAATTGTAACCCTAGTGAAACGACCTTATAAAAACTGATTAAATCTCATTAATTCTGGTGCAAAAACCTAATAGGATATGCGGTTTCTGCACCCTTTTATGAGGTTTTATGCGATCGTTTCAATAGGGAACTCTTCAATAATAAAATTTGAATATAGGCGGGTAAAAAAATCCCTAGGATTGCCCTGCAAATGCTAGTGCTATGTGGCAGTAGTGGCGCAGGCGCAGCAGGCTTATTGCACTACATATTTTTGTTTACTTTTCAGTTATTCTAACCTCATTTTCAATGCAGGCTGTTGTTATTCGCAAAATATTTATAAGCTATAAATTCCATAAGAATAGATTGAAAGTTATCAAAACTCATACTGACAATGTTACCGATTGATTAAATTTTAAGATGCACTAAGAATTTTGTAAAGTTTTCAATTTATTTTCAAGAAAACTCATGATTTACATGGACTCAATAAGTTGTTAGTTTATTATTTGACAATGTACAAGTTACAAGTAATTTTAATCTTGTTAAAGATTAAATAAGAAATCACAAAGCAGATTAATTAATGATTTCTGATTTATAATAAAGTTAACTTTAAGGCTGTTTTTTGATTTACATGAAATTGCAACTTGTGCGAAGTATTTAATGTTTTTTCCGGGTGCAGAGTTGCTGATATTAAATTTATTTTAATAAATATTAATTTATGGTCAAAAACCACACAAAATTCCTAAATTTCAATTTTTTAAAGAAATTTTAGCAGTTTTTGAGCTTAAAAAATTATTTAACAAAATAATATTGATATATTCAATTCTTCACCCGGAAATTACATAAAATACCTACATTTTAAGCCTAATTGCATTCAAATCCATCAAGTTTCTGTACCTCTAGCCTACGCACAGCAAAAAATTTAGAAATGTTCATATTTATGAATACGATGGGTATGAAATATTTTTTCAG
>JAWWEN010000030.1:7781-22893 GCA_035582955.1 Sycophila texana
GAGAGAGAGAGAGAGAGAGAGAGAGAGAGAGAGAGAGAGAGAGAGAGAGAGAGTACGCCGAATACGGGGCTCGGGAGAGAAGCCGTGACCTCGGGCATTCGGATGTCCTAAGAGCGGTTTTGTTATTGCTAAAGCGTTTTAGCCATTTATTAATTTATTTAAAGTATTTGTTACCGTCCTTTGTATAACATTAAAGATAATAGAAAGAGAATACAATATTTACTTATTATTTAACGTAGTGTCAGACATTTAGTAGACCCACAATGAAAAAATGCCACAGGGACTTGAATACGGGACCGCGGCTTAAGATTCGCACATTGTAGCCACTGAGCTACCAAACTCGACTTTATTACTTGTCTACTCTAATTCTATTTCTATAGATTACGTATTTTCTATTATTTACATACTGATTTCTTAAATCCACCAGAAAAGTTATAAATATTAATAATTATAATTATTTCAGTGAATGTCATAATTCATCAGATCGAATAAAAGTTCGAGTTTGGGATGAAGATAATGATCTAAAGTCAAGACTACGCTCTAAATTAACTCGGGAAAGTGATGATTTTTTAGGACAAACTATAATTGAAGTTCGTACACTGAGTGGTGAAATGGATGTATGGTACAATTTAGAAAAACGTACCGACAAATCGGCCGTATCTGGTGCAATTAGATTGCATATTAGTGTTGAAATAAAAGGTGAAGAAAAGGTAGCACCATATCATGTTCAATATACCTGTTTGCATGAAAACTTATTTCACAGTTTGTGTGAAAATAATGATGGAATGGTAAAGTTACCACAAGCAAAAGGTGATGATGCCTGGAAAGTCTATTTTGATCCTCCTGGAGAAGAACTAGTGGATGAATTTGCAATGCGATATGGAATAGAAAGTATTTATCAAGCAATGACGTATGTATATTTTCATATGCATATAATGAAGTGCGATTAATACTTGGTGGAGTAAAATGTTTCTTTACTTAACTATATAATATTTTACAGACACTTTCACTGCCTTTCAACAAAGTATTTATGTCCGGGAGTTCCTGCAGTAATGTCATCATTGTTAGCCAATATCAATGCTTATTATGCTCATACTACAGCAAGTTCAGCAGTATCGGCTAGCGATAGATTTGCTGCCAGTAATTTTGGAGTAAGTTAATATTTTATAATAATAAATATTGAAGATATTGAAAGTTACTTGCGGACAAAATTTTTTCTTCAAAATTTGTACAAATATTCTAAAACGGGTCGAAAGTCAAAGTAAAAATTAATGGAATTACTTAAATTAATTAAATTTATAAGTATTTCTTAGTCTAATAGTACATTATGTAACAAGGGAGTAAAGTGCAGTATTACTCCCGAGAGAAAAGGTTCCAGTCCCGAGCGAAGCAAGGGCTGGAATTTCCTCAAGGGAGTAGTGCACTTTACTTCGCCGGCCGAACGCCTGCGAGCGCACCCAAAGTTAGCCGAAGCGACGTCGTGTGCGAGTGCACGAGCACCCGGGGGATTATTTTATAAAACCTTTTTGCCTATGTCGAATTTTTGCCGACAGGACACCAGGTGGTGTTTCTTGTTGGCGACACACCGTCGTCCTAAAGGTATTCCTGGAATTCTCTTGAATTTTTTTATATCATTTCCACACCACTTAAGAAGTAGATACCTTGGCGCGTTTTTAACTTATGAGGTGGGAAACCATTTGGTGGTAGAATGTAATTTATTTTCTGAATTCTCTGCTGAATCGATACTTAAATATTCTCTTGATTTATAATATTTTATCATTTATGTCTATTACATCTGTATTTGTGGGTGCTAATAGAAAATATTCATAAAATTCTGGATTATTTTAATTAATTGAATTTCCAAATACTTCTTCAATTATATTTTTGTTCGCGCCAAATTTGCTTTAGGAATTTTTATAATTTCATTTTCACTTTCTATTTCCGTAGAAAATAGGGGTAAGCGGTATAGTCGTTGGCAGGGGAGTAGTCATTGGCAAATTTTTCATTAGTTTGTATATCTATAGATATGCCAATCACTATCCTAACTAGAGCCATTAACTATGTTGCGTCGTCTACTTCGGGTGCCAATCACTATACCGTTTACCCGTATGCCTTAACCAACACGTAAAAGCCACGATTTAAATTCCATGTCGTTTTCAGACACTCGTTTATTTTCTGTTAAAACTGTTAAATTATCATAAGCTGTGAATCTATAATACCTATAAAAGTTTTGGAATCTCCATTCCCAACATAATTTGCATATTTTAAATTGAAAATTACTTCCTCGCTCAGGTATCGAACCGTATTTTTCGATGCAACGTGTATAAGGTACGACTATATGCTGTTGGCTTTAAACGAGCGTGCGCAAAGTTATAGCTTTCGCGTATCGAAAAATATTCTTTTTATGTTTTATCTATTTACATTATATGCATATTTTAAAATTAATTAAATATAAATTGAGTTATGGAATGATAATATATTATTCTGTTTCAGAAAGAAAAATTTGTAAAATTATTAGATCAGTTACATAATTCATTGCGTATAGATTTATGTATGTATCGCAATAACTTTCCTGCATCAAGTGACGAAAAATTAATGGACCTTAAATCGACCGTTGATCTTCTTACTAGTATAACTTTCTTTCGTATGAAAGTTCAAGAACTTACATCACCGCCACGCGCAAGCAATGTCGTTAAAGATTGCGTTATTGCTTGTCTTAAATCGACCTATCAGTTTCTTTTTCAAAATTGTTACGATCTTTATAGTAGAGAATTTCAAGTTGATCCTAATGAAATACGCCGCGATGATGAGAATTCATTAGCTTCTCTAGATTTTTGGCACAAACTCATTGCTCTTATAGTATCTGTTATCGAAGAAGATCGAAATAGTTATGCACCTGTACTTAATCAATTTCCACAGGAACTGAATATTGGTCAGTTATCAGCTGCTACTGTGTGGTCACTTTTCGCTATAGATGTAAAAGATGCTCTGGATGAACATGAACAAAGTAGATCTTGTAAATCCTCCGCCTACATGAATCTTCATTTTAAAGTTAAATGGCTTTACACCAATTATGTTCAAGATGTCCCGCCTTACAAAGGTCAGGTTCCAGAATATCCAGCGTGGTTTGAACCTTTTGTTATGCAATGGCTGAACGAGAATGACGATGTCTCTTTAGAATATTTGCATGGTGCTTTCAGTAGAGATAAAAAAGATGGCGTAAGTATACAGTCTAAAAATAGTCTCTACCTATATTATAATTTTTAATTTGAAAAGATTTTTCAATTTTAAAAGTAAAACGCAAAACTTTACCGTAAATGAGATCAATTGCAATAATAAACTATTTAAAGAATAAAAGTCTTCTGAATCTTTAAATCATTTTAAAGAAAATAGTTTTGGAGTATTGTTAAGTAAAATAAATAGCTTATAATAAAAGTAAATTAGTATATTTATCATGTATTACATTTAATCATAAGTATTAAAATAATGATAATCTATTATATTTTTTAGTTCCAAAGAAGCAGTGAGCATGCTTTATTCAGTGTATCAGTCGTTGACGTATTTACACAATTAACGCAATGCTTTGACGTTGTATCTAAACTTGAATGCCCAGACCCGGAAATTTGGAAGAGATACATGAAACGATTCGCTAAAACAATAGTAAAAGTTTTAATAGCATATGCAGATATTGTAAAAAAAGAATTTCCTAGTCACTTAGAAGATGAACGAATAGTAAGTCTAATTAGTATATTACTAATTTATTTCTATAGCTACATAATAGTATATTTTACAATAAGAGAATAGAAATAATTAACTAAAATAGTAATAATTAACTTCATTACTGCAAATAGCGTTTCATTTCCCACCCAACTCTAAGAAACATTTCATTAACCCGAAAATCGGGTGAAAAGTAGCATATGATTCCCTGTAATATTTTATTTCACCATGATCCACAGCTGTAGCAGCAACTGATTCAACCTGCGAATGTATCAAGAAATCTTTTAGACTTTCAAGTGTGGCATTCTCACCTGCCATTTGTTTTTGTATACGGTTATAGATAGCAACTCATGGTACTGCCTGTACTATAGCATTCATAAAGATATCGCGCTTTTCTTTATCAGTCAATTTATTAGAGTCTGGCAGAGTCATACAACTTAATTTTCTCCTCAAATTTATCCCAAAACTCCGCCTCCTTTTCTTTCTTAGAATTCAATTTTAAGGTATACAACTCTTTCCTAGCAGCCATGCTTGTTGTTCTTATCTCCAATTTTTTATACTCCTTTAATTTGACCATTATTTCTTTAGACTCTTTCAACTCCAAGATTTTAGAATAATATTTTATTTCAATGTGATTGATTATAATGTTTCTGACTTTTTGTTTATCTCTCTCCGTTTTATCGTTTAACACCTCAAAGTTTGATTCATTTAATAGGGATCTTAATCCCTATTGAAAAATCTCACGTGAGATCTCACATGAGATCCCCTTAAACATGAAAATTACAGTTAGGCACCTAACATAGGATACTTTTAAATTATTTCAAGACCAGAAAAAATTTTCAATAAACGCTTACGTATTGCCCTCTGTATTAAAGCTAAAGTAATTACTCGACTAGAAATACTACTGCATTAGTAGAAATTTAATTCAAATATGAATAATTTGTGACATTCATGTAATTAGAGTAATATTTCAAATTTGTTTGTAATCGGTGTCTGTATTTTTTCAGGCATGCATTCTTATGAATAACATTCAACAGTTACGAGTACAGTTGGAAAAAATGTTTGAATCAATGGGCGGTGAAAACCTGGAGCAAGATGCAGCTAATATCCTAAAAGAGCTCCAGGCGCAGTTAAATAGTGCCTTGGATGACCTAGCTATGCTCTTTGCTAAAAGTTTGGAACCTAGAATAACCATATCAGTAAGGGAACTTGGCGATCTTCTAGTATCCATAAAAGGTGGCGGTCAAATAAATCAACCAACTCAAAGAAATAATGTATCAGTGGAAGCTGATGAAGTGTTGAGACCTTTGATGGATTTACTTGATGGAAGCCTTTCATTATACGCACAATCTTGTGAGAAAACGGTATTAAAACGTTTATTAAAAGAACTGTGGAAAATTGTGATGAGAATACTGGAAAAAACAGTTGTACTCCCACCTATGACTGATAAAAGCGTAAGTTCTTTTTCATATGTAGTATTTTAAATAAGTAACCTGTTACATATTTTATAAAATACTTAATTTACTCAATTTTACTACAGATGATGTTTAAAAGTTTAACGGACAATGCGAAAAATCTTGCTGCCAATGCTAAGATAGAAGATATGTCAAGACTCATTAAAAATCATATGGCTGGCAAACCAGATGTGAAAAATGCTCTAAGTGGAGTCATGGTAAGATTATCGAAAAATCAAAAATACTAATTAAGCAAATTATTCATGTTTATTCACAGTGTTTTTTAAATATTTCTTATTTTATTCATTAAAGGATATTTCTAAAGAAGTCGAAAAGAATTTATCTCCAAAGCAGTGTGCAGTATTAGATGTTGCATTAGATACCATCAAAACTTACTTTCATGCCGGAGGTAGCGGTTTAAAAAAGAATTTTTTGGAAAAATCGCCGGAGTTGCAAAGTTTACGATACGCCTTAAGTTTGTATACTCAAACTACTGACACTCTTATTCAAACTTTTGTAACATCTCAACTGACTCAAGGTAAATTATTTAAGTAATATAAATTACTCTTCTTTCCAAATTTGATATAAAATTGAACAAATTTCTTATCTATTATGCCAATCGGTATCGTTGGATAGGCAATGCAGAAATTCCATACTTGCTATAGAATAAAATGTAGAACTATAATCTTTATATAAATTGAAATATTATATTGTACCTTTGATGCATACCATATTTTTTTATTATGCCGGGAGCGGAAAATGATAACCATATATTACTATTATTATTATTATTAACACCATTACTACCATTGATTATAAGATTAATTTTATTTTTTTTTTTAATTACAGACATTACAAGTACAGATGACGATATAGTTGGGGAGATAAATATACAAGTTGATCTTTTCATAAATCCGGGAACTGACGAACAGAAGATCAGCGTAAAAGGTAAATGGTTTCTTTTTTTTAATCGATTATATTATTAAAACAATATAATGAAAAGAGTGTGGTTTCCAGTTATTTTCCATTCGATAAAATAAAAAGACTTAATAAAATTATATTCTATTCTATTTTATTCTCTCTAAAGAATCTAGCGTTCTCTCTCTTACCAAGGGGAACTTAACCAGAACATTAACATTATTATTAATATTATTTTTCAAAGAATATAAACGGTTACTTGCCGAGTCCCGTAAAAAGTTCACGATTTAAGAGCTTTGCATATAGAAATATTATTTAAACGTCGCTACCTGCACTACTGCTGTAATAAATGGATATACATAATACTGCATTAGCAGTAGCACATAACTGGTTAGCATGCCTTGTGCCTGACACGGGTGGGGGTCAAAATAACGAATAACTAAAATAACGAATGATCAATTTTTCAGAAAATTATACTTCCGATTGATATAATTTCGAATGTAATAATTTCGAATGGTAAAATTCCGAATGACACATTCTGAATTACAAAATTCGGAAATCTAATATTTGAAGTGATATCATTTGGAAAGATATGATTCGTTATTTTGACCATTCAGAATTTTGATCTGTCGGAAACGTGCAGTTCGGAGTTACGAACTTTCGGAACTGTGACCTTTCGGAATAATGACACTTGGAATTATGATTTTTCGGAATTGTGACCATTCGAAATTATAACTCTCTAAATTGTGACATTTGAAACTGTACAATTGGGAATTTTATCATTTGTTATATGATCTTTCGGAATTGCTATCTCTTGGATTTGTGTGACCTTTTGGAACTGTGACCTCTCGGAATTGAAACCTTTCGTAATTATTTTAATTCGAAATTATGACATTATGACGTTTAAAATTCGAAATAAAGTCATTCGAAATCATGTTATTCGGAATAATTAATTTCCGAAACTTGAGGTATTCGTATTTTAGTTTTCGTTGCTTTGACCCCCCTAAACCACCTCTACAATGGGTTCAAATAACGAAAAACTAAAATACGAATCACTTAAGCGTTTAATGTTATAATTTCGATTACCACAATTTAGAATTATGCAGTTCAGAATTTCATGTTTCTGAATACTATAATTTTGAATAATGTAGTTCCGAATGCCACGGATTCCGAGCGTCATCATTGCGAAAGAACATAATTCCGAAAGATTGTAATAGCGAATGCCACGATTGCTAAAGGTCACAATTGCGAATGGTTATAATAACGAAAGATATAATTCCGAACGATATAATTTGCAAATACTCCAATACACAATAAACAATAATTCTATTTTATTCCATTCTATTACTAAACATAATTATTAATATATCTTTATTTCTGATTGCAGTTATATCAGCAAACAATTTGAAATGGACTTTAGCTAGCGGAATGTTTAAACCATTTATTGAAGTTAATCTTATAGGTCCTCATCTTGCCGACAAAAAGAGGAAACAAGCAACAAAATCGAAAAGTAATACTTTATCACCTAAGTTCAACGATACATTTCATTTGTAAGTATTTTATTTTTATAGTCTTCAATATATATCTTCTTTCTGCTTTACATAGTTCATTCACCAGTGTCTCTTAGGTTCCGCCTCCATTCCGCGTCAGTTTGTCTGCCCTGTTTCTGCTTCACCTCAATGCTCGATCAAATTATTTCTCCTTCTCTTATTTTCCACCTGGTATAGCTTTATTTCCCGCACAAATCCGCCATAGTTCCATCTCATTTTATTTTGTCTCCGTCCTATTACCTTAAATTCCTTTCCTTCTCTTCACGAATGTTTCGTTGAATTTTTCTTTACTTTGATGAAGTCGCAGAATATTACAAGGAAAGGCTTCGTATAACAATATATTGTGCACCATGGTCGTAAAATATGATTTTTAGTGTGGTCGACGCGTCGACAACCGCACACGGGCGTATAATTGTACGCCCGAGGTGCATATTTATTTTCAATAGGGCGCTGCTTGCATGTCAGGCCTTAAAATATTTATCAATGAAATTCTGTCACTAGCCAAATTTAAATTGTTCATGAATCCGAGGCCTATAGCCCAGGCTTTCGGATTCAAATACGTCTAGCATACGGGCGGAAGATTCCTGGCCAGCAGAAAAGGTGGTGAGCGGGCGCATGTCTTCGCGTCAATTGTTGACCTGCAGGCTATTCAAGCGGCGTGCCAGGCGACTTCCAGGAAATTAACTCTTTTGAAGGACTCATCATCCTCTGCACCAAGTGCAGTACCGGGAGTCACACTGGTGGGCAGGTCAGCAGCAATTCTTTGACTGCACCCGGTCAGTGACGAATACAGAGCGGAGGGGTTCCTTCAAGGCGGGGTTCCTCAATATGAACTCTATCAGGGCACATGGACGAGCTGCGTCTTTTTCTCGCGGATCATCCCTCCTTCCAAATTTTTGGAATCGCGGATTCTTGGTTAGGATCGGTGGTCGATGACAGTCTTATCCAGATCCCTGGCTTTTCTCTTTTTAGACAGGACCATAACGTGAATGGTGGGGGTGTCGCTCTCTATGTACGCAATGACTACAAAGTCAAATCGCTAGATACTTATAACACGGGGGGTCCTGGGAAACCAGGTATCCCTAAATATATTTTTTGTAGTAAACAAAATGGCAATGCTTTTTTCTATTCTCGTCGGGATTATCTACCGGCCACCAAAGATACCAATGCAGAGGGACTCCGATCTGTTTCCTGTCCTGAGGTCTCTTGCAGTGGAATATAGCCATAAAGTAATAATAAAGTAATAATGGGAGATCTGAATGCAGACTTGCTGTCAACCTCCGATGACGCGAACACCATTCAACACCTAACTAATGAACTCTCTATGTAAATCATACAGCATGGTCCGACACATAGAACCTCTTCGTCTCACACCTGGATTGACTTAATCCTGACTGACGACAATGATACTGTACTTGACTATACATAGTCTAATTGATGTTACTATTGACATCTTTTTCTCCGGACCCTGTCAGGGAATCTTTCTCCTTCTGGGAGTATAAAAGTATCGACTCTGTCTCTTTAAACGACATGCTCTCTCGATGCGACTGATCGGCCATGAATTCCCAGGAAACCGATTTGAAGGGAGCATTGCTTACTCTAAATGATAATATAAACTCAGCTATAAATGTTTTGGCGTCTCTAAAACAGGTTTGCCCTAAGAAAATGATTTGCTTTTTAGACAACAATAATAGTCATTCCATACCGTATGCTAAATGGAACTTAGCGTATGGTATTATTACTGAATAAGGCCCTTGAGTTAAAAAAATTACAAAGCAATATCGCATTAAAACTAACATAGAGTATTGATTAAATTAAAAACAAAATTTCACATTATTCGATTTCTGTTATAATTCTACTAATTTAACTTTTACTTCTAGCATCATTGGAAATGATCAACAACTAAACTTCTATGAACTGCATATCTGTGTCAAAGACTACTGTTTTGCACGAGAAGATCGTTTAGTTGGTTTAACAGTCATTCAGTTAAAAGATATAGTTGAGCAAGGACCGCGTGCATATTCATTGCCGTTGGGTAAACGAATTCAAATGGATGAAACAGGATGGACAATCTTACGGATTCTTTCTCAGCGTAATAACGACGAAGTAGCAAAAGAATTCGTTAAGCTCAAGAGTGATATCAGGCAAGAAAATTTATTATCGAACCCAGCGTGAAACCATAAACAAAGATTTTATTAGCAAAATAACATGAAAGTTTTAAATAAACACAACACATTTCTTTATAAGTGCTCTGATTGCAACGGTAGTTGCCATTTTTATACTGATCCGCTGCCAGTCCGCAATACATAAATATAAATATTCTTATGGTAATAATACAATAAATAGAACAACTAAAACTAAATAAATGATAAAGGCGAACACAATGTATAGAAAACTAGAAATTGGTAGAAGAAAGGAAAGTCTGCACGCGTGCGCGTACTGATGTGTGTTCATGTAGTGTTTGTGTGACTGTGCATATGCGAGCATATATGTACGTAACAATCTGCGAGAAAAGGAGAGAATGAAAGATTAGTCCGCAAGACTTATTAAGAACATAATTGAATAGTCAGAAAATAGCGCTAACAGTAAATGTATGTTATATTCGACGAGTTTTTTTCTATGCAATGAAAATATTCATTGACTATGCCATTGACCAATAGGTATATACGAAAACTAATTCTAGACTTATATCAATACTTCATGCGGAATTGTGATGATGTTATGTAATTAATATATTATGTAAACATTTATTCTTATCAACAACGTCATTAAAAAAAGTAATAAAATGTTTGGATAATTGATAGTGTAAAGTAATAATGACATTTTTTTAAATTTATGTAATTTATTTACTAAATTAACTTACTTTTTATAATGCAGGATACTTGTGATTATTCTAAAGTATGCGATTTATTTTTACATATTGTTATATGTATATATGGCCGGTTCTCGGTCAAATTGAAGCACCAAACATTTGTTTTTCGCTCAAACTGTGAGAATAGGTTTTTTAAAGGTTACGAATCACTCAGAATTTTTTCAGATTTCTTGAGACCATAGTTTCAAAGCTAGAGAGCCTCAAAGTGGAGCTTTCCCTACTTTCTTCACATTTTGGACTTTTTTCAAGCTTAAGTTGATCATTTGGGGTGCATTTTAGCAATAAAGAGACTCTCTAAAAAATTCCAAATTTTCAGAAAAATTGGGTGTGGAAGTCGCAAAATGATTGCTTGATGTACTAAAAGTCATTTAAATCCTTGAATTGGTACATTTTGAGTTTTCATTCCTTGTTGCTTGGTCATAAAAAAATGTGGAAGTAGCTTTTGTTTGTAAAAAGTTGCCATAAAAAGTTCAGTGGGTCAGGCCTTCGTTTTTCTTAAAAAAAAAACAGATGTAACTATATTTAATAGAAAAGATCATTTTTAGCTCAATTTTTACTTTACACTAACTGCAGTTAGTATAAAATATTGTATTTAGCTAAAATTTGAAGATTTTTGCTACAGTTCAAGATTATAAATATTGATTTTGCTTTATTTATCCCATAATTTTCTTCTAAGACTGTAAATAATTAGAACTAATTTAACAGTTATAAACTGATATTGAAGAGTAAGAAATCTTGTACTTGTAAGTCTCAATGTAAGAGATCTTGAAATTATCTCGATATTAAAAATTAAATTAGTTCTAATTATTTACAGTCTTCGAAGTAAATCGTGAGATAAATAAAGCAAAATCAATATTTATAATCTTGAACTGTAGCAAACATCTTCAAATTTTAGCTAAATACAATATTTTATACTAACTGCAGTTAGTGTAAAGTGGAAATTTAGCTAAAAATCATCTTTTCTATTAAATACAGTTACATTTTTTTTTTTTTTTTTTTTTTAGAAAAACGAAAGCCTGACCCACTCTGAAATTTGTATGGCAACTTTTTACATCCAAAAGCTACTTCCATGTTTTTTTTTATGACCAAGCAACAAGGAGCGAAAACTCAAAATGTACCAATCCAAGGATTTAAATGACTTTTAGTACATCAAGCAATCATTTTGCGATTTCCACACGCAATTTTTCTGAAAATTTGGAATTTTTTAGAGAAAAAGTCTCTTTATTGCTAAAATGCACCCCAAATGATCAACTTAAGCTTGAAAAAAGTCCAAACTGTGAAGAAAGTAGAGAAAGCTCCTCTTTGAGGCTCTCTAGCTTTGAAACTATGGTCTCAAGAAATCTGAAAAATTCTGAGTGAATCGTAACCGTAAAAAAACATTCTCACAGTTTGAGCGAAAAGAAATTTTTGGTGCTTTAATCTGACCAAGAACCGGTCATACATATTTATACATATACATATATGGGTGATTCGCTGACAAACTTGAGTTCAAACAATTCTTTTTCTCTCAACATTTTTGACATGTTCTTCTCAATATTTTGAACCTCTGTGAACTTTTTTAGATTTTTTGAGCATCAACTTTTAGAGCTGAAAATTCTCAAAGTGGCACTTCTTATGAATTTTGCAAACATTTTTTTTTCAATCGCATTTTCTTTTTAAACTATGCATGGTACAAAAAAATGGAAAACATACTTTTCGTAGAAAATTAGCTATATTTTCAGAAAATTTGGGTTACAAAAGCTATGCGTTGGGTCTATATTCAAAGAAATGAAAAAGTTTGCTCAACGCTTTAACTTTACAAAATTCAGGTAAATAGCCTTTATGCGTAGGAATACTCTCCTTTCAGGTTTGTAGTGGAGCAGGATTTCGTTTTTTTTTTTTACAAAAAATTCAAATGCCAGGAAAATTTCAATTTTCAGCCTACTTTGCACTGATCATTATCAAAAGTAAATGTTATTGCTCAAAGTTAATTCTTCAAAAAAATTCATGGTGACAGCTTATAAATGTAACAATGTTCCCTGAAAATTTCAGTGGTCGAGGCTTCGTTTTTTAAAAAAAAATCTAATTCGGCTCCCCTTTTTTTAACATACTTTTCATTTATCGTTATAAAAATTCAATGATATTGCTCACTGATAAATCTCGCTAAAAAATCATGAACAGCCTTTATACATGTACCAATGTTCCCTAAAAATTTTAGAGTGGGCCACGCTTTCGCTTTTTTGGAAAAAATTAAAATACTTCTGTAATTAATAATGTGATTTTTAGTTTACTTTGGATATTATCTATTTTCATTAAACAATATACTTTAATTTTTTTTACAAAAAAGCAATAGTGTGACGCGTTCTGAAATTTTCAGGGAAAATTGGTACATGTATAAAGGCTCTACATGATCTTTTATGAAGAGTTATCAGTGAGCAATATCATCGAATTTTAATAATGATAAGTGAAAAGTAAGTTTAAAAAAAGTGAGTCGAATTAGACTTTTTTCTAAATAAACGAAAGCCTCGGCCACTCTGAAATTTTCAGGGAACATTGTTACACTTATAAGTTGTCTAGATCAATTTTTGTGAAGAGACAGCATTAAAAAATAACATTTACTTTTGATAATGATCAGTGCAAGTAGGCTGAAAATAGAAATTTTCCTCACATTCAACGAAATCCGACTACAGTCCAAAATTGAAAGGATAGTATTCCTACGTATAAAGGCTATTTACCTGATTTTTTGTGAACTAAAATCGATGAGCGAACTTTTCGATTTTTTTGAATATAGGTTTAAAATAGTTCTATAGATTTAGTAACCCAAATTTTCTGAAAATATAGCTAATTTTATACGAAAAGTATGTCTATCATTTTTTTTGTAAAATGCGTAGTTTAGAAAGAGAATGAGGTTGAAAAAAAATTTTTTTTGCAAAATTCATAAAAAGTGCTACTTTCTGAATTTTTTAGCTCTGAAAGTTGATGCTCAAAAAATCTAAAAAAGTTCACAGAGGTTCAAAACATTGAGAAGAACATATCAAAAAATTTTGAGAGAAAAAATTTTTTTGAATTTGAATTTGTCAGAGAACGTCGATATCTATAATATATATCACAGTCTTTTAATCCATTAATTCCATCTAAGGCAAATAATGCAAAACTTTTATTAAACTATCTACACTCGGGCGAGTAAACACTCATACATTCGCGCGCAAGTTCGTGCATCAAGCGCACATATTCATCCGTTTTAATCATTGCAATTTTTGTACATTATCATCATTCTAGTAATAAAATAATTAATGTTATAATACTGATGTCTTCTTATTACAATTCTAGTAATAAAATAATCAATTTTGCAACACTGACGTCTTCTTATCATAATTCTAGTAATAAAATAATTAATTTTTCAACACTTATGTTATTATTGTATATATTACAATCTTCCTCATTATAAGCATTAACACAATGTAAATTTTACGTATATAATTAATAAAGCTGCTTTGGATAAAATTTGAGCGTTTAATATAAATATTTATGGTTATTGTTTCAAATTACTTACTATTCAATAAATCTTATTCTGAAACATCTTTTCTAAGCTGTTCGCGAACTGTGGGCTAGGATTAATTTACGCAGAATTTGGTAGTAATCTAATCAACATGTGAAAACATGTCTCCTTGAGATTTTTAGATTTCCCATTACAGCCAAAAAATCATACATTTTCTATTCATTGATTTTTTCATGTTTTTAAAATTTAGGCACCATTCTGAAATTTAGTATATTATGCAACAAGTGCAGCGTAATATTTGATTTTACACACGAGTAGCGATTGAATGCACAAGTGGCCGGCGCAGTTTGGCCACGAGTGCTATTCGGTCGCTACGAGTGTGTAGATATACGCACGTATTGCATACGATATTTTTTGTCACAAAATATGTGCGTAAAATTTAGTTTTGCACACTATTTTTAGTGTGTAAAAAAATGCAATTTTACACATAGTATGCGTAAAAGTAAAAAAGATACAGGGCCTTTTAAAGCCGCAACCAAGCGTGCGTAAAATCAGCACTTTACGTCGTCGTTCTCCTTCGACGGCGCTGGCAGTTAAGATGGCGGGGACTGCCCGTAGTAGCGCTCGTCCACGCCACCGCACGAGCCCGTGGGACCACATGTGGTCCGGGCGCGATACGAGATGTCGTCGGTGACAGTGACGGCGACGATGGATGTCCCACCGGAGGTGCGCGGACCCGTGTCGGAGCCAAGACGGAGCCAGTAGGGATGCGACAGTGCAGACGTCGGGACAGCGAGCCAACACCAGGTAATGCTTTTTTGCTCGTTCCTGTATGTTTAGATGTCAGCTGATTTTCGATGTTTTCTCTTGCAGGTTGTCGGTATCCTGGGTCGTCAGCATGAGGTGGGTGATTCTCCCAGCCAGTAGAAGGTATTGGAGAACTCTCGTTGTGTTGGTACGAGTTGTAATCCATAAGTGTAGTTTAGGCCAACCTAACTTCCTGCTTTGCGCAAGTGTGCGTAAAAGAGACTTTTGCACAGAGTTGCATATTAGTAGTTTTCGATACTAGTGCGTCAGAAGTGATTTTCGGACAAGTGTGAGATTAGCGCCCGAGCGAAGCGAG
>JAWWEN010000038.1:0-22191 GCA_035582955.1 Sycophila texana
TTTCAGGGCTCCTTTAAATATCGATAAGGTAACTGCAAACAAATTTTTGGTAGGGAACGTGATGATTTCATCATGAACATCAAATCGGCTGCTATCGAATCTTCTGCTAATTTCAGTGTGATCTTTATTTTAAATCCGGCAGCGTTTAAAAGCGATCGCCTTTATCACTAAAAAAATATGACTTAAACTAGTGTGTAACCTCAGGATCGTCCTTTTGCAGGCGGGAGCAGTGGCCGCTGTTCTCCTCGTACGCCTGCTGGCAGCAGCTCGTGAACGAGACGAAGTCGCTGAGCCGGGACCACGCGGCCCTGTCCGAGGTGTACAGCACCCACCTGGTCTCCCGACTGAACCAGGTGATGGAGGACGTGCAGCGCATCTACAGGCGATGCCGGGAAATCGGCTACGAGACGCACGAGGAGATACTCAGAGTCCTCCACGAGCTGCACACCACGATGAAGACTTACCAGGCTTACCAGGCGGAGTCGCGCCAGGCCGAGACGAAGCTCCGGGTGGCCGAGCAGCAGCGCACCAAGCTCGAGGTGGCCAACGCACCGCCGGAGAAGCTCGCCCGCAGCAAGAAGTACAAGCTTATCGAGAAGGAGGTGAACAAGGTCGGTAAACACTACCCACCTTCGCGGCTATTAATAGTGCGAGCCTCGAAATAGACCAAATAGCCGGAACAGCCGGAGTATGAGCTTTAAAGCCCGCGCGGTAGATCGACGGATTTTGAGTTTTTTTTTTGTTGGCCATTACTCTGAGAGACAAAGAGAGAGTCCCCGTCTCTCTCAATCTCTCGTTTGTGTATTGTATATTATTATCATTATGTAACCCAGCGGCTTATTATCGGGATTAAGAAAAAAAAAGAGAGAGAGAGAGAGGCGGTGAACTTCCAGTCGATTAGGCCGTTTCATGCCTCGCTTCGAGCACTTTAACATTGAACTACGTGAGCTCGCACCCTTTTTATAATACCGTTCTTTTTTTTTTCCACAGAGGAAGAGCAAATACACCGAAGCCAAGTTGAAGGCTCTCAAGGCCAGGAACGAATACATCCTGTGCCTCGAAGCTTCGAACACAACGATACACAAATACTTCGTCGACGACCTGTCGGATCTCATTGACGTAAGTGTTTCCCGTCGAGGGGGGAGGGAGAGAAATGTACGCCCGTGGGCGACGATAAATAATGATCGATCGATTTTGTTTGCAGTGCATGGATTTCGGCTTCCACAATTGCATCGCTCGAGCTTTGCTGATGCACTGCAGCGCGGAGGAGGGAAGGCAGCGTTCGCTTCAAACTGGAGCGGAGCAGTTGGCTGCCTGTGTAGGTGCTTTAGACTCGAGGGCTGATAAGCAGAGGTTCCTCGAGTCACATCACGCGGCCTTCATGATCCCGAAAAAGTTCGAGTTTCAGGGTCAAAGGGGAGAGGATGTGAGTAGCCTACTATTGCTGCAGCCAGACATGCAGTTCGTGTTTTTCTTTTTTTTTTTTTTATTGTAATTTGTCGTCGATTGCAGACTCCAGAACCAGAATTGCAAAAGGTGCTACATACGGAGATGGAGCAGAGGCTCCAGCAGTTGCAGCAGAGGGTCACGTCGCTTAGGACCGAATCGGAGGAAGTCTGGAAGACCCTCGAGACGGCAGAGGCTAGCCTCCTCGAGATGCTTACGGCTAAGGATTACGACTGTTCCAGGTATTTTGGAGAGAATGCGTTGCCTACCTCGAAACCCCCCGAGACAGTGCAGATAAAGCTTAGAGCAGACAGACAAGAAACTGAAGAGTTCTACCTCACGGTAAGTGTTTAAATAAAGCTTGAAGCTTGAGTTCGATGTTGGCAAGGGTGCATCTTTGTTTTACAGAAATTTAGGGAGTACCTTCTGGGGACATCGAGAATAGCGAGATTAGATGCGAAACAAGAGTATATACGTCAAAGTCTACTGGAGGGCTCGAACTCTAGTCCGAATCCGTCGATCACAGCAACGAAGCAAAAGCAAGCGCGCAGGAAACGAATCGGTCGGCTGCAAATGAACGGTCAGCCGAAACTTTTTGGTGGCTCGCTGGAGGAGTATTTGGAAAGCACCAATCAAGAGATACCGCTGATCATGAAGAGCTGCATCAGAGTCATAAATCTGTATGGCTTGCATCACCAAGGAATATTCCGAGTATCAGGCTCGCAGGTTGAAATAAATAATTTTCGAGAGTGGTTCGAAAGAGGCGAGGATCCACTCGCCGATATGACTGACGCTTCCGATATTAACAGTGTAGCTGGCGTTTTAAAATTGTATTTAAGAGAATTGAGGGAACCCATATTTCCGATCATTTACTTTGAGCAACTGATGGAGCTCGCGCAGTTGGACTCAAAACAAGATTTTGTTACTAAAATGAAACAAGTTATTTCCAGTCTTCCAAGGCCGGTGGTCATAGTCATGCGATATCTTTTCGCTTTTCTTAATCAGTAAGATTATCCTTATAACGTGAACGTTTTTTATGAGCATTTTTATGAAACAATCAGTGCTAATTGTATATTATTACTTTCATTTTAGTCTCTCGGAGTTTTCAGATGAAAACATGATGGACCCGTATAATTTAGCCATTTGTTTTGGACCAACATTAGTTCCAGTACCAGAGGATAAAGATCAAGTACAATATCAAAATCAAGTAAACGAGTTGATAAAAAATATTATTGTGCTGTGCGAAGAAATCTTTCCAGATGATATTGGTGGTATCCAATACGAAAAATACATCAGCAGAGAACCAGATGACGTGTAAGTTTATTAGGCCTTCAAAATTTTACGAATGAAAGGAAACGATTAGTATCCATCAAATGCTTAAATTGATTACAGAGATGTAGGAGATTCGCCAACCGACCAAGTACAAGAGGATATGGATTCCGAAGTGTATCCATCTGAAGATGGTAAAATAGTGTTTCATTTGACAGAACAGTAAAACATTTATTCAATAAAATATCATAATTATTATAAATACTTGCAGAGTCTGAAAATCTAGAAGCTACTGCGCAATTCGACTTTAACGCACGATCGGAGAGGGAGCTTAGTTTTAAAAAAGGTGACACGCTAACACTGTATACGCAAGTGAGCAACGACTGGTGGAGAGGTGCACTAGCAGGTAGAGAAGGACTCATTCCCGACAAATACATCATGCTTAAAATAAAGTAAGCATCTCTCTTTAAATATTAGCGAATGCATTACGAGTACCACTAATGTGACCGTTGCCCTTTTACAGAGATGAAGAGCGTGATAAAGATTTAAAGTCGTCGTCAAGCGAAGAATCGATGAGAAGGCGAGCATCAAGTTCGGCTGATAGCGTGTTATCGAGTAACAATTCGCCCTTAATGGGACCAAGCAGTAGTGCGAATATTTGGCCTGCGGTCGTTGCGTGTGAAGCAGCAATGACTGCGAACATGATGCAGTCGGATAGCTCAAGTGCCAGTTCAATCATACCGTCAGTCGTCTCGAATGTAGCCTGCGTCTCCTCGTCATCGCAAGCCATCATTAGTCGTGAGGTATTGGAAACAACCGTTTAAAAGACCTTTATCTTTACATCATATATTTTTCATAATTCGTTTGCTTCTCGCAACGTTAATTGTTTTATAATAGCAGTCTCTGAAATAGATACAGGTGCATGGCTGTTTTTTGCTATATTTTTTTCCCGTTCTTCAATTTTACAATGTGTGACAGAGCAATATTACTGGAATGCATTTTTGTCTCGTTCCAACTCACAAATCTATTTTCCTGCCAATTACGCACCTGCACTGCTACGCACAGCTTTGACCTTTTTCTTTTTAAATTCGACCAATACGATTGATTTTGTTAATGTACCTTAATATTTGAGCGATACAATTATTTCCAATCACAAGACTGAATAAGAACAAAAAAAAAAAAAAGAGTAATGATGTTCGTCAAAACACATTGATAAACGTAATTTATATTGTTAAAAGTAAATAGAGAAAAAAAAAAATAATTTTAATACTAGCCAGGATAGTTACGAACTGTTTGTATCATAATGATGTAAATAAAATATAAATATACAGAGTTTCTTTGCTGCATGAGCCTATTTGAATCTGTGTCTTGTTACGTCTTTATCCTGCGTGCCTTGTGTCTCCACTTTATCCTCTAAATTTGTCAGTGTTAATTGGTTGGGTTGGTTGCTGTGTTTCCAGATATACGTTTAGTCAACACTATCTAACCGAAGATAAAAAATAGATAAAATTATATAAAATCTTGTGTACGTAGATAAACTGCTGCAGCATTGTTTGGCGGAACTAAAAACTGTTCGATTAAAAAAAAAAAAACATACCTGTCCAGTGTTGTGTGGTTTTTTCTTGTAATTTTTTTCCTTCTGTGTGTGTTTTTCATTTCGTTTAAGGAATGTCAATTTGACAGTTCAGTTGATTTGTGAATCCTAGAATCCTGTAGAACAATGTCAGTCCATAGACGATACCAAAGGGAATGTCGATTGCGGGAACTACTTAAGCAACGGACTCGCATTGGGCTTAGGTGAGTAAAGAAAAGCCTTGCCCCATACCGCTAAAACTAACTCATCGACCTTCCCTGGCAAAAAATGTCGTCTTCAGCTTGAAATTTGGATAAAATATCCTGCTTTTGTAAAAAAAAAGAAAAGCATTTTAAAAAAAAAGTCTTTTCTGCCAGGGTTGGCAACATCCTGCAACATTTCATGTAGGTATATCGTTACTCGCTCTTCTTTTCGTATCTCAGTTTTTACGAGCAGTTTTTTATCCATTTTTTTTATGCATTGTGCTGTGGTCAGTTTATGCATGCGATTTATTTGACTCTTGCATGCGATTCAAGTTACGCTCTTAACACCGAACGAATCTTTCATTTCTCCCATTTCTTTTTTCGTTTCATTTAAAAAAAAAGACTCGAAGCAAAAATATTCATTAATAGATCCTGATCATGAAAATCGTTATAATACACCCGTTATTCACTGAGGAATGATAGACCTTGTTCAGTTTTCACTTACACTCCCGAGAATCGAATAAAATGTTCAATGTTTTTTTTCTTTTAGACGACGGCAAGTAAATCGACTCGATCTTCGAGTCCCGAGAAGGAAAAGCAGGAAACATCGAGCGCCCCGGACGAGGTAGCGAAGCAGGATACAGAGAGAGCCGCCGATGCGGCGGGAGCAGACGCAAACGCCTCGAGTGCCAAGCAAACGAACGCCGCAGAAAACGACCAGCTGGTCGACGACGTAGCCCCTACTTCCGAAGGCGAGTCGAAACGAGGCGCCGCGAGGAAACAGCACTGGAAGTCTCAGAGCGTCGGAGAGGCCGGACCCGGTTCATCGAGCGGCCAGTCGAGCAACACCGCGACTGCCCAGGAAGAAGAATTCCAGGAGCACACGAGCTTCTCGGCGAACCGAGAACTGTGGCAGAGGCGGGCCACCTCGCAGAATCAGCTGAACCCCCTCAACTCGGCGAACAAATTGTTTCGCGCCTCCCAGGAATTCCGGGAGATGCGGCAGAAGCACACACCCGACCTCGTGATGGACCTCCCGCTGTCCGCCCAGGATCCCAGCAAGAAATCCGCTTCGAGCAGCAGCCTCAGCAGCTCGGACGAGGAGGGCCACAGCCCGAGCCAGCCTCCAGTCGCCGACGGCACTCTCGGCGCTGCTCTCTCGATTGCCGGGCCCGAGTCGCCAGACATGAGCACCGCCGCCGAACGCTTCGCCAAGCAGAATCAGTGCACGCTCAAGAAGAACACAAAGAGCGCGCCGGATCCCAGCGGCAAGGCCAAGCAGTCGGAGCACGACTCCGAGGCCGACGGCGATGCCTCCGACATCGTGCGCTCCAACAGCTCCAATCAGATATCGGAGTCGCTGCCACTGCGCTCGCCGATACCCTCGAGGTCCACGCCCAAGATCGCCGCGAAATTCGCGGACATGCACCTGACCGGCGGCAGTCAGGCGCAGCTCCAGGTGTCCTCCTTCAAGCCGCGCGTCAAGGTGAAACCGACGATCCTTAGGAAGCCAGTTTTGCCATATCCCCATCCTCACATGAGTCCGGAATTAGCTAGGAAGATAGAGAAGCAGGCCCAGAGCACTGAACAAGCAAACTAATCGCCACCCTATATCTTTCATATCTTTAGCACCTTTGCGACATTTAACCACTTTACCAGTATTTCATCATCTGTCCCAATAGACACACACACACATCGACCAACCACTCCGCCCAATATACAAACAAGTCTACCGTTAAATGTATTTTAGAGAGCGCGAGAGTGCGAACGTGCGAGAGAATGAGAGAGAGAGGAAAAAAAAAAATTAGTCAGGGGTGATCGGGTCAAGCATTGAAACGCTAAGTGTTTCTTGTACCTACGTCAGCTCTGAATTTACTTTTCTAAGCATATTTTTCCTTCTTACATTATTTTTTTACCAAATAATGATGACCCATGAAACAATGTTTCTAGTCATAACGCAAGAAATATAAGAAGTGGCGCGACTGCAAAAAAAAAAAAATGAAAAAATAATAAAAAAAAAAAAGAAAGGGGGAAATAAGCATCGAAGAAGCGTTCGAGAAGGTAGTCTTAGCCCAAAGGAATTTGAAGAAAAAAAAAGTAACACACAAATGGATGTAATTTATTTTTTAGCGCGTGTGCTTGAAAAAAGTGAAAAAAAAAAATTTCCTCTAATTTTTTAAATGTATCATTGCTCAGAATTTTTACGCTAGAGACATGTTCGATGTTCCTTTAGTGCCAGTGAGTGTGTGAATTTTTATGATTGTTCTTTTTTTTTTTGGAAAAGCGATTGTTTTTTTAACGGTAAGCTAGTGCTGGTATACAGGGAAAGGTTTATTAACCGGAGTATAAGCGTAAGGTACTAAATATTAGGTATAATAGGTTAACGAAAAAGTCTGCTGAAGGCGAAGAGTAAGGATCAATGGTGCGTTTTTTTTTTTTCATGAGTTTGAATCCGCGTAGTAACACTTGTAATGTTCATTTGAGACGTATCTAGGTTTTTGACGACTGTTTTATCTGGGACAGCCAGCAAGCGATGTTCGATACATAAAAGAAAAAAAAAAGAAAAAAAAACTATATATATGAATATATATAGACGTAAATCTCCATTAATAAAGGAAAGAAATGTACAATAACGCGAGCCTCGTAGCGAAGACTCGCGAGCGTCGTACTAGTTAACTGTGGTATTAAAATTGACAAAGAGCATTGTAGCTACTCGAGTATACTCATGCCTTTCCTCATTATCGCGATAACAATGACAATTTCTGTACGTGAGACAATTGATGTATACCGTCTTGTAAAACATACATACATGGGCGTTTTGCGGACAAATAAAAAAAATGCATATATTCTTGAAAAAAGAAAAACATATTCTTTCAGTCGATCTGCATTATTATCGGTATGTATGGAGTTATATATGTTAACGGTTCGGGCTGACTTTAGGAAACTATCAATAATGCGATAGCTTTATTATTATAATACTCCTAGTTTGTAACCAGAATAAAAAAAATACTTATTAAATGGTACGAGTAAATAAAATGCAGGCAAATCAGAGCTGTCTCCTTACTGCAATACAAAATGCCAAAGTTTCAGAGCTCACTCCTTGTAACATATTTTTTAAATCCGAATCTCCATTCAGTTTTTCTTTTTTTCTTAAAATATTTTTTAGCAACAACACAATACGTACCAATAAATTTAAACCTGTATAGTAATTTTCTACCTGCGAATTATAGTTCTTAAGATTTACTTTTAAAATTCATTACTAGTTGTACATTTAAAAATAATTGTACTTTCTTAAAGAATTTGCTTAGTGACTTTTTATGAGGATTATGAACATTATACCTCCCTCCGACTCCGTAAAATAAAAAAAAAAAATGTTTTCAATGATGTTATCACAATGATGATATGCAACATACAGGCTGTATAACTATTATAATTATTAAATAAAATTCAGATGTAATGTGAAGCCTTTGTTCATTTACATTTATTACCCGATCAATCATTTCTTTCGTCAAAAATCAATAGAACCGTATCGTTTTAAACAAGAGCAGAAAATTTAAATTTTCTTTCATATTTTTTTCTTTTTTCTTTATTGGAATAAATATTGGAAATTCATTAAGCTCTAAATTTAGCGTGAGTAAAAATTCTTATGCATATTAGCATCATCGTAATTTATTGCGTTGAAAGGCGAAACAGCTGTGTAGCTCGTTAATTTTTATTTACGGGTAACTTGAACGTCCGATATAGCCATCTCTTGGTAAAAGTAGTGTTGCGCGCGCAATATAAAATTCAATAGTTAAGTGTACCCTATGTAAGTAAGTAATTTTGCAACCTGCAATTGAGCAGGAGTCTTGCATAGAATTCCGAACGGTAATTCAGTACAGAATAGCTTTCTACAGTAGATTATTCCATCTCGTTCTTCTGTGCTTTTCCTTTGTGTTATTTCGTTTAGTGTGCGCAGCTCAAAAGGAACAAACGGATTATTTCCCAATATCATCTCAAGTTTTATATGCATATATTTGATGATTATTATTATTATTATTAAAATAATAAACAACCGAACATATGCATATTATATTTAAAACAAAAGATGCAAAATGGAAACCAATATATATATCCTTGTGTACTGCAAAGTAAGGAACAGCGACTAATGGGACGGAATTTATTTACATTGGAGAAAGGCTTCAAAGTGCTCCCAAGCAGCAAACTTCAGGCGGCAATTCGGAGTGCACCGAGTAAACAATAAGTTCGATTCATTTCGAATTCGTCAGTTTATTTGCTTGAAATTCAAGTTACATGTTGTATATTCTTTCAGAGATATCATGGAGATATGTCTCTGAGTTTCTTTTTCATTATTTGAATATATTGTTACTGTGGCAGTTTCGAAATATTTATCTGTTCATTGCGTCGTAACTGTGCCCAATATTTAGTTTGATAAAACGAACTGGTATGATGAAAACATGTACAAATGTACTTGATAAAGGTAGCATATTTTTTCTAGAAATTTTTATTTATTTTATTTGATTTGTGTTTTTATAAATTGGATATTAAATGTTTGTTTATTTATTCAGGTGTCTTGTAATAATTTATCATAATGTATATCAGCTGATAAAGATTTTGATGCATACTAAAGTAAATTGATTTACTCTATAGTAATTGATACTCCTACTCAACAAAAAAATCAAGAATCGTTTGATTGGGAAATAGTAACCAGCTTCTGACGATGGCTCATATTAATTGCTGATATACTGAAACACCATCGATAGTTAATAGACATTGTTTACTACTTCTTAATCTCTCGTCTGGTATTATTAAGGATCTAGTCATTATTGTAAAGGTAACTGTTATTAAATTATTTAAAAATATAAAATAAATTCACAAATCCCTTATTATTTAAAGTCAGAGTAAGAACAAAGATGAAGCTTAATATTCTAGTTATGGAAGAACATTCTTTTATGGTTCATTTACATTAAATCTTTCAAAGAGTAGGAAAATCCAAATCTTGAATTTTTAAGAGGTGGCGATTTATTCTCTCGATTAACAAAACAGGTTCGTCTAATAATCCTCCTGAGATGAAGTTTTTCTATCCATTTAAATTTTATTTATTTACGATGATCATGACTTTCTTTATTTAAAATGTTTATCTAGTCTGTAATTGTTATAGCAAATCATAAGTATAAGTAAGTTTCTAGTAAAAACAGTTGAATAATATAATTAGACACTATGTATCAATTATATTAAACATTTTAAAATAATTTACTGCCAGCTAGATTTTAGCAATCTCTAAAAAAGCATAATTTTTTCATTTTCAAAATAGCAACACTGGCGGACCGCCGCAGGCCACCTAGCGGATTGACCTCGGGAGAAGTGCGCGCGCGGCGCTATCAGCGTCTCCGCTCCGCTCTCCAGCAGTAGCCAGTACACTAGTACTCAATAGAGCAGCATATAGTCAGTAGCCAAGCCACGAAAGCACGTATACGATCAACACCTTATTGTGCACGGCTGACTAGTGCGCAAACTGCAGTCACCGCGGCCACACAGAGCCTCACAGTGGAGCAGGGAGCGCGCCGTGCGGTCGATTTGGCAGTGGCCAGAACGCGACGGGAAACACTGTAACGAGCAGCAGCTGACCCCTCGAGCAGACGATCACTACGAGGCAGACAAAAGCATCAGAGAAGAGTCCTGCGATTTACGAAAAGCTCATCTCGTGTGGCGCGCGGCCAGCAGCGGACGACAGTCGCCAAGTTTGTAAACAAAGAACATGGCCGGGGAGAGCATTGTGAGCGGGAACACGAAGCCGCTGGTGCCGCTGTTCAGCAAGAGGTCCGACTGCGTCTACACGAGCTGCTTCTGGTGAGTGCGTCGAGGGCGCGGACACTGCGCCGAAGGTGACGGCGCGCCTCGCTCCGTCTCGCTCGCCAAGGAGGCGCACGTATACACACTGCGGCAGATCGATACGCGTGCTGCAGAGGGCCGGAGGCGCGAATTCGGACGGCGACGAGGAGCGACGCCGCGGGGATGCTCTCCGCGCCTTTCTTTTTTTTTTCTCTTTTATTTTCCTTCTGTCTTTTTCTTCGTCGGCGCGGAAAACTCGCGGGGCGCGCGCAGGCCTTACACCCTCGCGCGCGCACATCATATTTCGTCGTTGCAGCGGACGCGGGGAAAACGTCTCGGGAAGGTGGGCGTTTTGCGGAGCGAGAGGGAGCTGGAATGGGGAAAAAAGAAAAAAGGGAGGGAATCGCAGTGGAGGTCGATGCGTCGTCGTTGTCCTTGTCGTTGTTTTGTTTGGGCGGAGAACTTTTTTTTTCTCTCTCGCTCTGTCTCTTTGTCTGAATTATCGTTTTATCGATTGTTTTTTGCATCAATTTTTTACACCGCGGATGAAGTATGTGTACACACAGAGTCGGCGAGCTCGCTCATTATTCATGAGCTTCCCTTTTTTTTTCTTTTTTAATTTGTATAGAGGAGAGCGCGAAGCGTCGTGCTTGCGGTGAGCTTGCATAGCCGAGAAGCTTTTTTACGCGCTGAAAAGCTTGTCCTGCGGGGGTTTAATGTTTCAATGTTTAGCAGGTGATTATTCTTAACTGGCGCTAATCGATGAATTTATTACGTGGGAGATCAACGAATCTTGCGGGAGCTTTTAAAAATACGCTCGTTCTTCTTATTTTTTTTCATTGTAATCATTCATCGGGTAAAATTATTAATGATCCATTGATGGGCAAATATCTAGATAACTTCTACTTTTTTATTTATAATAAACTTTTTTAGATTTTACATTTATTTTAGAATTTAACAGACTTACAAGCCCTTTGTACAAAAATACTCAATAAAATAAGAATAATAATCAATGAAAAAGTTTTTAACACATTCATTCAGCTTCTAAAATAGCAGTTTTAAAACAATAGTAAAATAAAAATATGTTTTTCATTTTTCAGTGAAGAGAATGTTTGGAAACTATGCCAAGAAGTTGCAACAAAGCATGGATCCGAGCTTCAACACTGTTATGTAGCTTTTATAAGCAATCATACTCGCAGTGTACCTTTGTGGAGGCAACGTTCCGGAAAGGATGACGATAAAATAGTTATATGGGTAGATACCATTTTTTTGCTTTTTAACAAAATATTTTCAAATAGCAACATTTTAATTTTTATGCTTGCCCTTTGCAGGATTATCATGTAATATTGATTTATTCTCCTGATGAAAGAGCCGTTGTTTACGATCTAGATAGTGAATTGCCTTTTCCAACACATTTTTGGAAATATGCCACAGAGACTTTTAGAAGAGACGAAGCTTTACCACCAGAGTGGCATAGAATGTTCAGATTAGTAACAGCTAGTGATTATCTTAAGCATTTTGCATCGAATAGACAACATATGAAAAGAAAAGATGGCACGTGGATCAAGACTCCTCCGGATTACAGTCCAATTTCAACACCAAGTAAGAATATAAAAAAAAATATATAAATTAAGCAAATATTAATTCCTTAATGATTTAAAAAACTAAATTTGTATTTACAATGTAAAATTGATAAACAATCAACTTCTCATTATAAAAATTTGAAATTATATTTTAACAATGATGAATATTGTTTCACGTTGCTTTTTTTAAATGAATCATAAGGAATTAAATTATTCATTGTTTCTAATCTACATCTCATAATTAAAATTCACTTTTCACATGCATTGCATTAATTTAAAAGATTTGCAACTTGATGTTCTTAATTATATAAATAGGAGAATTTAATTTTTTTTTTTTTTTTTTTTTTTTTTTGTTATATATTTTTTATAGCAATATTGCAATGTAAAATAAAAAATACTGATATAGTCAATCGTCACAGTAAGTTTGGTTACAATATCATTTTTCATGCGAAAAGAAAGTGCTAAAATTGCGTGCGCCTTTGCTATGAAAAAAATCATTAAAGAAACTTCGCGTTTTAGAACGACATAAGGACTGATTCACCCTTGTCTAGGTACAAACCTCTAATATAATTCACTAACATTATTTCCTACTCCGAAGTGGTCGTGAACTCAAAACAAAATCATACATTTCTTAAAGAACCCCCATTTGTTTTAGGATACCGCAATCTTGGAATAACTAAATTATACTTCCCAAGATAACATGTTATACATTTTTTCATTCAGTCACTTTTAAGTTCATAAATTCCGATTCTGTATTCTGGAAAATAAGCAGAATATTAACGCTTTAAACAGTTTATTGATGATCTCATTATTGATAATCAATATTGTATTTACTTTCATGAATCTTATTTATTTGTAAATGATAATAAATTAATATTCCGAACAAATTACTTTTTCAGCGTGCACAGACAATTTGGATTCCTTCATTGACATGGACCCCAACGCAGGCCTGGGCACAGTGATGACATTGAAACAGTTGTTCGATCGGTTCTACAGATCAAACGTAGCCCCACCGGCACCGCCGCAGGCGCAAGTGCAGGCCACTCCGACGTAAGTAAGCGAAGCCGCAGAAGGCTCCTCCCGGCCAAGAGGAAAAGGGAAAAGGGATTCTTAGGCGCTCCCTCTGAGAAAATTTATGCGAGGAGGAAGTACTATTGTACGATATGAAATTTTTATCGAGATACGCCAGTACGATATTTTTCCTGGCTAAGATGACAACTCTAAGATAAAAAAAAAAAAAAATACAGTAATTCTACAGGTAAACATTTTTGCTACGCGTTAAACGTTGATGCTTTAAATTGATTTTTCTCCAATTGAAAAGTTCAATTGCATTAAGCAATTGCAATGCATTTAACCATCAAAGCTTTTGAATTCATTCGATGAGATTTCATGCGTCGATATAAAGTTTCACATTTTAAATAAAATATAAATCAAGTAAACGCTTAATTAAACATTTTAAAGTATCACTCCAAGCGATCGCGGTTTTCGGAAGCGCACAGAAACGGGGATGTGATCCGCAGGAGCGAGTAATTTTTTTTTTTCCGATGTCCGCGACCGTTCGTCAACGAGAATGAGCGACGAAAAATTTTCCGGGCTTCATGTTTTTAAATTTAAGATTTCGTTACGCAAAGCTTTTTCAACAATTCTATATTCGTATATATAAAACATCTTATCTTTCACTGCCACAATTACACGATTTTATTTTTAAAATATTTTTGTGCAAAGCGAATAAACTAGTATAAACTCTTTCCATTCTCTCTGATGTAGTCTACATCTTCTTGTAAGTATAAAAAATATATATAAATATAACTATTTTTTAAATTTAAATAACGAACAAAAAAAGTTTAGCAAATATTTCGCACAAAAATTACATATATGTACCTTAAGATTTTGGCAGTGAAAAACTTCGTGACGAGCAGTATCGAATGATGCCCAGTGCAATAGATTTTTTTCCAATTTTAAATTACATGACACTCGTACAAATATATTTATTTATTTATTTATTTACTTATTTATTTATTTATTCGATTGCATTTACTTATGGTAAATGGATTGTTTACTGTAGGCGTTTAATTTTAATTGAAAAAAGAATCGCTTCTTGATAGCTGACTTATTTAGGTGCGTAATTCGTAAAAAAAAATGATGTTTCACATTGTCGCATCAAAGACTGATGTACGTATTATACATTATTAACAGATATTTCTATGACGGAAGCTGTCGGCTCAAGCGTTATTTCTACAACTCGTTTTATCAACTCAAATGCGATTAATGCGCTTGTAATAATTGTGCGATCGATGTAGATATTAAGCATGGCGATCTGTCGCGACTCCGTTGACGATGCGAAACAAAGTAAATGAAAGATGCATTACGATCGGTAGTTTAGACGAAGCAGCGCACTCGACTCGAGCGCCTTGGCTCTTTTGCAAAAATTTATTAAAAATACGCTAATTTTGAACTTAATATATCTTACGACCCATCGCCAAAATATTAAAAAAAAAAAAAAGAAAAAACAGAAAAAGAATATAAAAAAAATTGCATTGTCCCGCATTCATAGTCGACTAAGTTCTCCTTTCCAATTTAACTATCCAAACTATTTTTTGAATATCTATTTGACTATGTAGGTACATTCCTCAAACTGGCATCTCCTTTAATGTGGCTTTTACATTATAAACTATATACTAAATGTCAAAAAATGAACTTACGTCTATGAATTTGGGCCTTACTGATGAAAAAAAAAAAATCGTACTAGTCCTTGTGATACTTTACACTTTCTACTTTTTAATACCTGTTCTATGTAAATATATATATAAATGCCGTTTGTACTATATACCATTTGAAACGGTAAAACATATAACGCATTCGTTTATTGGCGAGATAAATGAATTGATTGACCAATGTGAAGTTTTGAATGACTTTTATTGAATTAGTTTTTAAGTAACATCGAAAAAGATTAACTACCAAGCCAACGAAAAAAAGGTAAACTGTAATGATAATTAAACTTATCTTTACAACGAACGATTTCCTATTTCTATTGTATTACCGTTATTTGCGCATCATTTGAACGACTTTGCAACAATTCCTCATTACGAGTATTGGCATTCAACAGAATCAATCAATCGAGCAGGCGCGATGCACCGATTAAGCATTAATGTAGTCAAATTAAATGTCGACGATTCTAGGATGGTAGAATTTTACAACTGCGAAAGGAATGCCTTGCTGTGGCAAATTATTGATCTCCGTTGCTTTGTGTTCATTTTGTACAATCATGTTGAGCCCAACTTTTTGCCAGGATCGAGTAATGCAATTTTAATTAGTTATTAAACAATCGTTTTTAAAATTTTTTAATCTTTGCTTCTGTTAAGTAATTACAGTCGTGGTAAACGAATACCGACAACAATTATTTAAATGTAGATTTTATACGTGTCTATCTGTGCTTTTTATTCTGAATCGCCAACAAGCGAATGATTTCGAACTGTCGGAAGGACTGTCATTTTAGTCGAGTCGACAGTTTTAAAAGTTCGTCCACTCTTTGCCTTCCAAAAATCTTCACACTTTTCACTTATTATATACATACCTGTTTATCCATATAAAACGTGTTTGATTTCACTTACACGTGTCTTGTTAAATTATATATTAACCTATATATACAATAAATAATGGATATCTAATCAAGAAACATTAAAGTCATTTCTAAAAAGTTCAATTGCAATGGCAGATAAAGAAGTGTGCTTTTACAAAGCGTATAAACATTTAAACAGTTATCTTCTCTCTGCATACAATTTTTAATAATAAGAAGTTTTATTGGATAAATAAATATTAATTTATTACAATTCTTACATTTTAAAATCCGAAAATAAGAAAAGTGATAAAAAAAATTTTTTTGTGAAATTTACGTATTTCTATGAAGACTGTTGCATATATCAACAAATCTATCTATATAATGTTATCAAATTATATACACATATTGTACATATACATTCGATTGTACATTTGCATTAATTGAAAGAAAAATATGTTTACTGGAAAAGTGTTACAATTTAAAAATGTTTTTATATGTTTCACCTACACAATTTAATCGTCGTTGTGATCTTATGACTGAGTCATCGAGAAGAATTATTAAACTGTTTTTTTACACGCAATACCTTTTATTATGATAACTACGTAATTTTCTTTACTCTTAAATAGCGATAAAAAAAAAAAGAGAAAGAATAAAAGGATCGGTGGTGAAGCTTGCGTAAACGCATACTTTTCAAATCTCTAATTCTGTACGTTCTTCCCGATTTTCACAACTTGCAAATGCGCTTATGTAATATTAATTATATCAATAATAATTGCGAATAAAAATAAACAGAAGTATATATATATTATTCTTAAATATCAAATTTCATATAACAATTTCCAAATGATTGTTAACTTTTAACGTGATATATGACTTAAATAAATAAAAAATTAATAAAAACAAATGCCGTTAATTTTCGATTTTAAAGTGTATAATATATTTAAATATTTAAAAAATATATCATATGATAATTAATTACAGAGTTGCGAGCTCGTTTATTTTGCACGCAACGAGCTCGTCAATAATAAAAAGCCTCTGGCTATATATGTATATTTTCCTCGTCAAAACTCACCGCACTTTATAATTTATTTCGCTTTTCCAGTACGTTAACCGTACTGCCGCTTTTAACTTTATGCAATTTTTCGAGAAACATGTTACAGAGAAGACCAGAGAAACCCTCACCACAGAAATATGTTTCTCAAAAAATGACATATTTTTCGTTCTTAATTAATACATTAATCTAGGCTCTGCAGAATATTTTACAATTGTAATATTTTCAGTTCTAATCTACCACCAGATTTTCTTTTGTTAATTTTTTTCTGTTTAGTAAAATAATCATATACATAATACCAAATTGGTATCGCTTAATGATCTCATTGAAAATTAGATTACAATTAGTTATTGCCGATTTATTGCACGATTGCCAAGGTTGTTGCACGAATCGACCGCGATAATTAATTTATTAAGTCTTGTTAATCTTCAGAACTTTTGTAGTCACGTTCGGTAGTAAGGTGCCATGCTGTACGTAGACATGGGGATGTTGTTTTTCGACAGGTGACGTGCGTCCCCTTGATCATATTCGACGTCATAGTATATTCCACTTTGATTCTGAAAAGCAAGTTAATTTATTAGCGCGCATATAAACTTTACGAACTTGCTTATCTAAGAAATTAAACGACCTTGCTATATAAAAGCTTGGGACGAGTGTTTCGTGTTATGAGGATATAAAAAAATACTTTGCTGACATTGATTTACCTAACGAATGAGTGTAAAGTGTATGTCCTTAAGTGGCGCTATGAATTTTTAACGTCGGTTAATATAAAAATTATGAGACATTTAGTGATGAAGTACTCGACTGAAGTACTAAATATTCCAATTTATTTATTCAAAAGAATTCAATTAAATATAATTTTGATCTACTTTTTGACAGTGCCTTTTTATTGGTTGTATGATTTTTACAAAATAATCATTTGTTTGACCTAGTAAGACACAAATTTGAATTTGACGATTACATTATTAATTGAAAGTAACATAAAATATCGCATAAACAATGTGCTTAATTAATATAACAGTGTACAAACAAAATAAAACAATTGATTTCATAACTCTTTATCAAAATACGTTCTATTTTATGTCGTTACTGTATTTATTAACTTTCTTTACTTTCGCTATTTAGTTAACTTTGCATTATCGATTATCCATAATAAAATTATTAGCAAAAAAAGTTGACATTATTGTTTAAGTAAATAAGCTACGTGCGCCTCCAACTCACAGCTAAGGAAGAACGCGACTTAGGCCTCGGCACCTGGAAGCTGCTCTGTGGAATGAGGTCAGCTCGGTCCTTATCCTGAGGTTCGGAATCCGAGCTGTCGGGCTCGGGCTGGTGCCTCTGCCTGGCTCGCGGAGGGGCTTGGAGACGAGGTAGTGGTACTGGCGGCAGTGTTCCATGAAGGCTCAACGTTGGGTAGCCGAACATTGCCGAGCTCGGCCTTGCAGGGCCCATCGGTTCACTCTGTATTTAGAAAATCATAAGAACATTAGCAATTTCCCTTAATCAATTTAATTTATTCTAAAATAACAAGGAAACTTTATTAATTATAGTTATAATAAATTAGTAATATTTTCTTTGCATTATAAATTAGAGGAAATTAAAGTAGTATTTAGCAATTAATTTATAATTCTAAAGTTTAACTTGAATAACTTCATAAACCAAGGTTAAACATAAATACTTTACCGCATAGACATTTGCAGTAGCAAGGTGATCGGCGACTTGGGCCCACATGTAAGGGGGTAGATTTGTAGGGGGTCCTTGCTTCACTGAAGCCATCGTTCCAACTGAACCTACACGAGCTAAGTAAGCTAATGTTTTTATTTCGATCGTAAATATAAAACATATTATTTAAATTAGTACAGATTTAACAAAAACTACCTGGTAAGGTGCCCGGAAGCGTTCCCTGCACATAGCCATAAACTGGAGATATTGCTTTTTGCTCTCGTGACCATCTTCGACTAAAACAATAAACAAACGTTTACTTGTTGCTTAAATGTAACAAGGCAACAGCTAATAATTGAGCTCAGTAACAAACCTCCACATGACGAGGCATACTAGTGTCAAAATTATGATAATCAATGCAGCAACCGATGCTCCAATCGCTACACCGAGAACTTCACCGTCCACTTCGCATTGAGTTCCGTAATAGTTTCCGGTGCATCTACAAACGATTATTTGATATTTAAAGAACCTTTTGATTGATTGTGTAGATTCTTTTAAAGGAAAATCAACTTACGAGCAAGTCATTTGGTCTCCTTGATAAGAGCACGTTCCTCGATTATTACAGTGTGAATTCGGGCACGATAAGCAGGACCGGCCCGATGCACTTTGATCACCTTTGTGTGGATCTTTTAATCCAGCGTTACAAGTGCACGTGAACCCTCCCCAATTGTTCGTGCAGGTTGCCGACGAGTGACAATCATTCAATTCGGAGGAGGCGCATTCATCCAAATCTGCAAGAACAAGGACGTCCTGTATTTTAAACAAAATATCTTTCTTATCGCTAAATGTGAAGTAAAGTAATGTAGCATAGCTATCGTAATTCTTGTATTAGCTATCGTAGTATAATCAATGAATCTTCTGATAAAATACATGATACAGCAACGAGCAAAAGTAAAACGAAATTCATTTAACAGTTATCACAAAGACACTAAATTAAGTCTCACCTTGAAGGTTGGAAATGGAACCAGCTGGAGTTTCGACGTGTAACGCGCTGGTTCCAATGTTGTTGTACCTCCTTTGAATTACTCCAAGAAGATGTTTCTGCAATTCTCCGGCTAAACTTTGTCTGGCCGTTCGTGGTTCGTAAGCTAATTTGAGAGTAGCGTTGACAAAAACACCTCCTTGGCCCTGACTTACATCACCTTGGTACACATTGTTAATCAATGAGCCAACGTATTCGTCGGAAAACGGAGTCATCGACATTGCCGATTCGATCTATTAAAATATTAATTATTAAAACATTTAATATAAACAGACCGTTTCTTCAAGTATATTAACAAATCAACAACTTACAGCTTTATTTGCTTCGTATGCTAAAGTATTATAGAAGTCCGAGTCCTTGTCCCCAAGATCCTTGTTCCATACTATTTTTCTATCGTATATTTTATCTACCCTAATTGAAACGACTATGCTTACGATTCCTAAAAATCAATTGTGTTATTAATATTGCAATTTGAAAAAAATACTAAAGTAACTGGTATAAAATACTAAAGTGCAATTAGTAAAAACTAACTGTAAAAGTATTGGAGCACTTACGTTTGCAGGGTAGCGAATGTATAAGTCTGGCGAAGCCAGGTTTGCAGTGGCATGCGGAGACCCCCTGCACTGTAGCGCAGGCCTCGTGTTGACTAGCGTCACAGGTACTCGAGTCGCCGACAATGCAGGTATCAATCCTGACGGGAGGCTGCGTCGGACGCCTAGGAAATGAAGGCCTCCTTACAGGTGAACTCGGCCTCGGCAATATGCCAGTCGTTTCTGTTTGCGGTATGGCGAAACTACATAAAAGGACATTATATTTTGAATTAAACATATTTTATTTAATAATGTAAAACTATTTAGTTCCTCTAGAATATTTCGGTTAAATAAAATTATATATAATTATGACACGCACCCAGTACCAAGAACACTTGCAGATTGGCTCCTCGTTGGTTGCACGTGAGCCTTACTCGGTCCAGCTGTTTCGTCTGTATTATCAAAGAGATTCAGATATGTCCTTTTGCCGTCAATACTGACGAAACCCTGGCCTTCTACTGGTGACGTTAAAATGTCGTCGCTACCCCCGTGGCCATTAACCGGTACTCTAACTTCTCCTATTAAGAATGCCAATCGTTAAATTATGACAACACACAGATAGAGAGTGTTTGATTTAAAAATTTGTAATTTGATTGTTTTCAGAGTACGTACCGGTACCAGAACCTCCGGGGCCTTGAATGGCAGACACTACGACATCGAAAGTATCTGGATTCGATGGGTGTCGCGGAGGCCCGTAGGGTCGATGCGTCACAATTTGCGATCCAGTGTAATCTAACGTGTCATCTAAGACTATTCCAGGACGAGGTCGATATGAGTATATCGAGTCTACATCAACAAATTAAAATCATTACAAATTATTTTAAATTCACAACATTTTTTTAATAGTTTTATAAAAGTTAAAATTTGACTTTATTCAATGATTATAAAATCTCTTCGATGAAAGGAAACTTACTCTGCCCCTTGGAGAAGGTGACTGAATTAGTAACCGGCTGCACAGGTTTATGCGGCGCACTCGTCGTTTTGATCGACAGACCATCGGTAGGAGTAGACAGGCTCGACGTGAGGTCGGGACTGAGAGTTGATACGCTACTTGGTTCGAGCGTAAAAACACCAGGTGTGGAGCTGGTCGACGGTGCACTCGAAGGTGATGTCAGAGAATCCGAAAAGTCACTGTGCATCACTGGCATGAGACTTGGTTCTAGCATAGTCGTTGTCGAAGTCATCTCGATTACTTGCACCGATGAGCTTGTTTCCACATTCAGCATCGTTTGGAAAACGGGCTTAACGGCCGTCGCCGAAGTAACATTCTTCTCCTTGTCTACATAATAATATGAAAGATTTAACATTAATTTATATGTTCCAGACTCTTTAAAATCGTAATATTTTTGTAATAAAATTCTGGCAAGAACAACGATACTTTGATTACAAAGTAAGAAATAAATAGAAAAAAATAAATAATAAAAGTCGTAGTTAAACACATATTGACAAAGTAATAAAGTGAAAATATTTGTGTACAATGATTTTTTAACAAAAACTTACATGCCGTAACTATTATGTTTTTAAGAAATGGTAACAATACACGCAAATTTCTTTACAAACGAAATAAAAATTACTCGCAAAATCGACGAGCTTACCCTTATTGCCTTTCGATCCAGAATCCAGAGGCACAACAGGTTTAGGCTCCGATTCGCCCGTCTCGTTTCCGTTAGGAATGGGCAGTGGCTGGGGCGGTACCCCGCCTAGCACCAGCGTGTTCTCAGTCGTCGGACTATCGGTCTTCAAGGTCGACTGGTACTTCCGCGTCGGGCTGATCTGTAGCTGTGGCCGCTGCGCGGCCTCCGAATGCGAGTGGTTCGCCTGCTCCGCCAGCTTCGTCCTGTTTTCCTCCTCGATCTTGTTCGCCAGGCCCTGCAGATCTATCACTGCGTTCACCTTGTCGGATTCGGACTGCTGATCCGGCGCCTGAGTCGCGTTGCTGCTGCTCGCAAGGGGCTTGTACGGCGGCACTGGCCGTCTCGTTCCTGTCGTCGAACACGTGTCGTTATTAACATTTAACGGTGTCGGCAGCTACCTTTTACATTTTTTAATGACCTATCGCCGTTTTTATCGGTACACGAAGAGAATTTTCCGGTAAAAATTGCTATACACAGCTTGCAAGATAAACTACCGAAAGAATTAAATCAATCCACTTGAAAAGCAATATTTTTTGAAGTGATAACTTCTTATGGGGTGCCGAATGCTCAGGAATTTCAGTCTCTACAAATTTCAATTGAGTAAAAACATTTTATAAATGTCAATTGTTTTTAGAAAATGTCTACGAATATTGGAAATGACCGAAAAATCAATATTGGTTTAATATTAGTCCAATATTGGTAATTCGGTCATTTCCAATATTCGTAGACATTTTTCTAAAAACATCA
>JAWWEN010000038.1:22291-44767 GCA_035582955.1 Sycophila texana
ATTAAGACTTATTTTTTGTTTATAAAATCAATTTTTTTTATATAAATAAAACTTAATTTACTTGAGAGTGATAATAGAAATGCAAATTGCGAGTTATCAGCGGCATTAACCAATAAACAAGAGGCTTTGGCTACCACGGAGTTTACACAAAAAAATTTAGACTTTCTCGGAGAATCAGCCATGTAAGTGGAGACAAACATTATTTTTTCATCCTTTATTCGTACCCTCGTACATATTTTAGTGTGAGAGCTCGATTTATTTTTTCGCCATCTCTACACAAAAAAATACTCCTCACAGAAAAAAATTTGTCAATCACCCATAAATCTGAATATACATCCTGTCCAGCTTTCGATCGGCCAAACGCGTCACTATATAGCTCCGACAACTCGCCCGCGCGCATAGAAAATAAAAAAGTATACGGACGTGCGCGTGGTCCGTCGCGGCGCAGGGGGCGGTCGGATCCGAGATCGCTCGAGTGCATTATGCGAGGCCCAAGCCAATTATTTGCGCGCTTGCGCGCCAACGGCAATGATAACTCCGGGCGGCGCATAATAATTTCGAGGCCGAGCGCGATATTGGCACCGCGCGACAGCCAGAGAAGGGGGCGGACGGCGGAAAAAAGAGACGAGGAAAGGGGGAGGAGGAGGTGGAGTACGTAACTCTGGCGGGTTTATAATGAAGATATAACCGGCAGAGCCGAGACATCTTTACGCGCGCGAGACGAGCCTCGTTACGGGGGATACGCCGGGGCAGGCGTCGCTGTTAATCAGAGGCCACGCACACAATGCCCGGGCCTCCGAGGCGAGAGGCCGCGCCGGGGAGGCTGATATAAAACCTGCCGGGAAGAACGAGATCGCGCCTTCGAGAGGGGAAGAGGGAATCTGGGGATGGGCTCGATAAGTTCTGAATAAATGCAAGGTGCACGAGCTTTTCTTTAGCTTTGTATCGCAATGATCAGTGTTATAAATAGTGGGCTTTTTCAATACACTGAAAAAAAATTCTAGTAAAAATTACTATCCTGTTTAGAAAAGTGGCCACAGACTGTCACGTAGTGGAAAAATGACCACCTTGTATTGTAAAGTTTACTAGAACTATTGGAAATTTTACCATAATTCTAGTAAAATGAATAATATTTTAAAATGTATAATATTTAGTAAAATTTATAATAAAGAATGGTAATTTTTCCACTACATGAAAGTCTGTGGCCACTTTTCTAGACAGCATAGTAATTTTTACTAGAATTTTTTTTCATAGTGTATTTTAAGCTGGACATAAATTTCAATAGGGGAGTGTGTTTAGTGTTAATCAAGTTTCTTTAATATTTCAACGTCATTGTACTTTTCATCATTTAAATGTTTTTATAATCCACATGATGCTGCAGCACAATCGTTGTAAAATGTTAGCCAAAATAGGCTAGCTAATTACAGACGAATTACAAGGGCTCTCGATAATCCGACAACAATTGAGTAAAATTTAACTCGGCTGAATTGCGATTACACCCAAAAAAAAAGCTTTTCAGAGAAGCAGTTCACTCAACGGTATCATTCATCGATTTTCCATGCCGCATACACAAGTGGACACAGTGGACTTATTCAACTCCGCATTCATATGGCTATAGTCCGGCGGATTTTCATTTACGTCGCGCGTCCCTCCAGCGGATTAAAATCGACGTGTCAGCCTCTCGCCCATCGCATTCATTTCGATTTTCCTTTTAATTGAGCGCTCCTCACCATCAACCATCAAAATAATTCCATTTAAACGAATAATTCGCTTTCCGAGGAAATCCAGTATAAAAAGGTAATACCTATAGCTATAGTTGCCGCAGTGCTATTTGCAAAGGTAAAAACGAAAAATTAGTCGTTATTTTCAATTCGATGAAACGTCGACTGCGGTTTCCTATAATGAATTTCTCACGGCGAATAAAAAAAGTGCTGTCGTGGATATCAACCGCAGTGTTAAAGATACCACACGCGGGCGCGTGCACTGGGCTATGGAAATTTATGCTAAAGCGCGCGTGAAATTTGTTTGATCGAGCGCTTAATTACAATTTCAAATTGAATCGATCGTTTAGGCAATCGGGGACCCACCTCGCCGGGCTAATTTATTTCCGTGGAAAAAATTAACGAGGCGACCTGTCGAGTTCTCTATAAGCTTCCGAATTTTCGGCGCTGATAAAAGCTATAAACAATTGTTTTTTTTTTATTCATGTATTTATTTTTTTTAACGAATGCGTATTTACTTTAGATCGCCGTCAAGATTGTGGGACTTTCGCGCGCAATTCTCCCCGAAAATCAACGACTTTCGCAGATAAGCCGGTAATCATCTTCAATTTCATTGTTGCATTTACTTAATTATTATGAATAAAGAAAAGTGATTAAACATACTACATAAATTTATTATTTGAATGGAAAAAGACAAGGATGTTTACTTTCTATATAGAAAGCATATAACGATACAAAGTGTAAATCTAAATAATAATTGTTAACTGCTAAAATGCCAGTAATCAAAGTATTACCAAAGTCCGCCATTAAAAATAGCTAATACACCAGGCGCGAGATATGGAATTAAAAGCAAAAACTAACAGTCGGCTAAAGACATAATGCCCCCTTTCCTAATTGCGCGTAAAAAAAGAAGGGACCTCATCACTTCTATTAAAGGATAATTTAGTCCTTGGGCGCTTTTGCACTCTCGATTCACTTAGCGTCACCCGTAAAAATTCCTACTCGAGAAAGGTATATATACAGTCCGGAGCGGAGTCGAGTGCGCCTCGGTCGATCGTATCTCTCCGCGCCGTTAACGTGCAAAGCCGAGTAAATCAAAGCGCCAGAAGAAGCAAATGCGATTTTAATGTCAAGCTCCGTGGCGTCTCACTCGCGTCTTAACGACTGCGTGTAGTGTACCCCGATTAAAAGGGCCGTTCCATTAGAGCCCAGGCGCCGAATCGTTAGGGGTTCGTTCGCGACGCGGGGAATTGGCTCTCTCCGCGTCGTTTTCTTTTTCTTTTTTTTTTAATATCGACCTCTGTCGTCGCGTCGCCTTCCTTTTATACCACGGTCGAGGCTTAAAAGGATTCGGCAATAAAACGAGCTGAGCGCGAGTAATTAGAAGCGGGGATAGTCATTTTATTGGAAGGAGCAGGAGGATACGTACCCCCTCGCTTCGACGCTTCAATCTTGGGTACAAAAGAAGGGTGCAAGGGCATATCGGTTGGTCTATTGTAAAAAAAACTTCATATCCTTCTTCACACATACACCACAACGATACATTCAACATTTTTTTTACATTTATAAAGATGAATTCTTTCCGAAGTCTTTTAATACACATCTGAAGTCATGCAAATTATCTGTTTAAATAAAATATCCGAAGTAAAGGACACCGTAAAAATCCGGACCATCCGTAACGGAACGGAATCTCTTAAAAAAAGGCTCTTTCTCCGTTAGCAGTAAAATCGTTTGCGCTCACTCCAGAACAAACTCTCCCATGACTCCTCCAGCGCTCGGCAGATTCATCATCATCCGGCCGCTGAAAAATCCCGAGGCGCGCCGGCGCTCGACTAATTTCCCGGCAAGCGCGACTCCCACAGCCGAGCTCCGGGAGGGTCCCTCGTTGCGAGATTCGGCAATCGATCATATTGGAACTCGTCATAAAGCAGTCGCCTCGGCCGGTCGATCTCGCGGCGCATAAATCCGAGCGTGACGCTCGCGGGGCCGCATCATCGGCGCTCAGCGATCCCGGGGCCCGCGCCCGCGCGTTTTTTCCTCGTTTTCAGAAGCGCGCCCGGCCTCGGCGAGGGGAAATGAAAAAAAAAGGAGATAAAAAAGACGAGCCCGAGGAGAGAGGGACAGCTGGGCTCATGATATAAGTGTATCTAATTACCGAGGCGTTTACGTCAACGTTTACCGTGATTTACGGCGAAATTGTAGCTGCGCGAGCGCCGCGACCTTCACCCACGAGTCGGAGAGGAAAAAAATTGGCGGCGGAGCGAGCGATACTCTCTCGAAAGGATTCGGTCATTTATCACGAGACTTGCGGGACGCGCGGATGCCTCGGGCCCGGCCATGGGAATGAAGAGGGAGGAGGGAGATATAATCCCCGGACAGACTAATCGCGAGCGCACCGACGACTGCGCCAAACGTCCGCAGGTATTACGGCCCCACCGAGGAAGACAAGGGGGTGGTCGAGGGTTAGGCTATTTCGTGTGTATAGTGCGAACTGCGCGTCAAAGGGATAAAGATAGTTTCATACTAGCTTACTTGCTTTTCTTGAATCGTATCGAGTATGACTCGTGCAATTAATATATATTAAGCAAAATTTTTTATGGAAAGTATGCGTAGGAAGTGATGTGATGCGGATTGATAGTTCGAGGCTCTCGAATTAGGGTTGAAAATTAATTGGTCAATTTGCAAAGTGATTTTTATTGAATGATCGGGGACTTTTTTTTCTTATCTAAAATTGAAAATTTCGTCAAGTACTTTAAATGGATATTATCTCTGCCACATAAGTGAGACCAAAATGGTGAAATTACTGTAATTTAGGCGTAAAATGCAGCATTAAGGGACAGACAGGTAAGTTAAAATGATCTCTTGGGAGAACAGCTATACGTGCAAAAAATTTCAAGTATAATATACGTAAACAAAATTGAATTGACCGTGAAAATTAATCAACGCAGCCGTTACCTCATTGCTCCGACGAGTTTGTAATGCAGTGTAATTTAGTCAACCAATTTCCAGCTTTTGAGATAATACAGAACGACGCCAATATAAGACAATATAGCAATCTCCATTTCTAAAGATATTTTTTAACTGGAAAATCATTTATTAAGAGCGTACATCCTCATTTTAATTTGTTATAAAAAAAATTGCGTTACATCTCATTTCAATACAAACGAATTTTACACCGGCATATTATGCAATAAAATTATTAAAAACAAGAAATACAATTTCTTTTTAAAAAAAAGAAAGTACCGTCTTTTAAAAATAATTGTTATTGTATACAAAACTTTATTGTACATGTTAAACAGATCTCAAATATTATATTTTAGTTTTAAGTTAGTTTTAAGTTAAACAGCAAGTATGGACTAGGCAACCTGTAAGGTGTGACTTGGCCATGCCTGTTTTATTGTTATTCCGGACTGGCGAACAGAAAATCTTATTTTCCTCTGCCGGATTACTTTGTAATACTTCGTTGTATGTTCTGGATAAATAAATAAATAAATAAAAATGAAAACAAAATTCTAGATTATTTAGAATTTAATTAAGATTCGAACGGTATAATGAAACTCCGGTATAATGAAAATAAACAGTTTTGTTATAAAGCTCACATGAGTCTACAGGATGACCAGCGCATATTTAAAATTTTTAAACTTAAATCAGCAATACTCGCCTTCTCGCTTATTTCAACAATTATTGTGAATTTTTTAAAAGCATGATTCGTCCCACTCTGAAAAACTTTAAAAAACAGTACCTCCGAAGAATGGGGAAAGTACCAAAGCTTTCAGCAAGCTTCTGCATAAAAAAGAAAAAGTGTGTTTCGAGTCGCGCAAGAAGCAAAGTCAAGCCGAGGAGGAAGGAAGGAAGGAGCGTCACAGAGGGAGAAAGAGCGGCAGCCGTCGTTATTTTGCGAGGATGGCGCATGCGTTAGAGCGAGGGTAACGCACATAACGCCTCGGAAATTACAGAGTGCGTCGGGGTCCATCCATCACCGAGCTGCGCGAGTATATAGAGAGAAGGAGCGAGAGGACCCAGGGTAACGCCCCGACGTTTAAGTCGTTAGCAATTTCCTGCGCGCACCGCCGCCGCAGACTAGTTGGGCCCGCTATCGCTTCCAAATTCCATATGGCCCGGCGATGTTCGACGTATAATGCCCCGACGATTCGCCAAATCGATCGGCTCGATCTTCACGGCAATTTTTGCGTCGAAAAGATCGAGTCCCCGTCCGGGAGGGGACCTTCGTGTGGACCGGGAAGGTTCGATGGGAACGGAATAATCCAGGAGCAAGAGGGAATTTTCATTGTCCGATCGAGGTCCATGATTTTACCGGAGTACTTTCTTTTTATTTTTTGCATCGTGAATGTGATTCTGGTCGGGCGGAAGTTCGAAAAATGATCAGGATGTTTTTTTTATTGACAACTTAATATTTGTAAGTGACTCTGTAAAAGTTTTTCTTTCTATTTCAAGTTTGTCGATATTTATGAAATTAGAAACCAATTTATTAGAATCTAAATTTTAGCAAATTTAGTGCAAAAAATTACCCTTTTATGCCCTGCGCTTTTAATTTCTTCAACGGTTACCTGTTTTACTTGTCTTCAATTAAAATTTTAATACCTATTATTTCAATAGTATCTTCATTTCCACAAAATGTATTGCAAAAATGCAAAAAATTTCTAAGTAAAAATAAATATTAAACTAATAATAGACGCCCTATGCATAAAAGAAATTGAATTGAACTTTGGAAGTTTGAACTTTAATACAATAGTTTCAAATAACAAGTACAGGGGGCAGCATCTACTAAAGAAGAATGTACAAACTCCGTTGATAATTATTTTAAAACACCTGCATGATCAGCTATCGATATGAACTCGGTATTACGACATGATGTTAAAAAAGACCTCGTTTTTACCTCCAGTGGAAAAGTAGGAAAAAAAGATTACTTTTTTTATTTATGTAAAATAAATTTTCACTAGAATTCACACGCGCGCTTCCCGCGCTGATTATTTTAGTTCGGAGACGACAAAAACAAAAAAGCAAACGCTTAATTGCTACTACTTTCACACTCTTCAATTTCGTTAATGCGATAATTCGACTTCATTCAATTCGATCATAATCGCAATGCATTTTAATATAAGGGATTAAAAAAATAAACGTGTATAGTACGTGAAATATCCTTTTCTAATAAGTTTATGTATTTTTTTTATTCTTTTGGTAAATTAAAGTTAGAATATATATTTCATCAAATATAAAGGATTTTGCGCAAAACTTTTTAAAATTAATTTTTAAAATACAAAAATACACGATTATTTAATTATTGCTATTATTAGCTCAATATATTCAAAAAAGTAATTCTAAATAAATAACAGTAGAAATACACGATACAAAGTATTTCTATTTTTATTCAAACTTATACATTAATGCCCTGATATATAAAAAAAGTCCACGTTCATTTAATTATAACTAACTTCTGTCGAGCAGCGATTGGTTGAGCGGTGCAAATTTTTATTCGCATAAATCACTAATTAAAAATTTATTTATTTTTATTTTTATTTACAAAAAGTTGTACGATTACAAAACTTAACGTTTAACTTTTCTTTAATGGAACACATTAATTACAATTTTTATGAACCAAATAGTGCTATTTTATAGAAGAAAAAAACTTATTAAAAAAGTTTAATAGTTAATCGACCTTGTAATTTACAACGATGTTAAGAAATAAAAGGAGTAAGAAATAATTAAATTTAAACAATTTACGCGTACATTTTTCTTATGATATATAATAATAATAGGATAACGAAATGAAGAAGACAAAATCGAGCAGCTTTTTTAAAAAACGTAGCTATGAAACTGATTTAAAACATCTACAGTTAACAATTAAACTCTGATGAGCAGACGTGGGATGAATAAAAGAACAACCGTATCTGAGCCTCTCAAAAAAGCATTAATTTTTTTTCTGTATCATTCTGTACTTATAAATGACTGCTAAGGCTTCGTGGAACTGGTTATGATGGTAGAAAAAAAGATCAACGGCCCCATGAAAACGTTAGGTGTGGTGTAGAAGGGGTAGAGCATTGTATAGGTAAAACATGTAAATAACGAGTGCGCCGCTCTTTCGGCTTCAGTCGTCGCCGACAACTCAACCAGACGACACCGCAGGGCGGATGACTATTACCATTTCCCCATGTCGAGGTAAAGATTTGCACGCATATATGTTCGCTCTAGTTTTTATAATACTGTTTATTAATTTAATGTTCTTTTTTTTTTAATTTTTTTCGATGTTAAAATAATTTATATAAAAATTTATTTCATGAAAAATTTTTTTTAAATAATTTTGTACAAAAATATCGTTTAAAATGCATCAATTTTTATTTATCGCTTTTAATAATATTTATAATTTTTATTTTATAGCAAATAAATCATTTTACCTTAAAATAATTACTTTATTATAATTGTTTTAATGAAAAACAAATTTGTTACGCACTTTTTACATAAAAGCTGAAAGGAAATGTAGAGGCCAAATCGGTTAAAAGAATTTCCGTGTTTTGTCTTCAAATTTGCGAAGTTCCGTAGCCCGTCAAAGTAACTGTAAATTTATGGGCATTATCGCGCGACTCCAGCGCGACTGTCCTTACTTGCTGTACCCTCCTGTCGTTCGTCAACGTTCTGAATGTCTCTTTACCGCTGGATCGTTGAACCGCCCGTTTCCACGACTCGCACCATGTGTACATTTTTCATTAAATCTGGTAATGAGCGCGTTTAGTATTCACGAGATGTACACGGATGTACCCGAATCTTCCCTTTTAAATGCGAATTTTTAATTTGCTCATGAATACAGGCTTTTGTTTTAATCAGATGAATCATACTCTTTTCTAAAATTAACATCTTTTATGATTTTTTTTTTTTATAATACAGGAATAGGAAATTTTTTAAATTAAATTATACCTACATTAACCGTGAGAATTACTCGCTTTTATGGACACATGTCCGCAACATATCTCTGTTACATACCGGGCATATTTCAATGGCACTTAGTCAATTTACCCGCATACATTCAATAATTGTTTAATGAAATGTTATTTACTTAAAAAAGTACGAATTTCTTATTAGGTGCGCCCGAAGGTTTCGTTCTGTAGCGAAGTACGACTTCGAACTTTAATGACAAGGAGTTTTCGCGCTTGATGGCGAAAAAGTTGTGAAATTACGGAAACCCTCGGATTAAGGCCTTCCTGCACCTCTAAATCTTTCTTCATCGATACGATGGCTCATTAACCTACGCCTTTGAAAAAACCGATTCGCAAATAACAAAAAAAATTTCAACAACTCTGCATTCCCATTTCCTTTTACGAATTTCGTTGAATTTTAATGAAAAATCACGTTGAGAAAAATCTTCGCTGCAACTCGAATTTTTCGCCAGGAACTCTGTAACTAATTTAAAAAAAAAAAAAAAAAAATGTTCAAATTTAGCTCAATTCCAAAGTGATACACGAAATTTGGAGCACTATATACTTCACACTTCCATTCTCTCTATACTTAAAACAACTGATTTACTTAGAATATCGTGCCCCCTTTAATTAAATCACGACTCGCGTTTTTTTTTCGAAATCTTAATGACCACCATTCTTCATTCACTGAATAAATAGCTCACCAGCGGCGGCGCAAAGCCCGCGCTTATGAATAGTGTCCCCGCGATGTGATCGATAAAAACGCCATAAAGGCCGTGGAAAAGAAATAAAAAAAAAATCTACGCTCTATGGAAAAGGTTCAATAGTGCACCATGAGTATTGCGCGTATATTTGATCCATCGCGGCGGTCGCACCGTAAAACGCGGCTCCGGACTGCGTGCCTCGCGTGCCGTTGACCGGACAATACGCGACTCGCCGGAACTCGGGAATAATAGTGCGGAAGCACCTGGGAAATTATATTTGTCACGGGGGAATCGGTGCGGCCCTGCGCGATCGGATCTAAATGTCCGCGAGTTGCGCGCGCACAGCGCCGACACCGGAAGGAAGATGCAGCCGCCGGCACCCCTATTGTTAAGAGGGGCTTTCGGTAAAATAAAAAAAAAAGAAGCGCCACACGTGTGTCGTTCACCCGAAATTTTCACGCTCCGAGGGTCCGTTCGCACTTGTGCGAGCGAAAGTTTTTTAGCGGACGTGTTATAGCGGGACGCGAGTTTGCCTCTACGCGCGGCGGCTCTTTTTTATAGGAAAGGTCGTACCGTTGTAGGCCGGATTCGATCGCGATTACGCCGACGCTTTCGGCAATTTTTAGTTTGCCGATATGATATAGTTTTCGTTGGATTTTAAATTTCGCGCGGTAATAAAGCAGTATATTATAATGTATACTTTCCTGTAATAAATTATTTTAGAAGATTTTTTAAATATTCAACAAGGAGATTAAATTTTGTCTTTTGAAATTGATAAGAAAAATAAAAAAAAAAATCTTGTTTCTTTTTTCAAATTTTAAAAACGTTCTAAAAGAATTATTCCAAGAACGACTTAATCAATTAAATTAATTGAGCATCTAGAACTTAATGATTTTAATAATTTCTCAATTAATTTGGCAGGCCGAAAATGAAGTCAATCCTCGCCCTATTAACCCTCTCGATAACGATCGCAACTGTACAGTCGTCGGGCTACGGCACGGATTGGGACGTGTCGCCAGCGGACCGAGCGGACTACTATCCGTCGGGCCACCTGGCGCCTTTGCGCTTCGACGACGCCCCATTCATCGTGCGGGCGAAGACTCTGCGCAAGCATGGGCCCCGCGTTCCCTCGCCCATCAACGGCTACGGTCTGGACTTCAATGGACGGACGCGCTACGACCGAATCCGCCGACGGCGGGACCTCGCTAGCCCCGACGCCGACCTGGAGAAGATCGCCGGCTCGAAAAACGTGCGGGAGGCGCGAATGAACTCGCCCGAGTCCTGGTCCAAGCAGCCACTTGCGGTGCAGTTCCGCCAGCGATCTGGACACGATCAGCCGATGCTTGGCGACGCTTACGACGACGTACCCGACAGCGCCGAGGCTGCGAATTTGCCGCCTCTCATCAGGGCGCACTACGCACCCAAGACTGATTTTGTGACCAGTGGTCGCGGCAGGGCAGTAGCTGCACCTCCTCCGCCACCTCCCCCGCCGCCGCCCGAGGGTCGTGAGTCTCGGGAGATGCCGATGTCCAGGTCGTATGACGAATACGACGTGCCGGTCTTTAGGAACATCGTGAGGGAGCACGACTTCGACGTGCAGATTCCGAGGAATTATTACTACCCTAATCGCTACAGATCACAGGTATACTTTTATAAAGAGATGTAAATTTAAAGCTCACGGTTACGGAGATGTACTGTATATCGATATTTTCTTCACTTATTTTTTTAACCGCGTATTAAAGAGTAAATCTCACGAGTTGTTACTTTTTTGGCCGAAAAATGGATTTTCATTATTATTTTGTATATAGCGTAACTTTTTTTCCATTTGGTGGCACACTACTTTTAAAGCTCTAGATTTGTTCTTTTCTACTAGAAGAACATTTTCGACGCTCGATATTAACGTTTCAAAGTATGTTCCACTTGTAAAAATTGAAAAATCGTAAAATTTTTAAAATGAAAAAAAGCAGGGACAGATGTTCTGCGTGCTGCCATTTTTCTTATTTTGGTGGCACACCCTTGAAACTTCACAAATATCTTGTGCTTGTCGCCAACTTTCATATATACTTAATATAAATTTTCTATTTAAAATGTTCCAAAAGTTATTAAGGAAAAACAATTATAATTTTTGCGAGTGACAATAAAAAAATTTACAAATCTATTATGGTTTCAAATAAATAAGTATTTTGTCATCAAACTTGCTTGTATAATTACTATATTTTTAGTTATACATGTGCCGAAACATCATTTCTTTAAAAAAAAAAATGCAAAATAGCTGATTTTCTACTTCTTCTTTTACTAAAAGATACGTGTGACACGAAAAGTAGCAAGTCGTGAGATTTACTCATAATTGTCTTAAAATTTGTAAAGTTTAATAGACATATAATCATAGCATACAAATGGCTTAGTAACTTTCTTTTTAATTCCAGAGAGATTATTACTACCGCGGCGCAGGCGGAAGTCCTTACGCCTACGATCGCTACCGAGATGAAGAGGAGGACTACGAATTGTACGGAAGGTACAGGCCCACGCCCAAGCCAAAGAGGATCATTTATTACGCGACTTTGCCGGAGATCGTGAGGAAACCCGTGGATGTTAGTAGGAACAATTATCCGAGGCCATACGATCCGCTGGTGCGAGCTCCAGAGGCGCAGTTGGAGCCCGAGAGGACCAGACTGGCGACCAGCAGCGCGGCCGAGCCCAGCAGGAGACCCCTACGTTACCCCTACGACAATTACGACAACTACGTGAAGAGGTCCAGTTACTACGATCGCAGAAGGCCTTCCTTCGCTGCAGGTGAATCAACTTTTTATACTTATTGAAATTTATAGTTATACATATGTTTTTCAATTTTTTAAATTATCTCTTTATGTTGAATTTCAAGCAACCATGTGGGCGCTGGTCACTTATCTGAGTACGGATTTTTACTTATGAGGCGATTGTATACTCCTTTCGAATGGCTTATACTCGACTGCTATGTTTGTTTATCAAAAGACTGTGATGATACATGTTTTTTTTTTTTATTTTTTCCTATACATAAACTTGTTATTTGTTACTATTTTATTTTGTTGAATAAATATATCGTTTGAAAGTGATTTTAGAAGGTATTTTAGTTTGTTTAACACATTTTCTGTACACATTAAGTATATCAAATAAAATGCTTTTAAAGTAGCTACTCTATAAAGTCAAAAACATGTTTGAAAACTTAAAAAGTTTAACGATTAAAACTTATTTATTTATTCTCACTTTCGAAATTAATGAGAATTTAGCATTAACATTAATTGTAAAAATCACTTTATCTTACTAAATTATAAGATTTTTCGAATTTTTCTAAAATTATAACGAAAATAAAAAAAAATTTCTTTCAGATGAGGAAGACAGACAGCGAGATTTAGAAAGAGGTCGAATGAGTTACAAGGACAAGATGCGCAGCGATGACCGAAAATTGGAGAGTCAGATGGTGCGAGGGGACGATCGACGACTCCCTTGGCCAGTCCAAATCGGCACTGAGGTGAACGTCAAGGAAAACGAAAGAATACCCGGCAGGAAGATTTTTGGTCAAATCCAAGGATACGAAAGATACGAAGGGTCGAGAATTAAAAAAACATCGGGAAATGCCGACAGGAAGGAGGACTCCAGTGATAACAACAAAAATAATAGTAGCAATAATAACGATAGTATAAGCAACAATTAATTAAATATCTACAACAATGATATTTTAGATGTATGTATAGAATATTTATTGCAGTATGTTTCTTTTCGATTTGTTGTATGTATAAATATTAACTTTTAAACCAAAATATTAAAAAAATTCGTAAAACTATATATAGTATTGTGAAGGATTAATTATAATACTGTAATAAGCCACAACATAGTTGATTACTTTTAAGATAAAATATATTTTCAATGTCTACATGTGCACATCTGAACGTTTAATAATGGAAAAAATATTTTATTTTGAAAATAAAATTGACTGTCGTGACTATATATAGGTGCAATAACAACATGGATAATTTTAAAAAACGAACTTTGATGTAATTTTAAAATGAATGCTGGATTTAAAAGTTTTATTATGTAAAAGAAATCAATAAATAAGTAAGTTTTATTATTAATTTTTATGACTGATAAAATGTGAAAGTATTTTAGAATAGCAGGACTAAGTCAATAAATAAATATGTATAAACAACAAATGAGCATTATATACCCTTTTCTATTTCTAGAACATCGTCTAATTTCAATAAAAAATGTAAAAATTTTATGGACGCAATTTTTCGAAGTCTCGCTGTTTGAATCTACGCGCCATTATCAAACGCTCTGTGACGACTGCTTGTGCTTGACTGAGCTTTTCTATATAGGAATGGCACATAATCCATTAGTTGTTTAAAAAATTCTAATCTAGTTTCATCAACTATTGCGTATATTTTTTTATATTTTTATCATCAACAGTAATAAAATAATTAATATTTTATTACTGTTTATAACGGTAACCAAATGGACGTAATTAATTAGTTATTTATTTATAATAATACTTTTATAAGTTCATTCATAATTTCTTATCAAAATGATATAACCATAGACTAAACGTTGAAACTAGATTAAAATAATTTTCCAAACAACCAATGGATTCCGTACCGTTCCGGAATCGAACTGCACCAATTTCACGTTCGGAATCCTATGTAGATATGCTATTAAAACTATGAATCGTGACTAAATCGTGGACTATTTTTGTTACAAGTTAAATCACCATGTCACTTATTACAAAGAATCTAAAGTACATAAAAGATGAGCTCAATGCAGGCAATCACTAGATATATGCTGATAAACATGCAGTTATGGATATCTATTACAAAAGTTTATTTAATCTAAATTTTGCCAAATCTTTGCGAGCAACATACTAACCTGACATGTACACATTAATATGTCGAAAATTATTTTATCTTTAAAGTAAGTGATTAAACGTGCATTCGGGAACTTAGTAAATGCTGTTTTATTCATTTATTGCTGTTGAATTTTCGCAGATAAAAAATCATCAGCACAATGAATTTGAAGGAGGTAATATCCAATATCTTTGGTTCATCATTTTATGATGATATAAATCATCTTAACAATAGTTCAATTAATAAGGATAGTGCAGAGTAAGTATGCATCCATAAATACTGTTTAATTCATTAAATAACTTCATAAATAATATTTATATTTTCAGAATTCACCAAATGATAAATTTAATTGATAAGCAAATTAAAAATATATTAACAAATGATGATAATAGTTTAAATAAATTAGAAGATAGCAGAGAAGGAAGACTAGGTCCTAAACTAGTAAGGTTTGACACTATTACTAATAATGGATTATTTATTGTGTCTCCTGACAGACTAAGTGTCAATTCCCAAAGTAACTTTAGTACAACGAGAGCTAATGCTGGTGTTTACAAAGGTAAATGGATGTATGAAGTTCAATTAGGTTCAAAAGGGGTAATGCAGATAGGTTGGGGTACTGCGCAGTGTAAATTTAATCAAGAATCTGGAGTTGGTAAGTATTAGCATGAAAGTGAAAATATGTTTGATTCAGTGATCTACAATTTTAAAATATTGACAGGTGACGTTATCAATTCATACTCCTATGATGGAAACAGAGTAAGAAAATGGAATGTTTCAACATACAAATATGGAGAAGCGTGGCTGTCTGGTGATATTATTGGTTGTACAATAGATTTAGATAAAGGAATAATATCTTTTTATAGAAATGGAAAAGATTTGGGAATAGCTTTTGAAAATATATCCATGGGTCCAGGTATTGTTTACTTTCCAACAGTAAGTTTAGCATTTACTGAAAATTTAACAGCTAATTTTGGAACAACACCAATGAGATATCCTGTGGAAGGTTATCAACTGATTCAAGAAGCTCCAACTAATCAGCTTCGTAAATCACACATTTTATTCCAATGGTTACAAAAATTACTTTCTGAATACAAGCAAATGCAGTTTTCGGATAAATATTACAAACAAGAACAAATCATAAGTTTCCGAGCTTTTATGGCATGTTCAGCAAGATGTATTTTAAAGGAAATTGGTCCACTTGTTGGGATACCTTATGTTACACAAGATGTTTTTGCTCCCTTCATTCAAAACCTTGCCAAGAATGATTTTCTAGAGTTATATACATGCTTAGATTTAATGTGGACATTCCTAGAAAAACATGAAATGAAAGTTTGCTTAGAAACTACTGTTGCATATTTATCTTCTGTTTTTCGGCAAGTTTCTGTGGTACTTGAGTATCCTGATCAACGGACAATTCTAGAATCATTAAATACTTTGTGTCAACATCCAAGGACTAGACAATATTTGTTACAAAATATTTTATTCGACAAAGTGAAGTTTGCTAATTTTATTCATGTTAAACCGTTAGATCAAGACTGTTTGAACAATGTAGTCAATAAAGTATGGTGGGAAACTAATCCAACTGATTCGTCAATTGAAAGTTGTAAAGTGCATTATATAAATGCATGTGATAAAATAAGATATTGGATTTCAGGTAAAATTATAAATAAAGCATTTAATTATATTTAATAATTATTTAATATTATTAAAATTATATTATTTATTATAGAAGTAGAAGCCTTGCAAGTAAAGCTTTTGACAATACTTTTAAATAATTCTGATGGTGATGCTTCAACACCAACATCAAGAACGATTTTCTTAAAAAAATTCCGTCGTTTTATTCAAGAAAATTTAGTATCCACCCGTGTAAGTACTCTTATTTTCAATAAATAAATTCGTAGTAAGTTTGAGAACTTTAAATTAATTTTCTGCAGCCAATGGCCATGTATCAGACTCCATTACCTATCACGCTATGCTGCTTTCATCGACTTCTAGTAGCTTTTAGAGTATTGTGGGATGCTGAAATTGGAACAAGTCCAGTGTACATACCTTACAGGTATTCTTGATTTTTTTCTATTTTAGAATGGATAAAATATGCATTGAAACATCGTTTGTTTATTTATTTATTGTAAATTAATTTCCAGGTCTTTCTGCGATTCTTCTATAAATTATTCTGGAATTGATCGATTGGGTGGAGTGGTATCGCACTTAACTAAAACATATAGAAATGAATTGCTTCGCCTTCTTGGCACTGAACACGAGACTATTGCTGAAACTGAAGATTCACAGCTCACCACAAATTTATATGGAGGAACTGCTAGAGTAACAGAAACACCTGCTATATCCCTTTTTGCAAGAATGATGAACATGACACCATTAAATGTTGGAGGCTCTACGATTTTAGAAAGAATAGGCTACTTTCCGTACAATCGAGAAGACAGAACGCCAATGCAACTTGGTCCGATAGATTCTACAGTCTCGCTTATCGAACTGTTAGACGGCATCATACTATTTTACCATATTGCAGCGAAAAAACAAATTGCCAAAGTGGCGAATATCAGAGACGTTATGACAGAATACATGATGGCGATGTCGGATACAAAATCTCGATTAGAATTAATAAAGAATTTAAAAGATCAAAATGCTCAAAGTATTCAAACGCAGCTAACGAATACGATTGAAATTTTCAATAAAAAATTGACTGAACAAGCTCGGCATATGGCTTGGGTAAGAGCAGTAGTTTATTCAGAAGAAAAGCAGGAGCGATTAGTGTGGCTCTTGAAAGTTGTTATGCTGACTATGAAGAAAGCAAGCGAAATCGGAAACTTATTTAGTTTCGTACCGGAATTTTATTTAGAAGTCTTGGCAGATTTAGTTACCGGCTTGAAAAATCATATTCATCCAACAGTTTCTGTCGAGAAAATTCCTGAATTTAAAGAAATTTTGCAAGAGATAGCACAATATTTATGCGATCACTTTTTGGACCCGCGAATCGTAAATGCAAATTCGAAAGATACACTGATTTTAACTTTGGCTGGCTTTGCTTCTAATCCTTTAACTCTTGAAGCACTAGAAAACGTTTCGAAAGAAGCAAGACTTAAAATGGTTTCAAATTTATTGAGGTCCTACGAAAATCGAGCTTGGGCTCAATCAAATTGGATTTTAGTACGATTTTGGCAAGGCCATGGGTTCGCCTTTCGATACGATAAGAGTCCCCACATAGCTAAGAAAATTGGCCCTAAAATATTGAATCAAGAATCGATGTCTCAGCCTATAAGTGAGTTCTTACAAATTGAAATAATAATTACGTAAATGAAAATTTTGTAAAATAAATATAAATAATTTTTTTTCAGAACCATGTCCATCTTTGGTTTATCAGGCTCACGTAAAGGAAGTATTGACAGGCAATAATCAAGCCACCACATTGTTTTTAAATTCTTTACTGAACCAATTAAATTGGGCTTTTTCGGAGTTCATTGGAATGATACAAGAAATTCACAACATTTCGTCACGACCCGAAAGAATTTTTATCGAATCACGACAATTAAAAATATGTGCGACATGTTTTGATTTAGCTGTATCGCTTTTAAGAGTCTTAGAAATGATTGCTTCTATAGCTCCCAGCGTTTTTTGTGATTTTAGTCTACCTTCCAGCGAAAATCTTCTCGCTAGATTATGCCAGGTAAATAATTTTTAAAATTTTTTAAAATATTGTGATTGTAAATTAAATTTTTTTTTTTATTTTAGTTACTCTGTCAAATATTGAATCGAACAAGTATGCAAACCAGTTCGTTTCAACATGTTGTTCTCTTGGATATACCTGATTTACAAACAGTTGATCATTTTCCAATTTTAACTGCTGTTATAGGAATTTTCCTAGCACTATTAAAAGAAGATATGGCATTACCTCGTAAGTTAAAGAGCTTTAATAAATTTGATTAGGACATTTATAGATTTTTCATTAATTATTATTTTTTCCATTCGTGTAGAATCAGATCAAATACCAGAAGTTACAAAAGCAGTAATTACTGAAGCAAGCTTCCAAATGACATCTCTGTACTTTGTACTAGGCGACGTCAAAAATACAAAAATAAAAAATTTAAAACCGTTTTCATTCGCAAATTGTAAGTAAAACAATTTTTTTACATTATTCACTTAAATTACAAAATTTAATTGAAAATCTGATATTTCTTTTAGTTGAAGGTCACGTATCGGGAGAAGAAATTGAAATGGTCAAAAAGTTAATTGATCATTTAGATCACTATCGAACGAAGTTACCATTAGCAGAGACACCGTTAAATGACGATGATCTTTGTACAATTTGTTATGCATACCCAATATCAGCCATATTCAAACCGTGCAATCATACATCTTGTCGTGCTTGCATAGACAGACATCTTTTAAATAGTAGAAATTGTTTTTTCTGTAAAGCAACAATAAGTCAAGTTGTAACTATGGACGAGAAAGTATTACATGAATTTTTAAGTGAATCTTCTATTCAGGCTTCAACGGAATCTGAAGACTCAATGCAGCCTTAAAATCAAACAATATCCTGTTGAAAAGTTAATGTTATTTGCGTGAAATTTTAATAAAAGAGACGACTGTAATATAATAAAATACTCATTAAAAATTGATATTGGCTTTATTATCATTTAAAAATTAGTTAAAAAATTCTTTAAAAATATTTTACATTTTTTCATAAAAATAAAAATTTTATTTACATCAGTCTTGCGAAAATAACGTATTTTTTTAATTAAAAAAAAGATCATTGAATTATCAGTCTAATTGTGAAAGTATTTTTGAGTATTCAAAAAGATAATTATTTTTACATAATTATTTGCACAAGCTTGCACCAAGTTGAGCTTTAAAACCGGTAACTAACCGAGGTTCTGAGGGTATTTTGTTGAAATCTTGGATTGCCTCTACAAATATTACACCACAGACAAAAGCACCAAGTGAAACTATAAAAACGGCAAAAAATACTAAGAACCGATCTTTGTTTAAAAATAATTGGGGATCTTTAAACAGTGTACTTTGTAACAAACAAATGCCTGGTAGTATAAATATAAATGCAGCTGACAATGAACCCATTATGTTAATAATAGGAGAAATATCTGGTACTAAAATAGCAATCACTAAACATAAGATAAACCATACTATAGTGATGGTAAATCTTATTAAAAAATGGCAATCCACGTCTTTGTTAAACAAACTCAGTACTGCATCTCTTCCACAGTATAAAACTATGGGATATGTAACAAAATTCTTAACGGCAATTGCAATAATTGCTATAGTTAAAGTTGTACTTTTATCAGTGTAACCTTGCAAAATATCACTTGGAACTTTACCTATTCCAAATGTTGCATATCCAAAAACACCAACAGTTGAATATGCAACAAAACAAATTATCATACTAATTATTGCACACAAAGTGAATTTCCCAATGTCTCTGTCTTTCATACAAGCATAAGTTGGTATTGCAGTCATATGACTCTGCAAAAAAAAAATTATTAAATTTAATTAATTAAATTGGAATTTTTGATTTTTAAACATCATTTTTAATAATACCTGGTATGCAAAACAGATTATAGGCACAATTTGCAAAACTTGAGTAGGTTCCTCTGGCCATATGTGCATTGGTTTTGAAGGTAGTTTGTGATGGTCAAAACTCTCATAAATTATCAACCATACAACATATATAATTGTAAGACATCCAACAGAGCTCGCATAATTCAAAGCATCAAGTCTTTTGAAAAAAGACAAGGGTAAGATAAAGACAACACTTGTCAAGCATGTTATGAATGGTCTCGATAAATACCTAAATATAAATAATGATTAACTGTAACCATAAATTATAAAAATTTATCATCAATAAAAATTAAAAATTAATTACCAAGTATGACAGTAATCCAATCCAAAGAAGGTAACAAAAACTCTATCAAATTGATCTCCTATTACTATTAAAAAAGTAATGCAACATCCAAAGCTGTAAATGGCTACACATATTCCACAAAAAAATAAAGATTTCCGTCCACACAGTCCTGCAAAAGTACTTTGCATAGTGGTAGTATTTGTGACATCACTACTGTTGGCTAAAATTACTAACGTCGAAGTTATGAATACTAAAAACAAAAGTTGAGCAATAATCGCTGTAGCAACACCACCAGACTGATCAAATGCTTCTGGAAAATTTAATAAGCCAGCCCCTAATGTAGCATTGACTATTAAAAAAATTGTTCCCAGACAGCTAGTTCCTAAAAATTATAAATATATTTATAAATTTAGGTACGAAACTAATATACAAAAAAATTAATTATACCTTTTGTGTTTATTGATAAATCTCTTGAAGGATAAATGGCAGTCGATAGAACAATATCATTGTGTACAAATTCATTTTCTTCTTCTTCCTCACTGTAAAAATTCATTGTGACAGTTGAACTTTATAATTATTGTCACTTTTGTATTATTTAATCGTGAAAGACTAAAATTTAATCAACTAAACACGAAACAAAAGAACATTGTTTCCACTGTTTCAGTTTTAACAAAACTATGGAATGATTTACACCGATCGAAGAAAATTAATTATTGATCTTAAAAGCATTATTCGCGTCAGCTACGAACCACTGACTCAAGTTCAACTGATCATTACAACTAGATTCGGTCCACAAGGCAGGGGGAACGAAAATTGTAATGGAAAATTTTCTTTGGATATTGATAGATGCTGATTGCTGAATGCGTGTACCTAATACAATCTGAAAGGAAAACAAATACCAGATATTGCCAACCAAAAAAACATTAACTCTTCGTACAATTGTTTGAAATGTTTCATCAGATTCTAATCCGCTGCATTGGCAGCAGTAGTTGAGAATAAAATCAAAATACTAACCTCCTTGAAAAATGAAAGGTCTTACTTGTTCAATATAGACTTTTGTATCGGTACATCTTTCAAAATGGAATACAGCGAGGAGAATGAGTGTTTGAAAGACAAATCAAAATGTGCTAATGTACGTGCAGAATTAAAAATGTGTTTGCTGCAAACCGATTGTTGCAAAATTGTGAGTAATATCCTATATCTAACCTAGAAATGTAAAACTAACATCAATTCTGCAGCAAAATATTTAAATATAAATAAATTTTACTTTAAATTTAAACAGTTTCATTAGTTTTTTTATTATCAACTTGTGCTTTTTTGATAGCTTAATTTTTAATTTACAGCACAAGATGACACCTCGAGAATGTTTATTATCCCATCATGAAACGGTGCCTAATGAATGCTACAAATTACGATACGCTTTCTTTGAGTGCAAAAGATCACTTGTAAGTACATTCTTTAATCATTAAGTAAAAAAGAAAGGTAAAGACTATACTTTTTAATTATTTAAATTAATTTTAATTAGATTGACGCTAGAAGAAGATTTAGAGGACCAAGAGAATAAAACTAAACAAATTATTAAAGTGTGTGGATAAAAGGTTAGTGAAAGGAAGCATAATGTTCTTTATTATGTAAATAAATAAACTCAGGGTGATGTTAGAAGAAATTTATTTTCTCATTCTCTTTTTCATTGTACATATTTAATAAAGTGTAGTTTTAAAGTGAAATCTTTTGATTCTATTTGAAAGCATACTTTAAAAGTCATACAACTGTGCTGCAAAAATTTGTTTACTTTAATTAACAAATTATTAAAGTGAATGTAATTGGTTTTTTTTCTCCTTAGTAGTGAAATATAGCTTGGCTCGTAGATTCAAAAGTAGTGCTCAGAGAAATCTTTGGAAAAATGTCCTTGCCCTTTTTTTTACATTGTTCTTAGACAGTATGCAATCACAGTTGACGATAAATTTACGGCCTTATCATTATTCGTATTTGATCATATGTTACACGCGCCGCAAGCGCAACGCGTGCGAATCACAGTATAAACAATTGCTTCGCTCCCATCGCCTCTAAGAGCTTGTGTTCCTCAAAATTGTCAGGTAGACGATGATACAGATGGATGAATCGATGATGAAGATGCAAGAGATTTTATTGATAAAAATCTATACAAGGTTAAAAATTAAAATTGCGCCTGCGCAATTAGTTCTTTTTAAACTATATTGTCCGTATATAGGCAATAAGCGCACCGCTACTTATTTATTTATATTTTAAGTAATTTGTACTACAAGGCCAAATCGCTTTATCGTGCCTGCCTTTTAAAAATCTAATACTTTTTGTTTTTAAAATGTTGTCCTTTTCTCGGCTCCACGCTATTTACAA
>JAWWEN010000038.1:47001-81674 GCA_035582955.1 Sycophila texana
GCAAGCAAATGACAAAGTAAAAATATAAGATATTCGTGGGTGCGCAATACAAGAGGCCATAAGCACTAAAAGAACTTATTTAATGTGTTAATATCACATATTATGTATATAAAACAAGTATAAAAAGATCTGATTATTAAAAATTGAAAATTAAATTTTTACAGTTCATAAATAAGAAATTGTTTTTTAGTGAAATAAACTCAGGCTGGCCCCCTTAATTCAAAGAAATATTTTACAAGTACTATTCAAGTAAATATTTACTTAAAATCACCAAATTTTTCTCTCAGTGTGCAAATCGTCTCTTGATTAATTTTTTTCACATATTTTTACACGGAAAGCTTTAACGTGATTTTTACGAGAAAATTATTATATTACAATTTTTAGTAAAAAAAAAACGTATCTCCATGAATCAACGTTCGTACCATTACGCTCCATATTGGTCAGTAGGATGCTCTGAGAGGCGGAGGGGGCGATCTCAGAAAGCAGCTCAGCGGCAGTGTCGCGCTGGAGAACGAGTGGCCGCGAGACTGGTGACTCGACAAGTGGGTCGAGGGCCTCCAAGGGCGTCATGAAGTGCACCAGTATGCACTGTTTCGGGTCTTCGACTTCCAGGACGGAGAGGGGGCTGCCCGGACGCTTCTTGTCGGCGCTCGGCACGCTCTGCAACAGTCGTTCTCGCTAAGCCGGATGCGCGATGCACGCACGGAGAAATATTCTACAGCAAAAAATTAAGTAGCCAATTTCGACGGTCTCGCAGTCTGACGTTATTGAAAAAATTACAACAGTTTCTTTCAAATTCACTTCAGTTAATTAGTAATTAATTCGATAACGTCGATCTGGAATGACGCTCGAATTGACCATTGCGACTTTTGGCAGAAATTTGTCTCCGCGCAAAAAGAGGTAAAAAAAGAGAGGCTCGTCTACTTAACCGGAACGCCCGCGGGCAGGAAGCGCTCGAGCGCTGCCATCGGGATGATGAAGCAGTCGCGGTCCAGGGTGGCCAGTGAGATGGGCTCGGAGCGCGTGGGGCTGCGGGCCTGCCCCCCGGCACCCCCGCCGCCCCCGAAGGACACCTGCCTGGAGCCAGGGCTGAGCGGCTGCTGCTCCTGCGTCGAGGCGCTGGGCTTGCGCCGCTGCACCGGCTGGCCGCCCCACTTGATCAGGTGGGGCCCGGAGCTGCGCCGGGGCCCGGGCCCGAAGCGCTCGCTGAAGTCCTCGGGCGGCGAGCCAACCCCGCCGGCACCCCCGACGATGCCGCCGCCTGAATGGGGCGCGAACAACAGGTGAGTGCGGTACGCGGGCCCGGCGTGCTCGTGCTCCATCGGGTAGCAGCCGAACTCCCTGCTGCGGCGCGCGGCCAGCGGCCGGCCCAGGGTCCCGGCGACGCCGCCGCCGGGGCCCCCGGAGGCGCTGCCGGCTATGCCTCCGCTGATGCCGCCCCCGCCGAGCGTGGCCCCGCCGAGGCCGGCGCTCTTTTCGAAGTTCTTCCGGAACATAAGATTCATGATTGGCCCTGTGCTCCTGGCTCGCGGTCGGCAGTGTTAGAGACGATCAGAGGGATTAGCGGACAGCCGGGCAGCCTCGGCTGCGGACACAGAGGGAGCGGTGGAGGAGAGCCGCGCGCCAGTGGGCCCCCCGCACGGAGCCCGGGCCATGTGCACGCTAAGGTCTCGAGCGCGCGCGCGGCCCCGACGACACAGCAAGCACAACACCCGACACACGGACTGCACACGGGCTGATCGCGGACGGCACACACAGAGACAGACAAAGAGATCAGACAGGGAGGTGTAGAGAAAAAGGAAAAAGAAAACGGGGGTGGACAAACAAGAGGGTGACGTGCGCTTTACCTCGGAGCGGGTGGCCCTCGACGTTCGAGCCTTCGGAGCGAGGGGCAGGCTCTGTGGCGAGTCCCCACGTGCGATCGATGCGCGCTGAAATATTCACGGACGCCGCCGTCGAAGCCGTGTCCCTGAAGTGGTGGCGGCAGTGGCGGAGGGCGAGCGTGCGCGCGGCGCCCCTGCGAATCGACTCGTCGACTCTCGTCGGCAAGCGATGGGGCTTCTAAGGGGGACGCGCGCCAGCCCGCCTCGAGCCGCGGCCTCGCACTGCTCCCCCGCAAAGCCCACCAGCCGGCCCGCCACCCTCACCGCCACCTGCCGCGAGCGGCTTAACTGCGCAGCGCTCGCGCGACCACACTCTTCCGCCTCGCGCTAGTTTACAACCAGTTTAGAGCGCTCCTACTCCCCCGCGCGCCTCTTTTTTCGCTCCGGCCGCCACTTGGCGGCTCGTCATCGCGGAGCCAAATGCGGAAAAGCCAGCGGCCGCAGATAAATAAGCGCTCAAGTGCAAGTTATTTCCATCGCGGAGGATGACGAGCGGACGACCAGTTGCAATTTCGCGCAAGTATCGTGGGTAGAATAACGGAGAATGCGCGAGCGAACGGAACGCGTCGCGTTCAAAATTTCGCGCGCTGAATTAAGGATGGATTTTCCCGGCGGACGGGGGAATTAGTCGGGGCTGAACAAATTGAGTTTGCAAACGATCGGAAGGGATTAGGAGGGGAGGGGGGAGCGCGTGTGCATGCAAAACGAATGAGCTCGGTAAAGACCTTAGCCGAGACATTGCTCGCTGTCGGAAGTGATCGGGCCGCGCGCTCCTTCGCCAGTTTTGGCAGATTTCCGATTTCGCTCGTCAACCGTCAGTCTCCGATCGGAGCTTCGACGTATCGCCAACGATGAATAAGGATCGACGTGTGTACAACATGTATATAAAAGAGACTAGCGTCGTGCACATGGCTAATTCGTTATTGATGTCTTACAGTTTTTGGCGCACGGCTCCTCCTCCTCGGCCCTTCGAACGATCTCGCACTTCGATCTCTCGCCTGCGCCGCAGTCTTTATTTACACTCGGTCATGCACGCGTACGCAACACCGCCGGATTAATCACAAGGTCGCGCGAAAAAGCTATTGTCAATAAGAGATACGCGCAGCGCTAAAATAGCGATCGGCCGAGGGTGAAGCGCGGCGGGTCACTCCGCGGCGGCCGAGCGTTCGTGAGCTACAGGTAAAAAGGAGCTAAAAACGTGGGAGAAGTTGCAGAATGCAAAAATAGCGGGGAGCGCGCGAGATAAGGAGGAGCGAGGCGAGGAGGAAGATACCGCGATGGTCTAGCTTGGCATGCCGCGCCGAAGCTAAACCCGAGTTGTTTTGCGTTATTAATAGCGTGCGGACGCGCCGCGCGCGCACGACCATTATAAATAATCCAAGGCATCCGCGTCGCGCGATCCCGCCTCGTGAATGACGGCCAAAAATTTGGAGAACTGAACGTCAGAGAAAGAGAGAGGCGACCGGGAGGAGCACGTGCTCTTTCCCCTTCGGCCGTCGGCAAATACTGGCCGGCTTTGGCGGTGCAAATAACCCGAGAGTCGCGCGCGATTAGCGCTGTGTTTGCCCGGCGCGTAATTGTCATTACCGGGGATGTCGCTATTTCCCTGGTGACTTCGATCCCCTAATTAATTGGCGCCGGCGCTCGGCGGAGGCTCGCCGCTTTTCGATGCCAGTGAAAATTTTTGAAAATTCTATCGACCGCAGCAGGGAGTTCGTAGGCCTGTAACGCCGGAGCTTCCTATTCCGCTCCGTAAAAAAAGAAGCAAATCATCGTGACATTTTATTGATTGAAATGCAAATAGAGGGGAAATAAAAGGTAAAGTTTATCGATCTTAGGAAAATGGATTTTCCTTTCCTCGGGCTGGAGGGCAGGAAGGTCGGAGGGGGCAAGGGGGTAGGTTCATTAGGGCAAGTTCCAGCCCGCAGGCTTACCCGTGTCGTGCAGCGGACAAGGCAGGTAGGCGTACCGCGGACTCGGCAGCGTCGCGCTCGAGGTCTTGCCCTTCTGGCCGCTCGTCATCCTCGGCGATCGGAGCACTCGGGTCAGAGGTCGCAGGAGGTTGTCATAGACGCGGACCTTTGCCGCTCCGTTGCACGTCCCGCTAAGTGCCTTTTAAAGACTGGCGACGTCGCGGCCGCGGAATTAGGCCGAAAATAAGCGACGTCGCGCACGTGTCCTCCCCTCCCTCGGGCAAGGAGAGTCAGCGGTGCGCGACAGGCGCGTCCAGCGGGTGCAGCGCGCCAGGCTCTACTGGACCGGGAAGCCGGGAAGCGCCGCAGCGTGTCGCGGTGCATCCGATCCCCCGCGAGGGGAGGGCCGCCCCCTCCACCGTCGTCCCCTCCGGCACTGCACTCTCGAGCAGCTCCTAACACACTTGCAGGGCGCAGCATGCAGCAGCGGAGGAGCTTATTATCTCGCTGGAGGGCAGCGCCGGGAGTGCAAAGCGCCGGCTCTGCCCTCCTTGTCTTTGTTCCGCTTTTAATCAGCCGTCATCCTCCTCGCTGCATTCATGCAGGCTGTTTGCGCCCGCGCACCACCGCCGCCGCTTCTCCAGGCCTCCCCCCGAGCCGACTCGGCCGAGTGTCGCAATGCATCCGCAGTCGCGGAGGCGCAAGAGGCAAAAACTCGTCGATCCTGGCCCTGGCCCTCGCCTCCCCCTCCCTGTACCCCTGATGCGCTGGCTGTTATGCTGGCACCACCCCCCTGGATTCAACACACACAGTCGGTTTAACAAAATATACATTTATTCACGTACAACGTTGATTAGCTATGTACAAAAATCGCTGCGATCTGCATTAAAAGTATCTCGTCGGCTTCTTCTACAAGTACATTTTAAATTGGACGTTTTCTTGGAAGCGGACCAGTCTTAGGCTAATTATACATAAAACTTATCTTGTCGTAGAAAGAATAAGCATTGCTCCTCGCTTCGCTATACATGGAATGGCACAGATCAGTAAAAGATCCTTTTCTTTCACGTACAGTTTGACACATGGGTATATCTGAGGCACGTGCCGAGCGCAAGCTCGGGGAGCTTTAAAAACCGCAAGGTAGAAAAAAGGTCGATATCACGGCCTCGGGCTGCGGAAGCGCAGGAATTGACGTTTGTTGTTAAACTAATGTATAATCGTAAGCGATAACTGTTGAAACTGAGAATTTTCATTTTTGGCTAGATAATAAATTAGGTCGCCTGAGTAGCCTACTGCTGCCGATAGCGACTTATCGCGCCTCTGACCGCTCTCCGCGCGCACTTTAATAATAGTGCTATCTTTCTTTTCACTTCCGAGCCCCTACAGCCAGAAACATACTCATTTATACCAATTTCAATTTCTACAAATATAGTATATTATATCTATATGCACATGTATATATAGTATATCGCTAGATTTATCTACAGATATATCTATAGATTTATATCCATATATTTGCCAGTGGCAAAATCTCTCGGAATAGAAATGCACAAAATATATAATATAGAAATGTACAAAGATACGCGAGTGCGATTTGAAGGCTTATTCATCGGCGGACGGTTGTTTGGAGAAATGGAGTTTTTTTTTCTTTGTTTTGAATGACGCTAAGTCTCGATAGCCTTAACTACACATAAATGCGACATTGATTATAACGCTTTTGGAGCTATAGCTCTCTTTTGTTAAAAAATAGTCACGCACCTGCGTCGTGACTGGCGGCCCGCGCTCCAACTTTGGACTATAGTTTCACTCATTTCTTGTGTTTTTTTTTTTTTTTTTTTTTTTTTTTTTCACTATTTACACGTGTTATGACTCGGCGAGAATAACAAATAAACCTTTTTAAACCTTTCAAGGCGAGGAGCGGCGGGCGCAGCGAACAATAATGGCACTTGAGTAACTGCATTAACGGAGATCCGATTAATTTTCCGAGGATGTGAGTTGGTTCCTTGGGAAAAAAAATATCTTCAGATGATCGAACTCCCAAGGGCATCGAAGATCACGACTTCAACGGTCCCGGGGTACTCGCGTTTTGATTTCTCTTCTCGCGCTGATTGATCCATTTTAGAGGGTAGCAGATCACCGCCGATAGGATTATCAGCGTACCGGCGAAATAGAAGGATGCTTCGTACGTACCCGTCAACTGTTCTAACGCCCCTGAGACACGAAAAAAATAAATAAAATTTAGAAAATGATGAAATTATTTAAAAATTAGAAAGTTAATAAATTATTAGAAATTCGGAAATTAGAAAGTTAAAAAATTATTAGAAATTAGAAAATTAGAAAATTTATATAATTTAGAAAATTCTTAAATTATTGAAAATCAGAAAAGTCGAAAGGGAGTCTGGAAGTGTACTCACCGGATAGCGGTGCGCCTACAGTGGCGCCCACGCCCTGGAAGAGCAGCAGTAGTCCGAAGGCGTTGGTCAGTTTTTCCAAACCCATGAGGTCCACGACGATAATCGACCTCAGCGAGGCAAAGACGGCTGCGCAAAGAGGCAAACGAAAATCCATTGATATCGCGATTTCAGCTTAGATTAGATTTCCGGAGATGCGAGATCTACTTACAAAGACTGAGGCCGAAAGCCGCGGCGTAAAAGTACTGATAGCCTTCGCTGAAGGAGAGTCCCGAAAACATGGTGAGAAGTCCACTGATGGTGATAAAAATATTGTTTATGAGCAGAGCATCAACTCCCGGCAAACTGCTCAAGAATCCTAAGGTGACACGACCAATAGTATTGCCTATACCAATGATCGATATCATTCTCACAGCAACCGAGTCATCTAGACCTTGAATGAGAAGTCTTTCTGGAAATAGAGTTCAGACGAATGAAAAAATAATTCCACGCGCTAACATTACATTAACTTTACTTTTTTGGTAAACGAACGGCGTGTAGAAGCCCATCATGGTGAGACCTCCGCTGATGGCAAGAATGAGGAAGCTGGGACTCTTGAGAAGGCTGAGGTCAAGCATAGTGCTCAGGATCCTGCGGACGCTCTCGGGGCAGAGGAAACAGCTGCCGCTCTCCTCCTCGGCGAGGTCCTGCGCCGTGGGCAGCCTGGTGACCGACATGTGGTAACCGACGGACGACTGCTGGGACTTGTAGTGCGGCAGCCGGTTGAGCGAGCCCCCGTAGAAGATGTCATCCCTGTAGAACGGTCTCTGGGGGTCCTTGGCGCTCGAGCCCCGGCGCTTCTCCGGCTTAAAGGACTTGTGGCTGGTGACCGAGTCGGCGCGACTCCGCCGGTCGCTGATTGTGTGCCTTCGTATCTGCGTAATCGAACCGTAAGCGTAAGGGGCTGCGCCTCTTGTTTTACCAGAGAAAATAAGGCATTTCGGCTAATTTACAACCCCCCTGCTGACCCCCTATATAAAGTCCCACTCCGTTCACCGATCGATTTATAGTGTCGTATATTTACCGTTGGTACTCTTCCATTGAGCCGTTCGACGTCTCCGTCGAGCAAATTGTTCTCTTCCTCGACGGACTTGAGCTCGTCGTCGTTAACGACTTCGAGCTCGGGGTAAATTGGGGCCGAGAGCCGTTTCTCCGAAGTGCTCAATTGATTCTCCAAAGTGCGAAGCTCCTGCACCTTGTGCAACGAGTGCAGCGATCTGCTGCTGTTACTGCAACGAGAAAAATACAAGGGAAATGAGTGGTTAAATAAAAGGCGCGGATCGATAAATCGAAAGATCGGTAAATCGATGCGGCGACAAGGACTGACTTGACAATGTCGGGGCTGCTGCCGAGGACCTGGGCGGCCGTCGGATAGTCGGTGTTGTTGTTGGTGCCGAAGAATCGGTTGGTGATCGGCTGGCTGGCGTGCAGGGAGCTCGTCGAGTGACCCTTCGACAGCAGGGTCGTCTTCACCTCGATGCTCGGGTTCTCGGCGTTCGGATTTATCTTGACACGCGTCGGCTTGAGCGGCCGGAAAAGCGAACCGAAGACGGCGCAGTTCAACAGCATCCCTGGAAAGCTTCTTTCGATTTACGAGCTTATCTAACAATAACTCGAGCTACCGAGCGTAGCGATGCAAACAGCCGTTATCTTTACAAATATTCATGGAATCTTCTGTTCAATTGAGTAATCGTATTTCGTAACAAGTCATGAACTGTGCGACAATATAATTTCTCTCGACAACAATTTAGCGCTCCATCATATATTGAGCGTTGATCTTAGGTACATACACTTATGCCTGGAAGGTAACAAATCTTGCGAATCTGGGTGTCGCGTCAACGAGGCGAAAAAATTCCAAGATAATAAAACGGAGCTGATAAAAATGTGAATATGTTCGATTAATTCGCCGATGTCAGGGTGCTGATAAAGAGATCTCGATGATAAAATAAGCAATCAAAGTTATTTTTCATATCACTGGCACGAATCTTTGAGTGATCTATTAATCGATAAAGCGTTACTTTGTTAATTAAAGGCGTGCTTAAACGAGCGACCGCCGTAGAAGTAAGCCTATGTTTAATTGAGGAAAAATATGTTTTTTCTCATTAACTGGCTTGTTTATCGCTCGGTGGGAGTAGTCGATGTGTCAGCCGCGCATGCAAATGCGCGCTTGGCCGTAAATAAATATAAAAGAGGCGCGCAATATAAATACCTGCTTGCCACAGAATGGTCTCCTGCCATCCGCGTGCGGCGATCAGGCGGTCGAAGACCGGCGAGAGGACGCTGGCTCCGATGCCGGAGCCGCAGACGGATATGCCCGTGGCCAGGGCCCGCCACTTCTCGAAGTAGAAGCCGGTGGTGATGACGGCCGGCACGTAGATCAGGCCGGCGCCAATGCCCCCTGCAAGCTCGTCACTTATGTAATTCGTCCGTATAGCGATGAGAAAACGTAATCGGCGGCAGGTGCCGATAAGCGGATAAGCACACTTACCTAATATGCCGTAGCTGACGTACATGAACTCGATCGAGGTGGCGAAGTAGGAGAGCGTGAAAGCCGTGCAGGCGACGACGCTCCCGAGAATGGCAACCAGCCGGAAGCCGTACCTGTTGGCCAGGGCGGAAACAAAGGGTCCAGCCATCAGGTAAAATCCGTTCTGGAGAGAGGCGGCCAGCGCGACCTGGGGAACCTGCACACCGAAGCTCTTCTTTATGTCTTCGATGAAGACTCCGAAGTTGAACATGATGCCGTCGACGACCAAGTTGCACATGAAGGAGGCTGCGACGACGACCCAGCCCCAGCCGCCGTCCGGCGGCACCACCATCTCCACATAGCCCTAATCGCCCGGGGGAGTCAGAATCTAGTTTCTCTCATATATTTTTTTTAAAGAAATAATCGCCGACCGTTATCCGCTCTATTGCAAAAGTCCATCCGACCGAGCGGCTAAATTTTCCATCCGCGAGCAGGCGCCGCTGCCTCCGCGTCCGATCGACCAATATTTTCATTTCTGACGTACCGCAAACTCGTTTATCTGTCGTATCAAGTGTAAAAAAGAAAGAAGAAGGCGGCAGAAGCGCCAGCTGAAAATTTCGCCCGCTGCGTTCCGTGTTTGCACTATTTATTTTTCTTCTCCTGACGTAGGCCGATTCAATTAGCAATTTCCGGGCGAGCGGAGTGCGCGAAGAAGCGGAAAGCGCCGACGGTGAGACAATAACTCATGGGACTTACCTCGTCGCCGGTGCCTTTGAGCTCGTCGAGGGGGATGCTCTCCTTAGCGGCGGAGTGGCCATTCTGCTTGGCCGCGGGCGACTTTTCGCAGACCTCGTGCGACTCGGCGATCGCCATGCTCTCGGAGAGTCAACTGAAATGAGAAGAGGGACTGTCCGGAGCTCGAGTATATCAGGGGAAACTGCGGCAACAACAGCAACAGCGCCAGCGGCCGATAATAGTCCAGCCGCCGAGTGCAGCTCTCGCGGATTGACTGGCTCGTCACCTCTGGCGCTGCATTATGACGCTGCGGCAGCTTTTATCGCGACGACACGTAAATAAATTAGCCATTATCGTGGCCCGTCAGATAACGAAAAATCTTAAGTAGCAGTGAGCGCGCTCGTCGGGAAAAAGGGGGAGAAAAGGAAGCCGCGAGAGAGTAAAAGCAAAAGCGTCGACGCTCCCGCGCACGGCCGAGCGTTTCTCTGATTTATGCCACGGATCGGCCGTGCTTTCTTACTTAAGCCATTATGTCAGCGCGTATATGCGCGATTAGCGGCTGCGAGGCGCCTTCGCGCGTCAATTTCGATTTCCGCGTCGGCCATCGAGCACAGAGTCGTTGCGGAAGAAGGGCCCTGGGGGCTGCCGGGCCTCATTGAAATTCTTCGGAGCTCGCGCCTCGCCTCTATATCGCCGCGCGCTTAGCACATTTTTATTGCCCAATAACTGTGCGCGCCTCTTCATTAACGAAATCCAGTGATAAGAGGGGCTCGCTCGACAATATGCTGTGTGTCAATGAAAAAAAAAACGATTTCGTTTCTTCTTTCAAGGTGTTGTCTCGCCGACGTCGTTCGAGTTCAAGGTCAGCCGCGAGTACGAGCGGACCGGCAATCAACTCCGAAGCAGCAATTCGGCCGACTTAAGAAGGAGACGATGAATTGGATTCTGGGAAAATAATTGACCGAGTGAGGGAGAAAGACAGAGACGGAGCGTCGGCTGACGGAGCGTATCGGCAGCGTGAGAAAAACGCATAGCGCGCACCGATAAGCGCCGCGAGAACAATGGGTCGGAAGGGGTTGACGGAGGGTGTAACGAACCTGGATTCGGAAGCCCGGTCGGCTGGTTCCGCCGCTTTCTCTCGCTCTCTATCTCTCGGCTCCTCTCTTTATCTCTCCTCCGGCGGGCCTGTCTCTCCCTCTCTGTCCGGGCGAACGCGGCCTCGGGCGAACGAGCGGACGGACAGAGGCGCGCGCGCGCGTCTTTATCGCGCTCTCTCGCTCGGCAGACTGAGTCAAAAGAATTTCGTCCGATAGGCGCCTCGTGACAACTGCGCTCCTTCCCATCGATACGGCATTTGCTCATTTTCTCATTTGTTCGCGGTCGGTCGTGTGAGTCGTCGAGTGTATGGCGCGCCGATGACGCCGACTCGGCCGGCCCTCCATATACGACGTACTTACTGGCCCTGCCGAGCGCGAGGCCGCAGTGCGGGCGGCGCATCTTATCTACTAGAAAATAAGCGCGACGCGACCTCCGCCGTGTGTACTCCAATTCCGCGGGCCGCGTCACGCGGCCGGCCGCATTGATGCCGCTAATTGATGTAATCGTCGCCCGTTCGTTAAGGACCGCTCGTCGTGAGTGTACATAAATCGAAAATTGCCGGCGGCTTTTGTAAGACAGTCCCGACGGCAAACTTCTCTTATCGGAATTGGGAAAGAAAAAAAAAGTAAAAGCTCGTTACGCTTGGCCGCCGGCGCTTTCTTCGCACCTCGCACGCTGCTTGGAGCCGATGTCCGGCGCTCCGCGGGCGACTGATAACGGCGGGGGAGCATCACGCGCTCGAAAATAAATTCGAGTGAGCTTCTCGGATCACGAGGTCATTAGACTGCGCGCGAACAACGGCCGCGGCGAAAACAATGAAAACGGCGCGGCTCTTTGTCGGGCGCGCGGAAACGCGGTGGAACGACCGGCAGCGGGGGCGGTGTCAAAGTCCGCCGGCGAGATTTATTGTCTGAAGCAAGTGCAAAAAGCTCTTTGTGCTCGGCCGTCGGCGGAGAGCGAGGTCGCTCTCGAGTGGAGCCGCCCCCTCTAATCGCATAACCGGACCGGATTCCAGTCGTTTACTCGGCTGCGCGAAACTCTTTTTTTCGCGCGATAAGCGAAGCTTACGCGCTCGCGCCATGTAGCACCTTTCATTTTGCCTTTCAAATTTCACTGGCTGGCCGGAATCGCGCGCGGCTCGATCGCACTCCCGCCGGCGACTCTGGATTTTTGGCTAAAAATAGAAGGCGCTCGCGCGCTCGCTGATCGCACATCATGTATGCGAGCCGCGGCCACGTGGTGCCTCGCCGCGGCGGTAAAACCGACTCACGTTAACACTTTTTTTTTTTTGTCACCGAGGAAATTTTGCTGCGGAGCCCCCGCCCCCCGAAAGCTCCGCGCGCACGCGGGAGTCGCGGAAAAGGCACTGGCCTCGAACTGAACAAACAGCCTTAACTTACTCGTGACGTGGAAGCCAGTGCGGTCGCCGGTAGCCGATGTGTTTCCATCCAAGATAGCGATAAGAGCGTCACGTCGCGCGCGCTTCGCGAGAAAAAATTGCGAATAGTCGACGCGGGCGAGCGGCGAGCTTTTTTCTATTCTCTAGTCGGGCGCGCGGTGCACGTGCTCGCGGCCACTGGCGCGCTTTGAGAGACTTGGCGGCACACTGCCGAAGGCAATGTCGATATCCGTGAATCAGGAAATCACATCAAGAGCACCGGCCGACCTTTCCGATGATCGGACTCCCTCTAGCCGCCTTCTTCCTTTCACTCGCGCGAGAGAGTACAGAGTACCCAGCGCGTGGAGACCCTCTCGAGCTCTCTCGTGCGCCTTCCTCCCGCGGAGCGAGCTCGGCGAGCCTCATATCCTATACATTTATGCGCGCGTGTATCCAGCTCGATTATAATTTATAAAACGAGCCGCGCGACTCCTATTTGCGCCGTAATCAGAAGCGCCGTGCCCGACGCCTCCTCGCGCAAGGTGAGGCGCGCGATGCACATGCTGCCGAGGAAGAAGAAAAAAAAACGCATTTTCACGCGGGCCTGGGGGAGGAGAAGAGGCTTGGCGTGTGAGCGAATGGAGCAATAACAAGACTGGAGACGTCAGTTTTCAATAATAAAAATTCATAATTTTTCATTTTTCAAATTTGGATAAACGTTACCTAATACATTTGTCCTTTTTTTGTACCATATCGTATATTAACATAGTAACGCGCAAGTATTCCTCGCTCGCGCATGTACATACACATTTTACAATAACGTGTCCTACTGCTTCGTTTTTTTGTTTTTTTTTAAATCCCCCTTCGCACTTTTTTTATTTACTCTTTGCTAATTCGTGTCACAACGCAGACTTTTCTCGTTATATACAGACTCGTACGCGCATGCACACGGTTACACATTAATCGTACTTTACGCTACATTAGCCACGAATAAAGGGAGACAAAGTCGGCAGAGAACAAAATTAATCTTATATAAGTTTAAAAATCAGTGAAAAATCTCTTTTACACGGTACACCTTATTTCCACGACAACGATAAAAATAGCGAACTTCATTTAGTCATACAAATGGTTCGTAAGTAATTAATAAAGTAAATATGGTTGGCTGTTAAAAAAAGAAAAAAAAAAAGAAAACGCACACAAAGTAAAACGTACAACAAACGTACATCAACACCCGATGCATATAGAATGTCGCTTCTCTCTCTTTCTCTTTTTTTCTTTCTCGCTCGCTCACTCGCTCGCTGTATATATCCTTTTTGAAGTAAAAGTTTCTGTTAAACGCCTGTCCCGATAGGGTGTGAGCACAATGACTAACTTTTCTTATCGGAGTATTAGCACTGCCGAAGAGTCCACAGAGATCGCTAGTATCAAATGAATAAAAGTTACTCGTTTTAAATGATGTGTATAATTTATGAAAAAGAGCACACTCCGGCGGATCTCTGGCGTTAGCTTGTTTTGCAAGGACGACGCATTAATTAATACAAGATTTCTCAAAGATTTTTTTTTATCCAGTTCCGCACACACTAACTGCAACTGCGTTCAGCATTGCATTTGGCGTTCAACAAGATTTACAATGATTCTCTTTATTTTTTACCGTGGTATATAAAGCCTTATATACACTTTTTTTTCTTCGTTATTTTATACATATATTTTTTCTTTATATAAATCACATTGCAACGTAATTGTAGTAAAACGTTCACTATTGTTTCAGTTAAGTCATTGAAATCAGTTAAACAGCGACCACTGCGAAAATTAAGTGACATAAGTGGTTTCTTGTGCTCGCTGTGCTTCGCCTAGCGTACGTATTGTTTAAGTAATAAAATATTAGTCAATAGCGAGTTTTGCGTTAACTAACCGTTTCATCAGTTAAGTCACGTTACGAATTAACAAATTAATTGGATTAGCCAACTGACTCGTTAGAATTCCAATGCATTTTCACATTAACACAACTTTAAATATAAGAACGCGTCTTTCTTCTCTTACTTCCTCATTGTATGTATTAAAAAAGTAAGAGGTAAACAAAACATTAAAAAAAATGAGTAGTTAATACACTCGTTAGCTCGCATCCATCAATATATTAAATTTTCGGTAATAACGTATGTAGCACTAAACTAAATTTGGGTATTGTTGCATTTTTATTCGAAATGCACTTTTCAGCATTCGGCTGCTCTTGAGCCACCTCTTATATTACAAGTCCTCTATTCTTTATTTTTTATTTACAACTAAAATGTATTTTTCCCGATAGCTCTTTCACTTCATACAATACAGTTCATTTATTTAGTGGATCGTGCGTCGGCAATATGTACATGTGCCATACGATTATAAGAAATATATATATATATATTTTTTTATTTTATATTTTTTTTTTAACTTAAACAAAGCCTCTTGTCGGAAATTTCATCCCAAAAATAGCTTCCAATAAACGAGAGCTTTCCGTAGTAAAATGCAAGCCTTTTTTTTTAATAATCCGTACTTATTGAAAGTTTAATATAGTATTAATATAATAATAATTATTAGTATTATTATTATCATTATTATTACTATTATTATTGTTATTATAATAAAGTATTATTACTATTATAATTAATCTTCTTATTATTATCAATATTGTTAACTACGTGAAATAAAAACATTTTGTATGCACACGAAAAAGCGTTATTTTTTGTCGCATTTTTCTATAAGCTTTTACGTTCGTGACTGTTTCTAGACATACTGACGATCGATACTGATTAAGTTAATTAACGGTTCTATTTCATTCAATAGATATTAATACAGACGAGAAAAAACAGTTTCACGCCCGATGGAATTTTTTTCTCACGATGTCTCAATGTTTTGTGATATATATGAGATATAAAATAAAATTTAATTAAGCCATACGAATCGTCTAAGTTCGTAAAAAAAAAATTCCATCGGGCTATATTATCATCAGTTTATTTTTGTGCATATCGATCAAGAGATTAACCTCGTAGGAATACCTCCAGAAAGATTGTTGAACTTTTTTTTTTTAGCCGTATCACAGTATGGCTCGGAGTGACGATTAAATTATTTTGTTTTACACTTTTTAGTTTCGCTAAAAGGTAGCAGCAGAAGCGGCTATATTATTTTGTTCGCTTACAACACAGACTCGATCTGCTTTATTTCCTTCTCAGGTTCTTGGGGGGATGGCGCCGTTTCTACGATTTCTGGAATATCATCTTCGTTCTCTTCCTCGATGTCTTCGTCAATGGGCGTCAATGTATCTAATATCACAGGCTGAGTCTGCAAATAATAATGAAACGACATGTCAACAGCATATTAATGTGTCGATAAGTAGATTGATGTCAATCTCATTACCTGCGGCGTGGTGCAGCGCTTCAATGCTGGAGCTACAAAGCTCGTAACGGTGCTAATTAAAAAGAAAAATCCTGCCGTATAGAAAGTTATTCCGTAATCTTTTGAAATATCGTATAATGTTCCTGCTAGCGGCGGGCCTCCAATAGCTGCGATTCCTCTAAATAGAATGAGTAATCCGAAAGCGTTTGTTAGCTTGTCGAGGCCTAAGAGGTCTACCAGGATGATTGAGGTCAACGAAATATATCCAGCTGTTGAATAAAATATTATTTTAAAAGATTACGTCCACTTATGTGCACAACGTTTATTAATAATTCATACTCACAAATAGCAACTCCGAAGAAAGTACTCATAACTATATAGTGTACAATAGTAGAACAGAAGGGCGTTAAAGTTACTGCGACTGTAGCAACAATCAAGCAAATGTTGTTAAGTAGTAAGGAGTCTACTTGTGGAAAATCAGCAACGTATCCGCATGCTACACGACCCACTGTGTTTGTAATACCTATAACGGACAGCAGCCAAGATGCTTTGCGTCTTTCAATTCCCTTTAATTGACAAAAAGAAATTACGTTAACGACCTGCTAAACCCAAATTAATTTAAATTACGGTTTTATTTACTTACTTTCGCAACTACTGCATCCACCAAATAAAAAAATGGTATATACAACCCAGCCATTCCAAACACATTACTGATGCAAATGAGAAGGAATACTGGATTTTTCAGTAGAGACATATCCATCATGGTTCCTAAAGCTTCTTTAAATGACTCCGGCAGTTCGAGACACGGACATAGGGGCGCTGAATTAAATAAATTTCACTTAATGCTAGTATAATGTTTTGGATACTAAAAAAGCATTTGATATAATAAATGAATCTTACGTTGAGGGGGTTTTTCAATGTCGCCGTCTTTAGCGTCCACTCCGCGAACAGACTTGGGCAAGGAAATAACACTCTGCCGGTAATTGGCGAGAGATTTTTGACTCTGATACTCAGGCAAGTTTAGTACACTACCACTGTAAAAAATATCCTTTCTAGAAAGGGGTCGAACCATCATAGGCTTCTCCTTAGGAATACGGGTATTGCTAGTCGTAAAAGTAATACTCTCGCCATCCTGAAAGAAGCAACAAAATAAGAGTAAATTAACGGTCAAAACTAAATTCAAGTCGGATGGAAAATAAACTGCTATATTTAATGCACTCACATCCAATTCGGTGTTGTTATTGCGCGAGCCAAGCATACTACTCGTCGAGAGTCTAAGATGCAGGCTTTTGCGTATGTCGCCGTTGGAGTTTAGAGTAGTTCTGGAGTTTTTGATGGCACTGAGGCTCGGCTTGTAACGCTCGCCGGTGCTCGTTTTACGTATCCTGTCGAAGAAGGGTACCGAACCGTTTTTGGGTAGGCCCTGGACGTGCGTCGTGAACGCCGGCTGAGATGCATTTCGCGGGATAATGGACTTGTTGAACTCGCTCTCTGGCTTGTCCAGAGTATCCTTGGTGTCCTTGCTATCTTTGGTATCGTCTATGGCTTTCTTGCTGCGCGACTTGACCGATGCACTTTTTAAATCCATGCTGCCGCTGTTGCTCGTCGCTCCGCTGGACGAGTGCTCCTGCACTTTGACTTCCGAAATAGTGGGTAGAGTCGGCACGGTCGGCACTGGTGTCAAAGGCGTTCCTTTTATAATATTAGTATCAATTAATATAATCGACGCGTTCGATCCTCGCGCTATATCATTTTCTAATTGACCGACGCGACTCGCTCTACAGTTATTTAATAGAGTTCCATGAATAAGCGACTTTCTTACCAGGCACTAATTGGTCTAAATTGAAGCTAGAGTGAACGCCAGGGTCGACATTAATCGGCATCTTCATCCTCTTTTCCATCGATCCGTCCGGCAGCTGTACCATGAAGTAAGAGCCTCCTATACTTCCGCGCTCCATCTGGAACCTCTTCTCCTCGGCCATCCTCTGCAACAGCGGCTTAACGGAAGAGGCCTTTGGGTACTCCAGCGGTCTCATCATCGCGCCGAATATCTGTAAAAAACGAAATCGATCGGTATAAGGAAATCGAAATATTTAAGCGCCGCGAAGGCCGTGGCCTCCTTTTCACGGCTTTCCCGTTTACGCGTACACATACTCACCGCGCAATTGAAAATAAGTCCGGCTAAGATGAGGATGGCTCCCTTCCAGAGATAAGTCTCCAGCAGCAAACCGGCGAGAGGTGCGAATATGAAGGTCCCGAAACCGGAGCCGCAGACGGCAATGCCCGTTGCCAGGGACCTTTTAGTCTCGAAGTAGTATCCGACGCAAACGACCGCAGGCAGGTATATCAGTCCAAATCCAATGCCTAAAATTTAAAACCAATCGTACAAAATATTACCAACCGCTTGTCTAGCTCTTTATTCCGTTTTAAATAAAAAATAAATAAACAACACTTTGGTGACTCACCTCCCAGCACACCGTAGGCCATCATGAGCATGGTGACGGAGCTCGAAAAGGTCGAGAGTACGAAGGCCACGGTACCGATGCAGCTGCCAGCTATGCAGACAACCCGGCAGCCGTACTTGTTGGTGAGGGCGCTGACCACCGGCCCGGCCATGAGGTAGACCCCGGAGAGCAGCGAGCCCGCCCAGGACACCGTGCTGTGAGATACATGGAAGTGTTCAGCGAAATCACCGAGGAAGACGCCAAAGGTATAGGCGATCCCGTCGACGATCATGTTGCACATGAACGAGGCGAACACGATGACCCAGCCGTAGCCGCCGTCCGGCGGCGGCGGGATGTCGTGGTACTCGCATAACGAGCCGGCGTCCTCCTCTGGCGAGGCCTCGTCCCCGGGCGCGCCATCGCCACCACCGGTCAGTCGGGCCTGCTCCTCCACGGAGTACTCGCTCTCCGTCTGTAACAAGATTTAGAAGCGAGTTCTCGCCGTTAGCCGCTGCCCGCTGCTGCACCCACACCCACACACACACACACACACACGTACATAAGCGCGCGCGAGCTTCGCTAGGAGTAGGGGGGGAGGGGACGGCAGGAGGAGCAGTCGCGCAGCTGCGATCAGCTGATCCAGCAAAACACTCGCAACGCAGCCGCGCGCTCTTATACGCTACTCCGATTTTTCCCCGGATTATGTAAGTAAGCGGGCGCGCGCGCTTCTTTGTTCTTTTGAAATTCTGTCGAAGCTCGAGCCGACGGCGACCCCCGGTGCCCGCGCGGAATGCGCATGCGAACGGTGTAAAAAATAGCGCGGCGAGCGAGGCGCTCAAAACGGCCTTTCAGCCGCGAGTATTGTAGCACTGCGCGCGTACACACAAGAGAACTCTCGGGGAAAAATCGTAAACTCCGCGTTTTAACGCTGACACGGCCAGTCACGTGTCGTCGCGCGCTGGCGCGCTATTTTCTCCAAGCTTATACTCGAGTGCGCTGCACACGATGATCGAGCGCTTACAGCGCTTTTCCCTGGCGCGGCCCGGCCCCATCTTGCTGCCCGCAGCCTTGGACACGTCGAGAGAACAAAGAGGAAGGAGAGCATGGCGTGGGCTAAGCACAGGGGCGCCCTGCAGGGCGCCAGCGAAGCTGCCGCTGCCGCGTATCCTGCGCAGGAAGCTGAAAGCTGTATAGGTATATGCTCGAAAGTTTTTAAAGGTCTGTCACCCACCGTGCTGATCTTCCTGACGCGCCGCGAGCCGTACTGGCCGCCGTACTGGGACTTGTTAAGCGAGACCCGCGACATTTTTCCCCTGCGGCGCGGACGAGAGCGCGCGATCTATTAATAATCGGACGCTCTCTTTTTCCTTTTCTTTTTTTCTTTTATATTCCTCTCCCTCGTCGCGGGCTTCTCGCCACCTCCGGGCTGTACGCTGCACGGCCTTCCAGAGTTAGGCGGGGCGGCGGGACTCGCTGCGCGGGTGGCCGGTCGAGCCCTCGCATCAGGGCGACTCGGGGCTCGTGGAAAAGAATCAGAGAACTCCGCCGCGGGCTAACCTACAAGAGTGCGCCGTCGTGCGCTCGGTTATACGCTCAAAGCCGTGGGCCCCGTGGCACTGCCTTGGCCAGACTCGCGCAGCTCTCGGCTGTGCTGCTCCCCCCTCCCCACCCGGCCTTTGGCCGCCGTGCGCTCGTATACGCGAGCCCCGTTGTGTGAGCGCCGTATGCACCGCTGCAGCGCACCGCTGCACGCGGCTGGCCGAGGGGATGAGCTCCCGGTGCCCCCCTACCGGAGTCGCCGCGCTAATTGGATAACGAGTCGGCCGCGCGGCAATTACGACGAAAACACACACCATCTGCTCTTCATCTCGCGTCGGCCCGCTCGGACCGTTGCAGGAAAATATGCGCTCTTGTCGCGGGACGAGCTGACTCAAAGTCACGAACAAATGAGTCAAACGGCCGCTGCTCCTTTGTATTGTTTTATATGCGTCTATAAACGAGGCGACGGCCCGCCGCGAGTACTTTCGAGTCGCCGTGCACTAGATACAAAACGGCCGCGCGGCATCCTTCTAGTTGCCTATCGGCTTTAACTCGGCGGTTTTATCGACGCGCGTAAACGAACGGCAAAAACAAGAGCAAATACCTTGTCTATCTTCGAGGCAATCGCGAGGACAATCGCTTAAATCGCTGCAATCGCTTAAGTCGCTTTAAGCGAGTGTATGTATACATTGTTACGGCTTACACGGGGAATCGCGATCATTACTTTAAAGAAGCTCTTGTATTGGCGATAACGCCGCAGCTTAGATAAGCTCCGATAAGAAATCTCGCATAGCGAGCCCTCGAATCGCTTAAAATCTCATCAATTTTTTTTTCTAATATTAAATTGAATAAATTCTCTCGTATGTATGTTTCATTTTTCTCTACGTATAAGCAGAAAAAAATGTTGCATTAAAAATTCCTGTAGTATTTATTTACTAAAGCTAAAGGACAAAGTCGTAAAATAAAAAAACATACTATATTATTAGCTAATAATTTTAAAAATGTTTAAGCTAAATTTTATTATAGTTGTATTAAACTGTATTTAAATGTTCATGTAAATCTTCAAATATATTTATAGTAAATATATAAATAATTATATTATAAGTGAAAATTTGCTAGCAATTATTCCATATTTCTTTTTATTTTTCGAGTTTGTCCTTGCTTTAGTAAAAACTACAATCATTTAGTAAAGACTACAATCATTTTTAAAATAACATTTTTCTGTGCACGTAGAAAAAATAAATGAAAAAGGAATGAAAGCACGCGCAGAATAAAAAAAGAAAATAATAAAGCTTAACGCACCGGAGCTTTAGCGCTTTTGCCTTTGAATAAATGCGAATGATTGACTCATTTTCATGCGCGCGCGCGGCAGCGGAGCACTTTCACTCTTTTATTGCACGCATCCTGCTAAAAGTCGTGATAGAGCAGCGCCAGCTCGAATCGGCTCGCGATGCATGCATGTGATGCTCGTTGCACTAAATCTTCCGTCACGAATCGCCGACGCTCTTTCTTCCACATTTTACATGTCGAAGGCCTCGCGGGCGCATCGCGCACGCACCGCGTAAACAGCCAGCTTGTTAAAAAAAAAAAAAGAACACCCCCGCCTCGTATTACGCAGCTCTCAAGCGTTTTTTTTATTATCTGCGTTCGGACAAATATTTATCAGAGGAAACGCCTTTACTGACTCTATGAAATTCGAGGCCAATTTTTTTTTATTACATTATTTTCTTCCGTTCATCATTTCGACCGAAATTTAACTTTAAACACACTCGAGCCGCTATTCGAATATTGGAGCTGTGCGAGAGCTTAACTCGGCGCGTAGAGAGAGACGGGCTCCTACATAGTAGTGCAAGAATGCAACACTCATTGATAAGGCAAAGTAGGCATTTCACACAATTGACAGTTTATCGCGATTATCTCTCCGATATGGGATTTCGTAATCACAGGTGAACGAGTGCACACCTCGTGAGCGCGAAGAGGAACAGGCATAAATGAAAAAAAAACAGCGAAAAATAAAAAAAAGACGCAAGGACGGAGAAGAAAGATATAATACCTTGTACTTGGGCGGCATGGCTTTTAGCGGAGCCTCGTGAGGGAGGAAGGCGTGCTGGAGGCGGCTGCTGGACTCGGTGGTCGCGCGCGCGCGGAAAAACGGACTGCGGCGGATCGCTCGCGGAGGTTGCTCGCCGCGCGCGTCCAGCTGCTGCGATTAAAATGCGAGCCGCCGCCGCCGCCGCCACCGCTGCACCGCGAGAGAGCTCGAGCTCACTGGAGGGACTTATCAGCGGGCGGAGCGCTGCGCTCGCGGCCAGTCCGCGGGGGCCGTCTTTTCTCGCCGCTGCGCTGCGTCGCGTAGCTTCGGCATGCATAATCGAGCGCGTGCACGCGATTGCACTCGTCCTGCCGCGCTGCCAGGCCGCCGCCGCCGTCATATCGATCTGGCTGTGCTCGAAGCGCGAGGCGAACGATTCTCTTTTTCGACCTTCTCGTTTCTCAATTAGCGAACTTACGGCGTGATTTTGATGGGGCTTGATGTGCAGGCCATCGTCCTCCGGGATGTGCTCGTCGAACTGGCTGTCGCGGCTGCTGGCGGGGCCCATCCTCAGCCTGGGCTTGAGCCTGGTCGGGCTGAGTGCTCACTGCCGGCCCATGGGAGCGGGCGCATTATCCCGGGCAGCTCCGCACTGGCTGGCCCCCCCGAGGAAGTAGCCTCGCCGCCTGGGGATCGATAGCGCGAGCAGCAGCACCAGCTCACGGCTCTGCACCAGTCTGCACTCTGCCGCCAGCAGCGAGCCGCTCGGCCGCGCCAAGCACACCGCGCACGCACGCGAGCCTCGCTCCCTCTCGCTCCTATACACACTCGGCCGATCGCCAGCAGAGCCTGCACCGCGCCGTTGGAGCAGGCGCGAGCGCCGATCGATGAAACCTCAAGCCCAGCGCCCTTCTGCCGTGTACCGCTCGTATACTTACTTTCCGTTATATGCAGTGTACCTACTGGCCGCGGAGCCGCTGCCCGCACCTTCGGCCGTCGCCGTTTTCCGATCCTCATTTCGGAGCGGAGCTTTATTTATGTCCCGACGTCTGCAAATAAAATATATCCTCTGCATCGATACCCGCGCGATAGCGTCCTATATGTATTTTTTTATTCTCCTAGTTGGCCTTCTCCGTCTGTTTACTTGCACATGAATCACAAGATTGATCAATTAAACGCACTTCGTTAAGCAAGACAAGCTCGTAAAAATTCTTGACGCATTTCTGTGCTCTCGGTATACTGAAAGGAACGGAGAGAGAGAGAGAGAGAGAGAGAGAGAGAGAGAGAGAGAGAGAGAGAGAGAATTAAAAGCAATCTAAAAGGAAGAGTAAAAAGCCCCTATTATTAATTAGCAGCCGAAAGCATAAAGTGTTATATATATTAAGAGTCCCTCGTGAAGGCATCATTACATGCGAGTAAACCGGAGCAGCTTTGAATATAAACCTACGCGAAAAGAGAGGCTCGTACTTAATGGAGTAAATAAAAAAATAATTAATTGAATGACGGAGGACGACTTTACGTGTCGTTCAAAGAACGCGGTTAAAGGAACAAGCGGAGAAGGTGAAGCTAGGCCCGAGCTAAAATTGTTGCATTTCAGAAGGCAATCGCCAATGGAGTGCCTCGGTGGCGTCTTCGTTCGAATACATACCTATGCTGCGCGTGCATAAGTGCGCGTAGCGTCTGATACAGGACGAAGCGAAGCGACGCGCGCTCCATTCGCGTGGTCCGTTTCGGTTGGCTTTAGGAACGCAAGCCGCGCCGCGCGTTCTTTGGCGACTCGGCCGACTCGGCGTCCTATATGCCGCAGTAGTAGTACGGCCGTAAAGGCTAAAACGCTTAATTATAACCTCGCGCGCCAGTGCCGCGAACGTTGCATGTATTCCAAGTCGCAGAGTTGTTCTCCGATTAAAAAAAAAAAGAAACCGCTTATCGAGGCGCAAGATAGGGTAAGTGTGGTTGCGGCTCAGAGCGATGCACTCGCAGGAAGATAAGTTCGAGTAAACTCGGCGGTGAGAGCAGTTGCGGACCGTTTGGAAGATTCTCCCGCCCGAATCTTCCGAGGCGCCCATATAGGCGCGGTGGGTCCCCGCGGCACTGCACACGCCGTACGCAGAGGTCCTGCTGTAAACAAACTTTCGATTTTTCTTTAAAGTAAAAGTTTGAATTGCTACTTTCATCGGATGCAATTGCATCTTGCGGGTCGCGGTTGGTTACTTTGCGCTAACTTAAGGCTTACATAAACGCTTTACAATTTATCTATAAATAGGCTTTTCCGCCGGAATCTAAGCCACGTAGAATCTTTCGGTTTTTTCTTTTTTACGTCCTCCCGCTTCGAGCCACGCTACATCGACATTCAAATAAAAGTGCAAGAATTAGAAAAAGTGAAAATACAGAACTCATTGGATGGTTTGTTTCAGATCGTAGATTAAAATGAAATTCTTGGAAGGCGAGGAGGTCCTCGCAAAATTGCCAAGCACTCAAGAGTTTGAAAAGGCCAAAATCGTGAACGTCAAAGGCAGCAAGTACAAAGTTTTATTCAAAGGGGGAGTGGAGCACACTGTCAGCGAAGGCGATGTTAAGGTACTTTGCTGCAGTTTTAAATAAAAATGCTAGATTTTGTATTTTTTTTAACTTATTTTGTGGCTTTTTGTATATGTTTAGGCTAAAAGAAGTTCAAGGAGTCAAACACGAACCAGAGGAAGACCACCTGGTAAAAGTCCCTCGAGGAATTCCCCCAGTCGAAGGTCGCCTGCACGAAAATCTCCAGCTAGGTCACCCAACTCACAGTCTAGAAAATTACCTATACGTAGTGCAAGACAAGCAAAAATTTCTATTGCTCGATTAGAAATGCCAAAAGGTAAAACCTATTTATCATATAATTTTGATAACAAATAATTGTTTATATTTTGTCTTCACATTCAGATAACTCAAGCGATACAGATAGGACAGAAGGTTCAGAAAGTTTAAAAGATGAATATATTGAACCCACTCAATCACGTTTGAGAGAACTTGGACCGATTACTAGACGATCTATTCGGATTATGTCTAATGCTTCTAAAGCAGAACATGAACAAAAATTAATGATGTTAACTCGAGGAGGAGACCGAGCAGCATCTCTCCCAGTGGAAAGAAAAATCCTATATAATATAGCAGATGAGAAGGAGAGAGGATTGTCTGTACAAAGAGATGCGGTAAGCTCAATTTAATCCTAATAAATTTAAAATTATTTTTATATATCTGACATTTATTTTTATTAGGATTTAATAAAACTGAGGCATTATGAAGAAGATGCAGAACCAGTATCTGAAATCAAATCTAAAGAAGTTGATCTTGTCAGTAAACCTCAAGAATGGGGTGGTTGGATTGGAGCATTATTGCTTATATTGGCATTACCAACTTGCACTATTTGGTTGCAACTTGCTTGTTCCAATAATTATTGCAGCTCTAAAAAGCTTCGAATTCCACAGTATAAGGAATTGAGAACACTTTTCAATCTTGAAGCCTTTTTATTACATGCCGGATTTCTGCTATTTGTGGCTTTAATATCACTAATACCTATCGGTAGAATTGTTGATGGTCAGCAAAGTAAAAGTGGTATATTAAAATATCGCATTAATGGTACAAATCTTTTTGTTTGACTTGAGTAAAAGCTTTTAAAAATTTGTTTAAAAATCCATATTAATATATGATAACAAATTTTAGGATTTTGGACTCTGATTTTATCACTAGGAATTTTTGGAGGATGTGTTTACCAGGGCCATGATATAAGTGCCTTCTTGATTAAAAAATCAGTTCCCCTAGCAGTAGCAGGTGTAATTTACGGAACATTTTTGGCATTAGCATTCTACATTAAAGGTGGTCGTGCACCAGTCTCGAATCTCAATATTTATGGATCAACGAACAACATTATATACGATTTTTGGCAAGGTCGAGAAATAAACCCACGAATTGGAAAATTGGACATAAAGTTATTATTACTACGTTTTGCAATGATAGCAACGGTAATTATAAATAAAATAATGATTAAGAGTAATATAAAATAAAAAACATTCAAATTTTCTTTTTATTTTAGATTATAGTCAATATATCTGCTATAATCAAAGTTATCAGAGAATCTGAGTCTTATGACTTGAATCATGTGAATCTCCCAGCTATCATGGTAGCATCTCTGCAGATAATTTATCTATTGGACTCTATCATATTTGAATCTACAGTGATTACGACTTTTGAAGTAATGTATGAAGGAACTGGATTTATGACACTTGTAGGGTATCTCGTGTATCCATACCTTGCCACAATGCCAATAAGATACTTATTAGTCAATAAGTAAGTTTAATTAAACTACAAGAAATTTTCAATTATAATTTTGATTCCTAAATAATTATATACATTTATGTTTTTAGAGTACAACAGTCTATATACCTATTAAGTTTACCTGTGGTCTCCTTCTTTATTGGATATGCAATCTACAGAATAAGCAATTCACAAAAAGACAAGTTTAGAACAAATCCATTTTCACCTTCAGTATCACGTGAGTTAATATTCTCTTCTATAAGTAAAAATGAAATATTTCTATGGAATTTAAATATATTTTGCATTCTTCAGATTTGGAAACTATTCCAACGAAGAGAGGCAAACGTCTGATTGTATCAGGATTGTGGGGACATGTAAGGCATCCAAATTACCTTGGAGATATTATAATGCACTGGTCAATTGCTAGCCTGTGTTTTGCTACAGATTTTCTACCTTATATTCTTGCAATTGAAGTTACATTAGCATTGATTCATCGAGCAATAAGAGACAATGCAAGGTGCGAAAAACGCTATGGATATGCTTGGGAACAATATTGTTCTCGAGTTAAAAACATGATTTTCAAATGGGTATTTTAAATAATTGGTATTGAAAGAATAAAAAGTGAACGTCGGTGCATACTTTGAAATGCATTTATGAATCATAAATATTTTTTAAATAAAATTGACACGATGCTAAATTATGCATTAAATAAATCTGGAAACTCAGTAAGAGTATGCCCACCAATTAAAAGTATTAAATAAACGCAATTCAAAGTGTCAAGACGCAGTGAGACCTTTAGCGGCCTTAGTGAATGAACTTTTGACGGGTCGCAATCGACTGTGCATAGACAAAACGAGATTTTTTATTTGAAAAAAAGAATCGATCTCGTTTTCCTATTGGATCTCGTCATAAAATGTTTATAAATACCTGAAGCTAAAAGTTAAGGATGTTTTTTAAAAATTAGTAGATTTTTAAGCAAAAGAATTGTGCATGACATTTAGTTTTAAGTGATAATGGATTTTATACTTTTTTTATACATATATGACTATTGATGTAAAACTGGCGAATCACGAAATGAATTTGGTAAATAAATAAAAATATAGTACCAAACTGAAAGAATAAACATTTTACTTTACTGTATAAAATATGTTGAATTATTTGCTTTAATTGTTTACCGAATTTCCGATTATTGTCCTGGAACACATGTGTAATGGTGTAAAAAAATTCAAAGTATTAAATTGTACGTATGTATAGTGTATATGAATAAGAGACGAAAAATATTATTTTCGAAGATCGGTGAACTGTATGCCAGTTATATATCTGAGATCCGACTGTCGAGTTGCGGATGCGACACAGTATACTAGTATGGCGCATTGTAGACATTTCAGAGCAGCGTCGTTTCAAAACGTCGACTAATCGTAACTTGCAAATTGTTGATTATTTATATTTTTTAAAAATGGCTAGTTACTTTGGAGAAGTGATACACCCTTCTTCAAGAGCTTTTTGGACAGATGATGACGACGAAGAAACGATTGATAGTGGTCAAGAAATTGTGTAAGATTTATATATTTTCATTCATATAACCTCAAAATAAAATTAGCAATTTCATAGTACAAATACAATAAAAGTAATAATTATTTCTTTGCTTTGAATTCCTTTTTAAATATTATAATTCTTTACGATTCTTACAGATATTAATAAAATAATTAATAATGAATATTACATTTTCTACAGAGATTTTAGTATTATTTGGCATGAACCAGAACCATCGCAAATTGAAAATTTTCTAATTATTGAAGGTGAAATGGTGATAGGTAAACATTATTTTTTAGTGAATTATATAAGAATTTCATTTAAAATTATTTCTTAACACAACCATTTTTAATTTATAGGTTTTGTATCAACTTGTATATTAGAAAATGTAAAAAATGTATGTTCAATAATCCAAGAATCTGAAAAAGATTGCACCAATATTTATCTAATAGGTGATTTTTATATTTGTACAATAAGTACAAAGCTGAATTTGGCACAAGCAGGACAACTAACAGAAACAGTAAATATAGTTTTTCTTAAATTATTTAATTTAATAAATGCAGATCAATAATCATTGAAATTAATAACTTTAGCTTGGGAGTATTCTATCAAAGTCAAAACATGTATATACTTTAACGTCCCACCATGTTTCACACTTTAAAAGTGAAGAAGAAGCTAACTCTCCATCTTTTTTAAAAGCTTTGTATTCTACTAAAGCAAAAAGTAATAAATCTTCAAAGATTTCATCATTAAATCAACCAAATATTGTCACTGGTGTTTGTGCAGGAGGTAAGTAAAGATATATTGATTGATATATAAATTTATATATTTTCCAAAATAAAAATACAAATTTTACATTTCAGTGTTATCCTACGCTGAAATAGTTGATTTGCATTGTATTATGTACATACTTTATACTGATACGTTTACATTGGATTCTGAGAATGCATTACCACTTACAGCATTACTGTCAGAATTACTTAAAAAAACATTACCTAACTTCACAATTGTAAATTCAAGTTTCTTGAATAAAGGAAATTTGTACATGTAATTTCTTATATACAATTAATTTGATTCTACTATGGTTGCTTAAAAATATAACTCTAAATGACCATAATTGGAGAAAGTTGAAAAGGCTAGAAAACAATAACTTTCTTTTATACTGACAAAACATTTAAAATATATTTTATAAATTAAATTCAGTTTGGTTGCAGTGTAATATTTTCACAGGCTGGTTTAAGTTTTATTTACATTATTGTTCAAGTTTGTGGTGGATAATATGACCTTGGTGGATTTGAAGGTGGAGCTGATGCTCCACTTGGAAAATAGTTTGAATTTGCTGGATATGAGTATGGCTGATGAAAAGAGGGCTGAACTGGTGTTGTAGATGCAGATGAAGGTCGAATAGGACCTCCAACATTCATGTGCATTGGGGGTACAATGTGATTTAAAGGATTAACAGGGGGTGGTGGAACTGCAATATTTGTTGGTGGAAAACTAGGGGGAAATGAGTTTGTGTAAGGAGGAAAATGACTTGATACATCTATTGGTTTTGCACTGTCAGCTATATCTGATGAAGGGCATCCATTTGAAGATATAGATGTTGGTTCAGTTTTTGGAACTTTAGTGAGTGTAATGGCTGAAAAAATTATAATTGATTAATATAAAAATTACAATGAAACTAATAATTGATTTAATAATTATTAATTACCAGTAAGTGTATTTGATGGGGATTCAATCGCTTGCTGTGACGAAGGTCTGTCTCGGCTTGAATCGTTGGATGGAGTTGCTGGTGGTGAGTCTGATGTTTTAGCATTGTTTGCTGGAGAATATAAATCCAAAACTTGATGACAAATATCTAGAAAAATATAAAGAGTAAATTAATTTAATAGAAACACTTTTTATATTTGATTAAAATAAACTTAATGGTAAAGTAAATAAATAGATAAATTTAAAAAAATTCAAATATTACCTTCTAATAAGTCCATAGTGACGTCTTCAACAAACATGTCCCACCACCTTAAATGCCTGGGCTGCCTTCCATTCCAATCAACCACGTCAAATTTACTTAATTTCCCAGCTAAATACATTAAAGCTACTGCAATTATTTCTGGTTCCCATTGAAGTGATAAAGTGGTACACAAACTAAAAAAAATATTTTTAACGTAAATTATGGAAGATAATAAAAATTATAAACATTACTGAAGTCAAAATTACCTGTCATTTACAAAAGTCCATGCCATTTGCACCATTTTTTGTAATTTGTTTTTATCACCTAAAAAATTTTTTTTTTAATAAAGCAACATGAAGATAATAAAATTGTAAATACAATCAATTTAAAAAAAAAATATATTAACCTCTAAGACATTTAGCATATTTTAACAAATAACTATAAGGATGCTCTACTTGTAAATCAAATTTAATAGTTTGTAACAAAATTCTTTCTAAAGTCATCACTTCTTCTTTCGGGTCTTCTCCAAAAGTCATAAACTTTTGATCTGTTAGTAATGTTTTTGCAGTCTTTATTATGTCTTTGCATTTTTTAGGTGTTTCTTCCACTTTACCAGCCAGAAACAAGCAGCAACAGGCAGTTACCTAAATACAAGTAATAAATTTAATTTTCATAATTTCCTATTTACATTTAACAATTACATTTAAAAATTGAAACCATTGCTTTGTTTTAACTCACATATCTTGGAAATGTTTTAAATGAGTGAAACATATAAAATCTGTGAAAATAAACAACACCAGTAGCCATTGTGTTGTAACCAAGGTCCATTTTTGTACCAACATCGATGATGAATCTAGCACCTTCTTTTCTGTAACGGCACTCTGTTTCATAGTCAATTCCATCCTGAATCGAAGGTGTATTCCGGAGTTCTTTCTTTTCATAATACCAACAAGGCATTTTTCTGTAATTTCACGATTTAGTATTCACTGTCAACTCATTTACTTAATATTATGCTCACTTATAAACAAATGTTATCACTGTTTTAAAAATTACACAAAACAATAGCTACTTACTACTGTTATTCATGTAGTTTATCAATAGGTACTACAACTGTTTTTATGCAGTTTTAAATAAAGTTAGTAGTTCACTACACTTGTTTATTTCACAAAAATTAACCTCAAAATTGTGCGTTGCAGGACACGAGGACGTGGCTGCAGAGTTTGATTCTAAAGAGTCTCAGCAGTAACATTACCTATAAGTATATAGTTACTAAGTATAACTGACGGATGAGTACATTGAGTACTGCTACTGAGTGCAATGCTGACGGTGATGAGTTACTCGAGTTCCGGTCACATCAAGTAAGTATAGGTTAAGTATATTACGCTAGGTCCTAGGTGCAGTTACCAAATAATCCCATTTGCACCTCCTACAGGGTTCTACAATGAATGTTTGCATGAAGAGGTTTACTTTCCAATTAATAAAATACTTATATCAAATAAAGTAAAATTATTAATAAACAATAATATCTTAAAATATAATTATCCAATCGTAATATAAATATCAATATTTATTAAGTTAAGTATTTTTAAAAAATTTATGAAGAGATCAAATATCAAATATGGCGCCGGTTCGTAAATCAAACAGTCTTGCCTCGACACTCGCAAGATGGAGTTGTAGACGCTACTTTATCCGATAATGATAAAAAATCTTGTAATAATATTATGTGATTATGTGATAACCTCATAACAAATACACATTTACAGCTGTACAATGTAAAAGTGTTGTCAACCTCGAGCGAAAAATTCAAGAGTCGCTTGACGCTTCGCAGCGCATGATAAATTTGAATTTGGCATATTCTCGCCGTAGCGACGGTTGGACGATGAGTTACTCGTGTTACCGGCCTCAATTGGACAACGTCTGTCGACAAGAACAGTCGGTACTCATTCTTCATTTGTACTTTTTATTTACCCAATTAGTTTTATTAGACGTAGTTTAAAAAGTGATAATGATGTTAAACGTGATAAGTAAATTTGCTTCGATCGATCAGTCTTAAATTCACGAGTTGCATACGAAAAAAAGTGACTAAACAAGTTATAACACGATGGATGGCGCCGCCATAGCCATTATAAACCAGCAAAGTATATAAGACCAAGAGTGAGTGACAGATAATAGTTTTTCATTAAGCATTATTCCACAATAAACTTTTTTATTATTTCAGCAGCTTTTTTTTTTAAAGTATCAATGTATCGTGCCGCATCAAAGTAATTAAATCTCGTGTGCTGACAGGATGATGACGCTGGAGAATCACTTTGCAGCGACTGTCGACATGCCGAGGTAAGCCATATCATTCGATAAAAAAATATTTGAAAAGAGCAGCTAATTTCGATACAGGCTATTATCTCCGATTCGTTGATTTACGCTGTGTTCGTTTTTTTTTGCAAACATCAAATGAAATGGTAATAAGACTACAATTATTTGTGTTCGATGAGGATCTGCAAATGTAAATATTTGCTTTGTTCTTTGAATTCATTAATGCTAGCGCAAGATATAGCCAATTTACAGATCCATATACTTATTGCAACATTCGGCGCTAATTGTCCGTCGTATAATGCAAATGCCCACGGTCGTTGAATTTTCCTCTAGAAAATTTCGAAAGCATGACAAGGCACCCATCACGAAGAATATATGAACTATCGGGGGGGAAGTCGTGAATGATTTGCGATCGCAGTTTGTTTAAAAGTAGGCTATTTTCGCTCGAGGAAAAAATGAAAATTGTAAGGGCTTGTTTGTTTTGGGGGCTGGTTGTACGACGAGGGGGCAGGAGGGGGGAAGAAGGGAGTGGGTGCCTGGTGAGTGGTGAGGTGCGGCAAGCGGCGGAAAGCAACGGCGAGGGGCGTTAAGCGTCAGCGGCAAGGATATAGGGTCCGTTCTTATCTGCGGATAACAGGCGCGAGTGTTGCCGTTCCCGTTCTGGCGAGCGACACGCCATGATGATGAATCGGCCATATTGGCCCTCCGCTGGCCTCCCAGACCTAAAGTATGAAGCATGAAGGTGCCTCGGTCCGCCGAGGGGAAAAAGCCGAGTAACTGCCGAGGAGAGGGCCGCGCGAGCTTTCACGAAGAGGGACAGAGAGAGAAAGGGAACGGAGAGATAGAAAGAGGAGAAAAGAAAATAGAGAAAAAGAGAGAGAGGTGAAAAGCTGTCTTCGGCCGAGGCTGTATAATGCATGCGTAAGAAGAATGGACCACCCAGGTTGAAAAAAAAGGGAAGCCTCTCGACTCGCGGAGTCCGTCGGACTGAAGAGTATAAGGAGAGGACCCTCAAGGGTTGCGCTCGCGAACCTCTTGATCGGGGCCGGGGACCGGGAGTGCGCGCGGGGCCCGTCGGCCTCGAAAGCGACACCGAGCTGCCAAGTCGGATTGATCGAAAAAAAAGAAGGCAAAAAAGGAAAGGAGGCGCGATGTGTGTGGCCGCTCGGGACAGCTCTCTCGAGGTGTTAATCAGAATAGCAGCTACCGTGCGCTCCCTCAATTAGTATGGCATCTAGCCTTCTGGCTCTGCCCACGTCGCAGAGTCCGACGGCACTCGAGCAACGAGTGGAGCCGGATTCAACAGAGGCCTCCTTGTTTCCATCGATATACAGGCTCCGATCCCGAGTTTCGTTTCTCTCGCGTCACACATCCTGCCTCGCGAGATGCCGGGCGCAAAAAAAGCCATTGTTTGGCCTTCGTTACGCGCAAGCACGACGAAAAGGCGTCGGAATTGGCAGAGAAAATATTTTGCCGCTGTCAACGGCGCCTCCGGAGTCGGGGAATTGGCTTTTACTTTGATCCAGTTGTCGAGCATATCGAGCCACTTGTCGCGTGTGTACCGAAGGGAGTCATGGATTTGGAAGAAAATAAAGTGGAGCGGCGAGAGGGGAAAGAAAAAGAGGAAGTGGGAAGCGAATAAAGGCGCGAGGGAACACGAGCAGCGGGAACACGTGGGTTCTATTTGCAAAAACAAAGTTTGCGCGGGACAAACAAGAGCGCGGACTGCAGACACCGTCGGCCTACCTATCCGTCGCTCCGCGCCGAATCAAAAGCGCAGCCGAGCGAGCGCGCGAGCGCTCCTCTCGTTTTTCCGCCGGAATTTAGCGCAATTATTGGAAAAGTCGGGGCCCGGCTTCGAGTGTTATTGTTCCCGGCCGCCTACGCGGAGCCCCACTATCGCTCCCCCGCTCTCCAACTCTTTCCTGCACACAAACAAAAGGACGTAAGTGGCCGGTGCAAAAGTGGCGGCGAGCTTTCGGAGTGTCGGGATAATTTTTAATGTAGCCAGGGGGGCGAGTGCCGTGCGTGCGCCGCGGCAAATATTTGCAAAAATAGGAGGATGGTATAGAGTCGACGAGCTGCTGGTGTATGGATATATGTGTGTGCGGGCCGGCGCCTGCGCAAGGAGTCGGGCATAAGCGAAAAGAGGGCAGGAGGCGCGGATCGGCGGCGGCCGTGTATTATAGTTTGGCTCTCTCCGATCTTGACGGGCTCGCGGTGCGCGCTACTCGCTCGTGGCCGCTCCGCGCTCGGCCGCGCTCGCTCTCTGTGTGCTTTTAATTTACCGGGCGGCAGGCAAATGTTTGCGCCACTCCCCCAGCGCTCGGCCGGGCTCGGCCCTCTCTTTCCTCTTCTCGGCAGCCGGCAACTGGCAATTCCAACTGCGGCCCGCTCCTGAATATATTGACCGAGTAGCGAGTCCCCCGCTAATCTAGCTAATGTCTCGGGCGCGCCGATAAAAAGCCGCGAGAAAAGTGCAGCCGGACGTGCAGTCACAATTAGCGCGCCTCCGGTCTGCCAGGCCGAGCCCGCTCTATCTCGTCCTCCCGGCCGCGCGTCTCTTTTAATAAATCGAATAAAAAGCAGATCAAATATTTAAGCGGGAAAATATTTGAGGGCCACGATACATCGCGCGTTGATTTCCGTCGGCCCGTCGATTCTCGTGTGCGCCTACACTTTTTTTTGTCGTTCCCTCGCTACAGCTCCTCCTCGATCGCCGTCCACGAAAACGAGCGTGAGAAAGCTCCGGGCGCGAGTACACACTCCTGCATAATGTATCGAGTGTGATCGATGAATTTTCGCTGCCCGGCAAAGATGATTGACGATAAGCTCGGAGACGCGCGTAATTACGACTCGTCGGCACGCGCTGCTCGAGATATATCGCGACGTTTAATAACCGACGGCGTCCACGCGACCGGAAGTCGTCCGGCCGAGCCCCACCTTCCGGCCCTCAAGCTCCCTTAAACCGGCGTAGTGCGCGCGCCCTTCGGCCTCTTTACTACTCGCCGCAAAGCCGAACGAACCTTATCACTTTGCTTACGCCTACTGTTTGCATATAAAGTCGAGAGCGCTCCGGCGGCCGCGGTCGCTTTTATTGGGCCATCGTTTAGTGAAGTTGACTCGATAAGCCTCCGAGGCCGTCGCCGAGATAAACGCAGGTAGAGAGCCGCGCGCCAGCCCGGGCAATTAATGATTGCACGCGTTTTTGAAGTGATAACTTCTTATGGCGCACCGAACGCTCAGGAATTTCAGCCCTCTGAAAAGACCTCTTTGTTTTC
>JAWWEN010000038.1:91858-141461 GCA_035582955.1 Sycophila texana
AGAGAGAGAGAGAGAGAGAGAGAGAGAGAGAGAGAGAGGGGTAGTAGAGGGGGGAGGGGGAGGGGGTGGGTGAGAGGGGAAGATGGAGATGGAGCTGGAGCTGGAGCTGGCTGGCGCAGCTGGCCGAGGCGGTGTTTGCCCAGAGGGATGTACTGCAGCTACGCGAGCGGCTCTGATTTCCGCCGAGAGTTGCCGCGTTATCCGGGCAGCCATGCGAAACTCCCTTTAATCATTTGATTGCACTCCTTTCCCCGAGCGCCGAGGCAAGACTCGCGAGTCAAAGGTGGAGCAGCGGCAGCGCGCGCTCTCCGCTCCGTGGCGCAGTTACGGACGGGCTCAGACTCAAGTGACAATCGATCATCGGAGCTTGAACGAGTGGCCATTGTGCCCGCGGCTCAAGATCAAGGGGGTGGCCTCCCGCGATTTTTCATAAACAGCGAGGCGAGCAGCGGCTCAGCCAGCCAGATGTACCGGCACTTGACGAGGCACAAAAGCCCGCAACTCGCGCCCGCCAAAGTTTCATCAACTCGCTTAGCGCGGCAGTTAGAGAAGATGCGCTTTGTCGTCGGCGCTCGCTTTCGAATGAACTTTTCGGCCCGGCGAATACGACAAAGGAAAGATCGGAGCGCGCGAGAGCGAGCCCCGGAGGAAAGCGAAGGGGAGGCGCCGCCGGCGGCTCGGCGTCTCGGACGCACGCCTCCCAGGGATTCAATATAATCGCGCAATAAAATTCACTTACGAGCCCCGGGCTTCCCCTCCACTTGAGCCTCGCTCGCTCCCCCTGCGCGGCCCTATATCTCGCTGTTTCGCCCTCTCCCCGACAAATCTTCTCCTTTGGCGGAGGAAGAGAGAGCGGACCGCAAGTGCTGCTTCCATTTATAAAGGGATCCTCGTCATTTTTTTTTTCCTTTCTTTTTTCGACTTTTCCCTCCTGTTTCCTCGGGAGCCAGATGAATCGGCCGCCGCGCCGCGCCGTTAAATCATAGAGACACGATATATGTCGGCCAATGAATCGGACGTGTTTGCATAGGGCCGGCGGCTCGCGCGCGCACACGCGCTGGGGTAAATTTGAAAGGTTAAAGGCATCGAAAGAGAACCTCTCTCTCTCTCTCTCTCTCGCTGCTTGTGTACACTCAGCTGTCGGGCGCTTTTTAGGCGCGAGCGCATCCCCAGTTGTTCCTCCGGACGAAAAACGCCAAATAATGCGCGCCCGACGCAACGAGCGCTCCGGAATTTTTGCTCGGCGATCTATTTATATTTATGGAGGGGTGGTCCAGGGAGGGGTGGGGGTAATTAACAATTAGCCATTTGCGGAAAGGCGAGCGGCTACGGGCACGGTCGACGCTGCCGGCGGCGCTGGAGCGGATTTTATGGGAACGAGGTTTCAGCGCGGCGAGTTCCGGGGAGCGGAGGGAGCGAGATAAAATCTGATGGAGAGTCGAAATTGGAATCCGGCACGCTGGTTGGTCGATCGAGACTCCGCCTCTTATGTTCTTCATCATTCGGGTTACGCACATCCTCAATTTCACGGATAATGCACACATATAGAGGAGATGAGGAGAGGGCTTCCGCCGGCTCCTCGCGGGCAACTTTTTCCGAAATCTTTTGGCCAAACAACGAAAATTCGCGGCGGACAGAGAGAGAGAGAGAGAGAGAGAGAGAGAGATGGAGGAACGATACGGGGGTTGGGGTAGGGGTAATTCGACGTAATTTATTCCCGTTACTCGAGTGCCGAGAGGCGAGACGAATCGCGCCTCGGCGGGCTAATAAAGTCGTCCGTCGCCGTAAAATTGCGGCAAATCGCCTTGGGCGATTGTCCCCGGGCGCTCGCGTGAGAAACGATCGGGGGAGTGCGGACTCCTATCGTGGAATAATAGAAGGATGCTGCGCTGCGGTGCACGGGCTCCTGGTATCGCGCTCTCGAGGACACTCGAGCGGCGACAGCGAGCGAGAGAGAAAAGTAACGGGCACGTGGGACGACGCGGCCGGGGCTTCTGGCGCTCCCTGAGCAGTCGATGGCGTTTTCCTGCGTATAAGCGCATGCTTCGGACACGAGGAGTGGCGTGTAGAGTCCTACAAATAATTCCATGTCACACACCGATGCCTGCGGTTTCGCATGAAACCTCACTGCGCCCAGTGCTCGGCACTCGACGACTCGTCCCAGCCCGCCTATCGATTGCCCGGGCCCAACCCTCGCCCCCGCGTGTGTCGCGTCCTCGCCTCTCTCACTCCGCGAAAAGCGCGAAAAGCGCGGGGGCGTCCAAATGACTAAATTTTGCCCTCCCCCCTTGCCGCCCATGGTGCGCGCGTATTGATAACAATCGGCAAATATGTGCCTTTCTAATAATATTAATAAAACATTGGGAATGGTGCACGGAGTCGCGGAGAGTTTAGTTTGCCGAGAACTTAGAGGCGAATAAATATGAATAGCAGTGAAAATATTTGATGTAAAAGCAAGCATTTGTCAATATTATTATCGCAGCGAGAGTCGGGGATGAGCCGCGCGCCGGCGAAAAGGAGCGCTGAAAATTAAGAGAAAAAGATGTGCGAAGGGCGATCTCCGGCTTTCCCGAAATCTGCATCTGCACGGAGCCACGAATGTATGTACGAGAGCGAGCGAGTGCGGGGGGAGATATAATGCGCGCTCGGCGCATGTATTATTCAAATGGTAAACAGCCAGCGAGAAAATATCGAATGAGAGATAGAGTGACAAACCGAGCAATATGTAGAGCGTTTAGCCGGCTATTATTGTAAAGCCCCTTGTTTCGCTGAATATATCGCTGGCTAAGCCCGGGCTGTCGCTCAGGCTCAAGCCTCACCCCCCAGTGATTTCGCCCGCAGCCCGGAGGCGCCGACGCCCGCTCCCCGGACCTGCCGTCACGCACCAATTTTCATATTCTTCCCTGCTCTCTTGCTCTTTTTTTTCTTCTCTTTTTTACTTTCCTCCTCCTCCTCCTAGTCCTCGTCCGAGCGTCGTCTCCCGCGGCGAACGACAAGCTCCGTGACTCTCTTCTTGTTAGCACTTAATTAAGCAGCAGCCGGACGGCGCTCGGCTCTCTCGTCGAGGTACGGCCTCGAGAGGAGCGACAAAGAGGTGGGACAGAGAGACGAAGAGGAAAAAAAGAGAGAGAGCGAGGACTCGGGCGTTAAAACGTAGTCGCGCCTCGCGTGCGCGCACGTTTGCTTGCAGGGCCTCTGCATTGATAACCGCCTCGTTTCTCTCCGGCTTTCCGAGAATTTCAAACTTCTCGGAATCGCAATGATGAAATATTAATGCGTACTCGTTCTCCCGGCGCGTATTTCAACTCATTTTTAGCTTAAAGCCGCTGTTTGCCCAGGTTGCTCAACACTCGAATTTCTTCCTTTTTTTTCTCCCTACCTGTCCGTCCTGTTTTTTCGCCGGGAGTATGAGAGAGAGAGAAAACAAAAAAAAAAAAAAATGGCGCGAAAATCTCGCGGGAGAGGCGATTCGAAGGGAGTGGGACGCTTTCCAATAAACACGCCGTGGGATCGAAAGAGAATCGCTCGATTGTTGCAGTCGCAAACGCACGAGGCGGAAAAAAAGAGAGCGGCGCGCGAGCGAGCAAGAGGAGTCAGCTTGTTTTTAAGCGAGTAGCAGTATGTAGTATCTCATCGCGATTGGCTATCTGCCGATTAGCCGGCTCGAGAAAATAAGCTTGTTTGGTCGGCGGCGCGCGATAGGTTAGATGTCGCGATGATTTGATTTTAGCAAACGCCCGCAAAACGCTTTGTATTAGCCCTACACATATAGACACGCTCATTCAGTTCCGCGCGACAGAAGTTTGACGACAAAATATTTGTCGTTCAAACAGCCCGGATCCTGAAAGTCCCTACGTTATACAACGGCCGCCCGCGAGAGAGTTTCCTCCTCCCTCCCGACGCCTGCGTTCCCGGTTCCGATTTACTTGACCCGAGGGCCGGGGGTGTATGCCGTGAGCGAGAGAGCGCGAAGAGGGGCAGGGGAGGGGCCGTGCACGTCGCACGTCGCAAGGAGGAGCGATCCGCTCGCGGGGCTCAATTTACGCCGGTTGCGCAAGAAAGTGGCACGTGTCGCTGCGTGCAAACACCTTGGTACTTTGGTGCCGTGTGTTAAAGAGCCTAACCGAGATAATCAGTAATTACGAGCGTTTAGCGGGACGCCGAGAGAGCCGGGCGAGCCAGCGCGACAACGAGCGCGGCCGCGCGCAACTCTGCACATGCGCGCCCATAATTCTTCGTGCAAACAGCGCGAGCACACCGCACGGCGCTCTTCCTCCCGCGGCGCTAATTCACGGCTGATCTGGAATTTTTCAGAAAGCCGACTCGTTAACGATCGCCCCGGAGCCGCGGCCACTTAGCGCGGCTCGCGGCCGTCGCGACGATTTCGCGCGGCCGGCAATCGGCGCCAATTAGAGCCGCGCGCCGAGGCATCTTATAATCGGCCCGCGGGCCGCGCGGCCGATTGAAAAGCGCAAAAGCCTAGCGCGGATCGCCGGGGCTTACGGCGCACTCCGCGCCTACGTGTGGCTGGAAGGTCGAGTGACGTAGTCGCTGCCAGTCCCGGCTGCGCAAATATTGATCGACGCTGTCGTCGCGCGTTGAAAAATTCCACCAAACGCGTAGCAGCGACGTTGACGTCGACGCGCAAACCTTCTGCGCATCCACTTCGACCTTCCGCCATTCCTTCGCCCCGACTCGGGAGAGACTCGCGAGAGCCGCGAATCCGGCCCCGAGATGATCGTCGGTCTCTTATGCAGCAGCCCGCAGGACGGGCCGCCGCTGTATCATAACAAATCTGATAAGGCCAATATTTATATGGCAAATATTATTTATATTTGTTGAGTAGCAGTCGCGCGTATTTAGAAGCGCGATTCTGTAAGCATCTTAACTGTATAATCAGTACATATTTATAAAACATTAAAGTGAGAATTTAAAGAAGTTCTGCCAACACGTGAACTCTGAAGAATTATTTACACTCTAGATTAAAGGGGCATTGCGCGGCCACCTTTTTCACTTTCCTTCTGTCTATCTCTCTCCTACTTTTTTTTTTCTTTCTATTTCACAAAATTGTCGGCAAACACTTTTCCCGGGTTAATGCCGCGCGCCGCTCTCGTCGCTATTAATAAGTGTGACGTAGCTCGTTGTCGCTCATTTAAAACGGTTAGTGGTTTTATCGCGAGACGAGAACGAGGGAGGGGGGCAGGCGTCGGTATCGATGTCAGAGTTCGCCCGAATTGAAAGAGAAAAGACAGGCGGGGGGGTGTGCGGCTTAAGCGGGTGAGATGGGGTGCGCTCGCTCGCGGGAACGGGTTGCAGGGCCGAGCCGTGGGGGGCCAGCTGCTTTGAGCGACGCGTGTGTGCACGAGCGGCGAGGCCCCCGCTTACCACCTGTTCTTTCGCCCCCGACAATTATCCAATAGAGCCGCTGACCGCATCGCCCGATAAGATTTATCCAATAACGCGCAGCCTTATTTTCTTTTTTCAATTCCCCCCGCGCCGGCCCCTATTAATTGCAATGTTAATCGCGTTATCGCTGATAAATCAGTCGCGGACAATTAGCACCGCGCACCATCGTAAATCGGAATTAGCCCCTGTTTATACGCGAGCTCGTCCGCGCGTAAACTGCGGCACTTTTCCGCCGTGGGGAAAATCGATCCAAATCAAGCCAAATATTTGTCCCGGAGTCGGACGCGGAGGAAAGTGCGTTTTTACTTGTTGAGTCCGCGGGGACGGCGGGGGTGGGAGGCCGTCAGGCGCTGGGCGTGTGGGAAGCTGGTCATAGCGGCGTCGCCTCCGGGGGTTTGGCCCCGCAGCGGCCACTTTACATGGGAAAAGGAGTCGCACTTGTCCGCGGCGGGTATTTCGGAATCCTCGGCAATTAGTTATCGCAGCCGGGCCCACGTGCCGGCCGGCGGCCGCTCAATATCGGCGCAACAAAGGAGCCGGCGATGTTTTACAAACAGGGCCGCCACGTGTCCCGGGCGTCTGTCAAAACATTCCGCGGATCGGCCGGGAGAGCAGAACGAGTCGGCCGTGATTTCGCCGGCGTAATCGTGGGATCGATGGGAATCGACGGCCCCTCGAGCGGACGATTATTGCACCGGAGTTGCGCTATCGTTGCATCTTATCGCTCGAGGATATCGGGCTGTTTGCGATCCGCCGGGTTGAACGACACCTCCGAGACGGTTGCACGTTTACGGGGAGCATTATCGGCTCGTTGCGAAAGCATTAGCCGCGCAATCGGCTCTAATTCGGCAAATCCCGCAATTGTGGCCAGCTCGGGAATTAGGCGTGCGTGTAACCGCCGAGGTCCGCGCGCGCGGGTCCAGCCTCCGACGGAGGCGGCGGCGGCGGCGGCGGCGGCGGCGCGAGGCGCGGAGGCGCGGAGGCGAGGCGACGGGTGGCCGGGGGTGGGCGTCAAGTCTGTTTGCTCATGAAATATGCAGACGCGAGCCCTCGACGAGCGCCGGGAGCTCGGCTCCGACGGCCACGTCCGCTCCGTCGGCGCTTGCGTGTCGCGCGCACCTCGACATTTTCCGCGCTTCGGCCGACACGGAGGCTAAAAAATTTGTTCGCTCGTCAAGCGGCCGACACCGGCATATGCGCCCCATGCCGTGATTGCGCCCATATGGCTCACCTTTAACCTTTAACTACTCGGCCCCCCGAGCGACTTTACGCCCTGAATTATTGAGCAGGCCTCGTGTAAATCTGGCCAAGGCGGCGGCATCGACGAGCAATGAATCTACGACTGGCTGCAGGCCTCGTGAGTCACCTGCTGGCCGTCGGGTATCTGAGCCGCTATCACGAGCGCCTACAACGGCCGTCTCTTTGTTATTGCTCAAGGTGGAGGAGGCCGCTCATCAGGGCGGACGGAGGGATCGATAATCGAGCCGAGCCTAGGCAGGGCAGCGCGCACCACCTCCTATATGGCTTGGGCAAACAATCGAGCCGAGCGGGATGACAGTCGCCGACTCCCATCCTCCATTAGCGATAGAAAAATAGCCTGAGCGCGATCGAGTGCCTCGGCCGCTACTTCATCGGACACGCTCCTCCAAGGATCCTATAAGAGCGGGCGCGCTCGACCTCGTAAAAAATTCATTACCGACCCGGCAAATCGATCCCGAGGCTGTGTAATTACCTCGTGTACTCCTAATTGCAGCATTGACCGGAGGCCCCGTAAAATCGACCATTTGCCCCGGATCGTGAAATTTTCTCGCCCCTTCCCTCTTCCTCTCCGGCCGCTCCCAGTCGCAGGCGAAGAAAGAGACTCTCTCGAAACTTTCCTCTTCCTCCTCCTCCGCCGCCTTCTCCGCCTTGCGAGGAAGAGCCTCGAGCGAGTTCTGTTTGTCGTCGCGTGTTCCTCCGGCGCGGCGAGATAAGAGGAACGGGCCCGAGTACGAGCTAACGCCTACCTTGCGACTCGAATTATTTCTTTTAATTCTTCCGAGAAAATCGCTATGACGTACGGCTCTTTTTTCCAGTACTCATCGTGATTCGACTTCCGCCGGACAGCCATTGGCGGCTCCTTGTCCCCTGCATTAATTAGTCGAGACCGAGATTAGCCGAGCCAATTGACTCTGGCCGATATCCGGAATAAAGCGTCTTATAATGAAAATAAAGAAGCGTTACTTTTTCAGCGATTTGTTTAATTAATCGCAGGAAGCTCGCCCGGGAGCGGGAGCAGCGAGACGGAGTTGATTCGGCTAACGAAGCAAATTCTTAAATCAGCGCCGCGCTCCTCGGAATTTCATTTGAGCGGAGTCGACGACGGCCCCTTTTTTTCGCGAGAGCCCAGGAGACGAGCCTTAGATAATTAGGAGGTGCGTTCGTTCGAGCGCGTATATTTGCCGAAATTAGGTGAGAGAGAGGAGTAAAATGGCCGCTTCGAACCGAGAGGGCATAAGAAGTTCGGGCCGCGGAACCCGGGAGGGGGGGGGGGAGGGAGGTTACAGGTTTTTCCTCACCTCTTTGAGGAGCGCCTCGGAGCTTTGATTTTCCTGGTCGGCTGGGTACGTGCCGGCGGATAAGCTCCTCCTCCCGTCTTCGTCCTTTCGGCTAAGAAAACGTTCGACGAGAGCCGAACGTCTTTACTTTCTTCCGCGGAATAGCACTCGGAATAATTGAGGGGGCTAATGGATAGCGCTCGGTCTTTCGCTCGGTCTCGTGCACGGCCCGTGTGTTTGCAGACTTTTAAAACACGCCCGAGGACTGCGAAGAAGCAGACATTTTTCGCTTCTCTCTCTCCGCCTCGGTCGTGCGCTTTTTTTCCACCGGGCCGCGTTTGAGCGAAGCCCGAAGTCCGAGTCGCAAAGGAGGCTGCGCGCGCGTGCGCTCGCGCTCATACCTCGGCCTACTTAGCATATTTAAATAAATGAGAAATAAGAACGTCGCGGCTCATTTTTTTTTCCTTCTTTTTTTTTTATAATAGTCGGCATCCGAAATAAGCGCTGCGGAATGGCGCGGCTGCACGCCTATCTTATCTCCTCGTCCCGAGAGCAGCTCGCGCTCTCTCGCCTTATCGGTGAAGCGTATTTATGAGCCGGGATAATAAGTGCCGTGAATCCTCAATTAGCCAGCTGCGAACGCGGGAAAAATGTCGGCGACTTTTTTTTCCACGTTCGGGAAAATACATATAATAAACGCGCGCGCGATTCTCTCGCGAGCATCGCTCTGCCGAAAAATTATTAGCACGTGCAAGCTCCGCTTATCGCTCCTTACAATTAGTTCGTCCAAACTTCCATTACTTTATTATTTACACAGTCGCTCAGCGCAAATGTCAAATTCAAGCATTTATATTCCAAGTATTTCAAAGTATTCGAGTCACGTAAGAGCTCCGCCGCGCTTCTTCCTTCGCTCTATTTAGACAAGTGCCTCGAGACTGCCTCGCCTCCGCTTTCCTCCCCGCTGGCCTCTAGCTCGCTTGGGGCCCTCTTTTTTTTTGTACCTCCTTTTGTCTTCCCTCGCACGTCTTATTTTAATAAAAGCATCAACTGGGCCCGCTGCCCTTTCGACGCGCGAAAGATATAGAGCTAGAGAAACATAGAACTCGCTCGAAAATAGTCAAGCCGCGATTAGGCATTTCGTACTGATTCAAGAATCAAACAGAGCGGAAAGTGAAGCGTGAGGTATACTCGGTACATATTGTAGGGAGCGTACACGGCGTGTACACAGACACAGAGAGGGAGAGCTGCTGGCTGCACGGCTAGCGCCTGCGCAGCGTTTATTCGCCCGAGAGAGTTTCAAGAAGCTCGGCGACCTTTAGCTCCGCTGTTCGCGACGCTGCGAAGTCGGCGACGTCCGATAACAGGCCCTCGACCCAAAGCTCCTTTCCTCGGCGCTGCTCCTCCGGGGAGATAATAATAGTGCTGCAGAGCGAAGAGGGAGAGAAAAAAAGGCGCGCATTAATCGATAAAGCGCCGGTGCGTTCGTTGCCTTTTCCGAGCCGGCCGACCTACATTTCTCCGCAGACTCCCGAGACGCGCTTGCGAACCCGACTGACAATATTTTCGACAAGCGCGAGCCTTGCGCGCGGCCCCGGCGCATTTTCCCTCGGCGCAAGCGCCCGAGCTCCTTCATAAAACAGCCGTCTCTGTGTTTACCCGAGAAAACGGGATTTACCTAGCTCGCAGCTCGCAGTTCAAATTCAACTTGCAGCCCCGGAGGGAGCGAGCGCAGCCGGGCCCGATTCGCGCTTTACAATTTCCGGCTCTACCCTCCGACAAAATAGCAACACTCGCTCTCGCTGTAGCCTCGCTGCGCAGCCCTTTTTTCTTTTTTTTCTTTTTTTTCTTTTTTAGTCGCGTTTTACTCGTCCTGATTCTCGTCCTGATTATCTTGCTGCGAGGGCGTTTAAGCGAGAGAAGGATATCGTTTCGTTCCTATTCCTTGGGCCGAGTCCACTCTGGACTTCGTGCTTTGTCGACCGTTTCGCGTTGTTTTTCCTTTAGTCCCTCTTCTTCCCGATGGGTGTTTGCATGAAGCTGCGACTCGCCACGGCGATTCCTTGGGAATTCCGTAAAATCGAGGCGAAAAGTCAGGTCGACTGGTAACCCGATACGCAGCGAAGCACCTGAATGACCAGGCAACTTTTGCTCCGACCCGAACGACTATATAAGAAAAAGAGAAACTCGGCAGACTCTATTTAGGCTTATATTTCTCTTTCGCCGCTAGACATACACGCGCTCGGTGCTTCGGAAATTTTGGAAAAGCGTCGCTGCTGTTTGCCGTGCAAACACCCGATCGTGCCGGTCCTTACTTTTACCTGGCTTTACCTATGCCGCCGCATGGCCAAGGGCCTTCGAGCTTCGGACAATTTTTTTTTTAGCGAAATAGACGCGCCGACAATCAATGCGACCGGGCGCTTCCAATGCCATTAGAGGGAGTGTCGCGTGCATCTCGAATATCAAGTCGCCCACGAGGCTCGTCTTCCATTAGCGGAGCTAAAAAAATTACCGGCACCGATGGATCACCGTCGATGATGAATCGTCCGCCAAGCTGTACGCCGAGCGTTTCACCATAATGAAATGAATTTTTCGGAAAAGGGAGCTGACGGTAAAAATAAAACGAAGAAAAAAAAGAGACTAGTATATATAGTAGTCGCGCGTTACGTGGAAAGGTGCGCGCAAGAGGAAAAAAAGCGGTAAAGGGGGAGGCTGAATTTATCGGCACGGCTGCAGAGCTGATAGAGGCGCAGAGAGACAGAGAGAAAGAGAGCGAGCTCGGCGATAGCGCCCGAGTTGGCTTCGGCTGCGACGATAGCTCGATGTTTGAATAATGATAAGGCGAGTTGTACCTGGCGCCCGACGGCCGGGGCTCCGACGGGCAACGTTGGCCTTCCCACCACATCCCCGGGCATAACGCTCGCCTTCTTCGGCTGTAATCTCCCTCGCAGCCGCGCGCGCTCTCTTATCAGCTGAAAGACTCCTCGTAAAAATATGACGAAACGAGCAAATGAAGGAGCGAATGAGCGAAGCCGGCATAAACGCGCGAATGGCAAGGCTCTCGCGGGCCGGCTTATAGCGTCTATTAATGGGAGAGTTCAAGCGGGACTGACGTGTGTTGGAAAACACGCGGACGAGGGGGATTCGGAGTAGCCCGATACATATATGCAGCGGAAAAAGGAGAGACAGCACAACATTCATGAGGCTGCCTGAATACATCTCAATAGACGAATGCGAGTGCGAGTGAATGAATCGGTGCGGTGCGCAAAGCCGGGCTATGGCGCGTGTAAATGGAGGGGGGCAAAATATATATTCGCGTGGAAAATGCGCAAGCTGGTGGCCGGTGGGGAAGGAGATCGGGCCGAGCGCGCGGGGGGCTTAAGATCGCCGCGTTAGCAGCGTTTAGTCGGGGGGGATTAAAAGTGCACGCCATTCGTTTATTCGTTTCGTCTCTCCCCCGCAGAACAACACCCCCGACGGAGCCGAATAAAGCCGTCGACAATAGCCGTGCAATTGGCCCCGCTCGTTCGCACCTACTAAAGGATTCCTTATCGACGGCTAATTTCCCGATGACGCCGATCACGCGGGGGCGAGCTCGCGCAGAGGCACCCACCTCCCCCCCTTTTCCCGGCGACTTTCCAATCGCTCGTCGGAGCGGCGCGCGTCAGCCCGACGCGTCTGTATATCCCTGTGTATATGGATATCCGGGCAACGTGTCGAGGCGAGCGCCGCGTGGATTTGCGGCCGAAACGCCGGACGGCCGTCCATCAGAATCGATTGGAGCTAGCCGCTCTCTTTCCTATTGCCAACTGCTCTTCTGCCTCTCGAGCGGCTCTTCAATTTTTCATTGGGAATTTTTCGACAAACCTCCGGCACGAGTGAACGAAAGTCCCCCACTTTCCTGCCCCCCGCGATCCTCTTGTTTAGCTCGCGCACTCCAGGGGCTCGCGACGCGAGCGGCGCCTCTGCGAAATTCGCATGCGAATTTCTATACCGGCTTCCAATTTGGCGGGCATAATTTTTAACTTTGGCGGCCATATTCAGCAACATCAGCAACGTGTCAGCGCCGCGGCGTGCGGCCGGCCGCGGAGCGAGCCAACCAGGAGGCGAGCTGATATCCCGCGTAGCGATGGCAACGCTTCCCTCGGCCTCCGCTTATACTCTCCCTCTCTGCGAACCCCCCGCGCTCGCCGAGCTACTCTCTTTCTCTCTCCCTCTCCTTCCGTCTCGTCTCGATCTCTCTTCACTCCCAACGCCGGCAAGACTGGCAAGACCCCCGGAGTCTCTCGCGAGACTCCTATATATATACATTTTTTCGAGATCGCTCGCGAGGACGCTTGATCGATCGGCGTGCTCGATTCGTCCGTCCTCCGATCCGTTCTCTCGACGCGGACGTGCGGGACAAACATCGGACGGCTCTCTCTCTCTCTCTCTCTCTCGCTCTCTCTCTCTCTCTCGCTCTCTCTCTCTCTCTCTCTCTCGCCTCCTCGCCGCCGACTATGCACTTAGATAAGCGCGAGGATTACATTCTAATTAAGAAGAGGACTTTTCTCCTTAATCCCCCGGCGAAAATTTCAATTTGAGATATAAAGCTGCTCCTCGTCTCCGCCGCCGCCGCTCGAAAATCTTTCCTCGGTCCGATTGAATGCTAAGGTAGAATAACGGCCTAGTGTGCCTGATATCGCTGCGCAGAGCGCGCGAGCTATCCGTGAGCGTGTGCACAATCAAACATTGTTCATGATTTAGTCAAATATTGGCAAAATACACAGCTTTGTAGTAGCTGCAGCCGTGCGCTTCTCTCCCTCCTCTATATATCCCTCCTCCGGCTCGGGCTGTTCCCTCCTCGCCCCCGCAATCTGCATCCCTCTTTCTCACCCCCCCCCCCCTAGAGGCCCGAGTTCACCCTCGTGCCTTTTCTCTCGACGCGAATACGCAATAACCTACCTGCCTACTCATTAATCCGCTCCATTCCGATTCACTCGACGCTCTTTCTCCCTCTTACAGTAATTTTATCGAAAACCAAACGCCGGGAACTATCGTCAAATATAGATCAACCCTGTAAGTACCGACGGCGAATGCTCGTGGCATATTTGATACACTGGACTTTATTTTTTTCCGAGAAAGAAAATGAATGTGTTCTGCTTTACGCGAAGGAAGCCCTGACCGAATTATGCAATCCACTCGTGTGTTATTTAATAATCGAGCTTACGAGGAGCAAACATTTGAAGAGATTTCTTCGATTCTTCTTCGTCGGGAATAATTTTGCGCGTGGGAAAGAAACAACATTGTTAAAAAACAATGCAATTCCGATGTTATTGTAAGATAAACATTTGCTTTATTCAATATTTTCATCGTTTTCATCGTACGCTTCAATTACTTTATGAGTGTACTTTATATACATATTAAAAAGTAATGTCAACGCATGGATTATTTTCTTTTAAAATATGTGTTTGCTTATTTTTAACTCATAATATTAAATATTTATTGCTAACTTTTCAGATAACGATTACAGTTTGCAAAATTGAATGAACAATAAAAAAAAAAATTTCATTCAATCGAGTTAAGAACCCCAAATATTGAAAAGTGCTTAACATTGAAAACAATTTACCGGTAGTCTGACCTCTGAAAATTATTTTTCCCCCTTATTACTTTCAGAAGGTTATTTGAAAAATCAAACACCATATTTCATTAAACAATAATAAAAAAAAAATTAGTTGAAATTAATGTTGGTACTGTTTTGATTGCAGATTCGTAATTGTGTCCAGGATGTCTGCAAACAAATGTAAGTCCAACGATTATATTGTATAAATAAAAATTTTTTAATACTTTTGTATCTCTTTGATTAAGTACAATCATTTAATTAAAACATATTTTTTACGCAAATTTGTGTAACTTAAATATGTTCGAGAGAATCAAAACATATTTGCGTGATAAAGTTTGCATATTTACATATCAACAAGATTTGGTAGTTTTTGTACGATTTCTTCTTGCAAGTCTTTTTTAAGTCATTAAGTGTTCTATACGTTAACTGAATATACTTTTTCACAGTTTCTTTATCATTTAATGAGAAAAATTATTGAATCATTCTTGCAAAATAATGAATCATAAAAATAATTTTGATAGTTGATGGCCTATCTATTACAAAGCATTACGTAAAGTAAAATTTATTATGGAAAAGGCTGCGTCTAGATTGGCTACTTGAATTAACATCACAACAGAAAAATAAATATGATAATTTCGATCCATTTAAAGTTAGAAAAAAGCGAGAAAATTAGTTTAGTCTCGTTATCGCTCGAAAGTGCAAATAAAAGGTGTCTCTATATATGTTTGACTACATTTTGCACACAGGCAAACGTGATATTAGCTTTGAAATTAAAAAAAAAAAAAGAAAAAACACAAGTAGTTTTTTTAATTTTTTGTTGTCTTATTGAAACTATACAAAACATGTCGCCTCAAAAATTAAATACCCGCATAAAAAGGCAAGTTTCAAGAAAGGTATAACGGAGAGGTAGAGGAGATTAGGTGGAGTAGTAAGTGATGAATACACACAAGATTTCCGTAGAAATATGTTGGTTTTATTGAAACATGTACATGTGTTGCGAGAAGAGGATTTTGTGCGCGCATCCTCTCTCTTAGTTTTTTTTTCTTTTTTTGGAACGCGCGCCGATGTAACGCCGCTGGCTCGAGCCCGTCGCGAAAGCGCACGAGGCGCGAGGAGCTCCAGCCCGCTTCTCTCAAGTCTCTCGTAACGAAAAAAAAAATAATAAGTACAGTCTAAAAAAACGAAGAAGAACAAGCCATTTAGTCTTTACATAATGGAGATTTCGAAAGATTTGCAATCGCCGATCGACGCGAGGCGGCCTTTGTGTGTGTGTCGCGCGCCGCGGCAAACTCAACGCGGCCTCCCTCCGAGAGTCCCGCGCTATAATATATAATATGGCAACGACGGCCAAGAAGCCGCTTGATAAACGTAATGGACAATGAATAGCAATGAGAATAAGTTTTGCCGAGGCGACGACAGTTTTAAACAGCGATCGGTATCTTTTTTTTTTTAATGCTTTACTTTGTTTAATTATACTTTTTTTTGCTTAAATGTCGAAGACGCAGCACAGTCGATGCATATTTTCGCTATGTACACTCGGCCGGCGGGCCGCTCGCCCCGTGGAGGATTGCACTGCGCGGCCGTGATTTGCGGGGGCGAGCGTCCGCCGGGGGCCCGACACGACTCGCTTCTTTTTTTCACTTACAGCTATATACGCATATATACTTTGTTTTTTTATTTATATATTTATATATATATATATAGATCTCTGTCCGTTATACATATAGAGTCGATGTGCAATGTGGGAGAGGTTCGGGGCGACTATCTACACGTATGATACACAAAAGCTCGCCCAGGCTAGAGTCATCAGTTATCACAAAACTTGCGCTCGGGCTGGGGGCCGGGGCGCGGCTGCTGGCAGTAGAGCGGGGGGCCCTCCTCGTCCTCGAGGTCCTCGAGGTCCTCGTCGCCGGGGCTGGGCCAGCAGCGCTGGGCGAGCTGGGCCGCCACTCAGGCCAGGGCGTACGGGTGGCTGGCGTGGTGTCACAAGCCCGGGGCGCCCGGCACCGCGGCCGAGGCTGGCCCGGCCGAGGCGGCCACCGCCGCCGCCGCCGCGGCGCCCGCGTGCGCCCCGTGGTACAGCGGGCTCTGGTAGTAGTCCTGGTGGTGGCCGGGGATCTGGTGCATGTTGCCGGCGGCCCCGGCGTGCATGCCGTTGTGCTGGCCGGCCCCGGCGTGCCCGTGGCTCGCGTAGTTCCCGTAGCTCTGGTGCAGCTCGTACATCTTGAGCTCGGGCGGCTTGCTGTCCTGCTGGCTGCCGCCGCCGGGCGAGGTGGCGGCCGTCGCGCCCGGCAGCAGCCTCGTGATGCTGAACGGGTGGCTGGCGGGCGCGTACGAGGGCTCCTGCTTCAGGCCCTGGGGCATGCCGGCGGCGGCGGCGGCGTGCAGGGCCGCCGGGTCGGCCAGCAGGTGCGGGTGCAGGCTGCGCCCGACCATCGCCGCGAGCTCGTCGTGCGTCGAGCCGAGCTCGGGCCCGAGGAGGCCGGCCAGCTCGTGCTGGTGGTGCTGCTGGTGCTGGTGCGGGTGGTGCTGCGCCTGCTGCTGGGCCACGTGGTGCGCCTGGCCGCCGACGAGCGCGTGGAGCTCCTTCTCGTCGGGCGGCTGGCCGACGTGGTGCTGCTGCTGCTGGTGCGGCTGCTGGTGCTGGCTGGGGTGGTGGTGGTGCTGCTGCTGTTGCTGCTGCTGCTGCTGCTGCTGCTGCTGCTGTTGCTGCTGCTTCTTGGCCTGCTCGGGGCTGGCGTGGCCGGCGGGCGGGTGCTGGCCGCCGTGGTGCTGCTGGTGCTGCTGCTGCTGCTGCTGCTGGTGCTTGCTGCTCTGCCGGGTGAGCTCCTTCTTCTCGTCCTTGAAGCGCTTCTGGCGGCGCAGGTAGCAGCCGTTCTCGAACATGTTGCCGCTCTCGGGGTGGAGGGTCCAGAAGGAGCCCTTGCCGGGCTTGTCGGGGGTGCGGGGCACCTTGACGAAGCAGTCGTTGAAGCTGAGCGAGTGGCGGATGCTGTTCTGCCAGCGCTGCTGGTTTTGCCGGTAGAAGGGGAAGAGGTCCATGATGAACTGGTAGATCTCGGAGAGGGTGAGCATCTTGGTGGGCGCGTTCTGTATGGCCATGGTGATGAGGCTGATGTAGGAGTAGGGCGGCTTCGCGTGGGTGTAGCTGCGCCGGTAGGACTTGTCCTGGCGGGCGCGCTGCAGCGCCGAGTTGGGCGAGTCGGGCTCGGCCAGGGCGAGGGAGTCGCGCTGCGGCCCGGCGCTGGGCAGCTGCCCGTAGCTGGGCAGGCCGCTCATGCAGGAGGCGGCGCTGCCCATGCCGGCGACGGCGCCGCCGTAGCCCATGCCGGCGCTGCCGCCCATCGAGGCCATCCCTATGGCCGAGCTCATGTTGAACGGGCCGCCCGGGCTCTGGGGGCTGCAGTTCATCGACATGCCCATCGAGACGCAGCCCATCGAGTTTATCGAGCTGTACGTCGGCGCCATGCTGCCCATGTTGGACATGGCAGCGCTGCTCATGGCCCCGCCGAGGCCGCCGGCGTCGCCGTACAGCTTCTGCGACTGGAGCATGGTCATCGGGCTGCTTGCTGGCCGCCGGTCAGCCGCGCGCACTCATCGACTCGCTCGCCGCTCCGGTTTCTCTCGCTCTCGCTGCTTCTTCGCTGGGAATCCTGAGGCTCGGCCGCCTTCTCACTCTCACTCGCGGTCACACTCGCTCGTCGCTGGATAAAAAAACTCGCGGGGGCGCGCGGCGGGCCGCGGCGAACGCGCGACGGCACTCCTCCTCGGTCTGCTGCGCTCGACGCGCTTCTCGCTCCTGCTTGCGGGCTGCGCGACTCTCTCTGACGCGGATGGAGGCCGGCTGCCGAGTGTTCTCGGGCGCTCTCGAGCCGGCGAGTCTTGTTTAAACAGCCCCCACCGTATGGGCCGCACTCGCGGCCGCCAGCTCTGGCCCCGCCCCGACGGCTCGGCACCGAGCGGCCAATGCCCGGGGGAGGCGGTGCCTGGCTGTGTAGGGGCCGGCCGCGCCTGCGCGCCCGAGCCCGTATCCCCGCGGAGCCCCGCGACGCCGTGGCGGCTGTCACGCGGATGCTCGCGGCGGCGAGCGCTCCCTCCTGCGTATGGACGGCCGCGCGGAGCCGCGATTTTTCGCGCTTTTCTGCCTCGATCAATCGGTCAGCTGATCGCCGGCCGGCCGTGAGACACTGCACCGAAAATTCCTGCGCGCCGCGGCTGCGACGGGGCGGGCGGGAGAGGGACCGGGGGAGAAAAAAAAAAAAAAACGCGAATGGGTAAACAGCGGTGCAGTCGCGCTGGGCTTAAACGTTAGATCCGCTCCCGACTGAGGCACCTGCACCAGCTCTTTATCGAGCAACCGCAATTGTTTGTGGAATGAAAATATTGTCCCTGTAAACAGCGGCCTGTGCTCCGACAATAGCAATGATTCTCGACGGTGGCAAGTGTCTTGTTGTTTCTTCCTATCGAAATTGCATTCGAGTACTTTATTAGGCTTCTTTCTATACGTGTGTACGCATATCAGCCGTCGCCGCTCCGTTGCTCCGACGGACTCTCGGACGATAGACCGGGCCGAGAGGGGCCTCGAGGCTGCCGTCAATTTGTTATTTTTTTTGTTTCTCCGATAAAAATCTTATCGCGATTTATCAAGAGAGTCATTGCTCTCTTAACTCTTGGGCAAATATTACTATAAGTAATTGAATATCAATTAGTGGATCAGAACTGGCGTACGCGCGACTCCTGCTCTATTTCGAAGCACTTATCGAGCGACTCTTAAATTTCAGTGGCGAGTAAAGAGTCTAAGGTAAACATAATCGAGAGTGAAATTGATGTGAGTGGAAGGCGTCGGTGCTTTAAGACCCAATGTGCGCGCGATTATATCCCATTGCCTTTCGTTTTTTATTTTCGAGGCGCGCGGGCCGGGCGCTCTTTATAACTGGCCCGATGTTTTGTCATTTTTACTCCCGTATACTCTCGAGAAATTAAGATAAAAGGCGCACCTCCGAGGCGCAGCGAGCTTTGAAGTTCCCCCGTGCGCCACGGTACCTTTTTAACGCTTTGTTTTTCTTTTTAGCCGAGGTGCGCGTCCACCTGGGTGGTCCCTGCGGCTAGCCCCTTTCGGCATTATTAACACGGGTATGACGATAACTCGAGAAGTCTCACCTGCATTTCCATCCCGCGCGTCCTTAAACCTTTTTTTTCCTTCCCTCCGCCACTTGAACGTGACCGAGCTTCGAGGATGGCTGATTTTCGAAATTGACTCGTCTCCTCTCGCCCCGGGTGGCCCCATTTTTCCCTTGTTATTTTTGCCCTCGAAAAACAAAACAAAATCTCGGCCGCTGTCTATCTGGCGCTCGGCGCGTCCCCGCAGCGCGCAAATAATTTAAAGAAAGCCCCGGCCCTTTATTCGGTTAAACGGCGCCGGCGAGGTGCGGATAATCCACGATTATCCTGCGGCCCGTAAATAGCGAGCGGGTATAACGACGCAAATAGAATGCATTTACCTAATGAGCTTTTTATAAGCACCCCGGAGGGAGAAGTGGCGCAATAATTCCTACGCATAGGTGCGCGCTGATTGGAATGTCGGGAAAGAATGGGACGAGGGGATGGCCGACGGGGGGAGACTGCTCCGGGGGGTCCAGCGTGGAAAAAGGATGATTCGAGTATGCTTTATCACCCTCGACGCGGAGCAGACGTCGAGTCACGTGTTGTGCGTGCTTTCTCTCGGTTTTCCCAGATTTGCAACCCCTAAATCGCCGGCGCACCGAGCGTGCGCTCCTCTATCTCCGCGAAAACATGGTCGTCGCGTCGTTTCAATCATGCCAACGTAAAAATAATACACTCGCCCGCATCCGCACCCCTGCACCCCCTAACGCCGCTTCCCTCTTTTTTTTTTATATGCGAGCGTTGAGAAAATAAAGGAAAAAAACGAACGGTGCACTTATCGCGCCACTTGGAAGACGAGAGAGCTCAGATTCCGGAATTATCTGAAAAAATGTCCCAAGGTTTCTACATCAGCGGGGCATATTAGTCATTCGGTGAGAATTCAGATATATTTTAGTTACGCTCGTCATTTTATGCATTGTCCCTTTATCGTGAATTTTAGTATCTCGCGTCCGCGACTATCTCTGGGCGCTATTGACCGCCGGGGCCCCGACGAGTGTGCGTTTGCAACAAACAAGATAATTGACTAGTCATTTTACAGAAATATATTAACGCGCTTAACATGGATTATCAGCTTTTTAGTTTGGCCTGGCTCGTGTTCCTTTCGATTCGGTTAAACGATGTCCCACTAGTTATGTAAAACTGTGTGTAAGGATCGATTGTACAAACAGAGAAGACGCTCCCCTCGTGCTCGTTCTCTTTCGCTCCCGCACTCCTCTTTCCGCTGTCTTTCGCTTTGACATTTGGTCACGACGGAAAGGGGGGAAAAAAGGGGCAAGCACGAGGAAAAACGTACATATAAGAGCGACGATCAGGCCGATTGTTTTTCTATAATTTCCCACAGTGTCATCCGACGGCTCGCGAGCCGCTCGCAATAATACGACCGTGTAAATTGCGTAAAGACCGTGCCTGCGCTTACAAAATGCTACATTTTTCGAGTAACGAAATGGACGGTGTATAACAGATAAGCAGAGGAGCTGAGCAAATAATGCGGCCGGGCCCCGGGATAATTTCGAGAGATTCGGGAAGAGAAAGCTGGAAAACCACCGGCGTCGTAAAATCATTATCGATTTACGAGCTTGCGTGGTCGGGCTCTTTTGCTCTTTTTTTTCGCGGTCGCTCATTTTATGGCAGGGTTGGCTCGTAAACTGCGGCTCCGGCTCGGAAAACTACAATGGATTTTCCCGCTCGGGGCTTATTACGAAAGACCTGCGAATTGCGGCCCCGGAGCGGCGGTGATCTCGGCGCGATAAGAGCGAGACCCTTGAATAAACAACAAAGTGCCCGGGACGGGGAGGCCTGCTCCCTTCTTATTGCTAGTTTTTACAACACTTGAATATAAGTACAGTCTCGCTCTTCCATTTTCATTCGAAGCTCAAACGCAGGTACAATGGATTCTACATGCGCGACTGCCTTATTACATTCGATGTACATACGGAAAACACTTCGGAGTGGGTGTCGATCTTTGTTTAACAGTCAATAAGGATTCGATTGTGTGCGAAGAGAAGAGTCAAAGAAAAATTTGTATGTGGTGCATACAATGAAAAAGTACCGTGGCGTGCGCAATGTAAACATTTACTGATATACCGGTGTGGTAAATTATATACACAGCGTTTGAATAATTTTTATCAATATTGTCGAATAAATTTTATTGAAAAATCAAACATATTCTTTCTATAATTTATTTACAAATTTTAATGCGATGATACTATACAATATGATAAAAGTTCGTAAACGATGAGATTCAGTGTTTCAATTAAAATTTTACACAAATATTGTCTTGGTGTATACACTGGGGTACGACAATCTTGCATCGGAATTTTAATAATTTGCTATTTTACACCGTTTTTAATGAGCGATCGAGGAAATCGCATTTTTTTTTAAATTCTTTAAGTACAACTTCTCGGGGATGATCCCTTAAGTATATACGTACGATGTACCGTTGATTTGCGCCAACAATATAGATACTTTGTAGTCTTTCGTAAAAAAATAATCGGATAACGTTGAGAGTTCGGAGAGCGGATATACAAAAATTAGCTAATGGCACTTTTATATATACTCATTATTATCTTTCGTATTGTACTATTTACAGAATATTTTTTTTTTTTCTCAACTTCCGCATTTCATTGTGTAATAAACTCTCAACATTACATATTGCAATATGACTCCGCAGTAAACTCTAAAAGATTTCATCTTCTATTGTATTAAAAATATTTGGGTGCAGATTAAAAGTGAAAAGAAAAAGTTAACTAATTACGTAATTCGTGATAATTATAGTGAAATCATAATTATCAAATACAAAAGTCTTGGAATATATAATGATAAAACACGGGATAAACTCATTCTTTATCTTTGTTTCGAAACAGTGTTCTCTGGAAGAAGCTGCGTATTTAAAAAAGATAAAACAAATATTTTTCCTTCGTCTCTTTTTTTTCTCTTGTTTAATTTAAAAAAATCACTTTTTGATCAACGAATTTGTCAATTTTTCGATAACAAGTCACTTATCAGCAATTAGTTAAGAGTAATCTTCATCAAACAAACTTAAACAATTAGATAAAATTTAGATACAATTTTTCGTCGCTTCTTCCCGTGAGTAAATAAGCTCTCTTCTCGCTTAAATTAACAAGTATAGATATACTAAAAAAAATTCAGTTGTCTATTAGCTATATAAATACGAGCGATACTTAAGTAATCAATAACTATCAATATAAAGTTGATTAGACTATTTCAGTGCATCTTCGTAAACTATAAAGTATACTATATAATAAAAATGCGTGTTTCACTAGAAAACAAGGGCACTTACTATATTGGCGATTAATCTTGTTTGATTTGATTATTGTTACATTAATCTAAATAAAACCCGTTTACTCTGGGATCACGGTTCGCCGCGCATTCAAATGATTTTTCGCGAGAATTTTGGTCGTGCCATTTTAACGAATCCACTTGTTAATTAAATTGGCATCTGAACACTATCACTGTCAAATGTTTTTTTTCGCACAAAAGAGCCAACGAATGGACAATTGTTTAGTCAACTTCTCGACTCTCCATACACTTATACTTAAAAGGTAAAAATAGGAATAGAAATGTTTTTTAAAAAATATTTTGCGTCAGTAATTTAAAAGTACACAATTAATAAATTAAGATTTTGGTATGAATATTATGTACACAGGTTAAAGCTAGTTAAATGCGCGTAATTAATAAATCGCGTTAAATCGCGCTAATAAGAATAAAGAAAAAAAAGTAAAAAAAAATCTCTCAGGTGCACTAGAGTGTACTAGTGTAGTATTAAGACTATTTAAAAAGTAGAGAGAGAGAGAGAGAGAGCTAGAAAATAAATAGGAGATTGAATAGGAGAAACTGATAAGTTTAGGGAATGCGAGGATAGAAGCAGGGGCTTTGGCTCAGAGATCCGTGACCGGTCCAGTGGCCAAGCTGTTGCTGCTATTGTTGTTGGAGGACTCGTTGGAAGGCTGGGGTTGTTGTTGGCTGCCGCTGCTATCGTGGCTGCTGCTGCTGCTGCTGGCAGTGTCGGGCTCGTCGCCGCTGCCGTCGCGCAGATTCTGCATCAGTCTCTCCAGTCTAAGAAATGAGTTTTACATTGACGTTACATTCTGACTAAAAGAGAGCAGGTAGGTCCGCAAGGGAGTCAGAGAAAAAATAGAAAGAAGCCAACTACTTGTCCTCAGAAGCGTCATAAGCCATGCTAGAGCGAAAAGATGTTCGGGAGGGAGCCGGGAGTATTTACAGTAAAGAGTGCCGTGGTTCTAGATGTAGGCGGTGGTGTAGGTGGCGCGCTTAGGTGCTGTCAGGAGACCCTTGTCGTCGCTGGCCTGGTGCTCGCTGTCCAGGCTCTCCGGGCAGCTCTGGGGGCTCTCCCGGTGCTCGGCCGGCTCGGGCGAGGACGGGTCTGTGTGGGGTGCGGGAGTGCTCGGTATACAAGGCGGCTCGAAATTTACAGCTCCGTGAGCTAGCGCGGCGCTTACGCACTTGGTCGCGTGGCTCTCGGCCAGGCTCCTCGAGGCCCTCGCCTCCTGCAGCTCACGGCGCAGCGCCAGATTCTCCTCCTCGAAGGCCGCGATCTCTCGGTCCTCGCTGCTGTCGACAGTCCAAGCGCCCGAGTGTTAGCACCGGCTTACCTTACCCACAGCCCCCTAGCCGTATATATTCTACGCAGCCCCTCTACCCATCGATACTCACTTCAAGCTCAGCCTCAGTGCGGCCACCTCCTTCTCCAGTTTGCCGATGCGCTCCTCGCTGTCCTGTCGCTCCCTCCTCGCCTTATCCAGCTGACTCTGTAAGAAAGACAGTGCCGCCAATCAGTCCCCCATGGGGCTAATGGACTGTAACCCGAGATCCGTCGACGAGCGCGCGCTAAGTGCCCCCGTGAAACCTAATCGCAAACGCTCTATCCTTCATACCAATTTCATTTAGAGCAAAGAATATTTTAGCCGCACACGCCCAGGGCTCACCTGGCTCCGACCCGCCCCGTCTAAACAGAATCGCCTAGTCAAACAAATCGTTAATTCGTGACCCACACTGCCCTACCCCTCCCTTTCTCTACTTTTTTTTCTTTATTTTCTCGTTATTCTTTTGCTCTCTTTTCTCACTTACTTTCAATTGATCCAGATCAACGGATCTCTCCGACTCTTGCCTCTCCATTAATGCTTTTATCTTGGATAGCATTGCCTCCTCTTTCACTCTGCTGGCATCCCTAATCTCCTTGATTATCTCTGAAAAATAACAAACATTGTACTGCCTGTTTTTTCAATTTTATTACTTTTTCACTCTTCTTATTTCTCTATTTACCTGACAACATTCCTGGTTGATAATGTTGGGGAACATTTTGCTTTAACTGGTTTAATTCAGTTTTCACAATTTCTAGATCTGATTTTGCTTCATGCAACTCCTTAAACAACTGACTATTAATTTCTTTCATTCTTGTCATCTAAAAATGCAGACATTATTAGAGAAATTAGTAAAATTAAATACCACTTATTAATTAAATTTTAATGTAAAATGTACCTGATCTATGAGTGTTAAAAATAATTTGTTATTTTTCCCAATAGTTGTTATGGAACTACTACTGTCACCACTATCAGTTTCTTCACTTTTCAAGTGAGATTGCAAGTCTGCTGGACCAAGTCCAGGATCAGAGTATCTTCTATGCTCCGAATTCAATTCTTCTCCATGATCTTTATTGTCTGAATTAGCGGTTGGTGGTAAACTTGCATAATCTCCATTTTGATATGACATTGGTGTTGAACAACTCCATCCATTCTCTTGAAGACTTGAAAAACCATTGATTGGATTATCATTACTGCAAGCTGGTCCATTTTGCATGCGCATTAAAGATGATCTATTTCTACCACGACAAGACCTATAGTTGGGTCTCATTATCGGTTGATACAAGCGATACATAGGTGGTAAAGATACTGGCTCCATGGTATAAGTAACTGGAACTGCTGAGTATCCGCAAACACTGGGATCTGACATTGTTGTAAAAAGGCGTTGGCCATTGTGATGAGTTGGATGTGGTGGTGCTTGAGGTAACCTTGGCTGCTGCCAATACATAGATGTGTATTCCATTCCAGGGACCTCATCGTCACTTGGTTCCTGACTTTCTTTATCATTGTTGTACCATGCTTCATTGGTAACTGTGTTTTTTCTGTTACTCCTTTTTTTACTTTTTCTAGGTTGAGTTGGGAAACCACACTCATTTGGAACTCTCAAATTCGATAACCTGTATTACATTACAAATATAAAAGTGTTAATCTTAATAAAATTCAATGTTTTCAAATATAAATAAATAGAACAGTTTCTACTCACCTCTTATTCATATTCATTGGAATCTAAAGCGATTCCCTTAGGCACAGTGAGGTTACGTTCCAACGAGTGTATCCCCCACTGATTAGGACATGAGACCGTGAGAAATCAACAAAATTTTTTCGTTTAAATGAAAATTGCGCTCCGTTTTTATTTGCAACTTCATTAAACGTCACTAATGATCATCATATAGGCACCGCCATTACGTCTTGTTTACAATTTTCTAAGGCGCGTATGCATAAGATTTTTGAAATACGTTATAACTCAAATGCTGCTCCAAAAACTTTACCTTCATTACGTAAACGTAAATTGTTTTAAAAAATTATTTTAGTCGTGAATGCGTATTAAACTTTTTAATATACATTATCAAGGACGCGAAATTATTAATTGTTAAAGTTGAATAATTTTACGTTGTGATATAATTTATGTTTAAATATGCAAAACATTTATAGTCAGAGTTGCTTACTGTTACCGTTCTACAATTCTATACGCCAAGCCCATTCCAGCTGGATTAACAAAACTTTCGATATATCTCGAAATTATCGACATAACCTTTAACTGTGTTGCGCAGAAGAATGTAGAAACCGTTTTTTTGCGTCTGACATATCATACCTATATTCGGTCGTGTATTCAATCTTTACTGTCAGAAATCATTACTCATTCAGTATTCGATAAAAAATGCTTATTCTACGTTTGAATTTACTTGTATAGTAGTACTTTGATCTTCTCCTCCCCTCTCCAAAACTGTGCTACAACTGATATGGCCTTAACAACGTTATAATCGAAAGTAATCAGCACTTTCGTTACAGCGTTTTCTCTTTAGTTGGTTCCAGTTCATTTAAGAAAATGGGTAACAGATCAAGCTTGCTTCTACGTGAAGAAGAAATTGAACAAATTCAAGAGGCTACTGGATGTAAGTAAAAAAATTCACTGTTAATAGAATAATAATTTTTAAAACACTCTAGAGTGTCTTAAAATGTTAATAAAAAATCATGTAAACTTATTTTCATTCTAGTTACTCCGAATCAAATAGAGCGTTTGTACAGTCGCTTTACTAGTTTAGATCGTGGTGATTGTGGTACTCTCAGCCGAGAAGATTTTTTAAGGATTCCAGAATTAGCTATAAATCCCTTAGGGGATAGGATTGTTAATGCTTTTTTTGAAGAAAGTAGTAGTGATAGAGTCAATTTTCTGCAATTCATGCAAGTTTTGGCACATTTTAGGCCAATTAAAAAGAATGTCCCTAATATATTGAATTCCAGAGAAGAAAAGTTAAGATGTAAGTATATTTTTTATTCTGATATTGAAATTATTAATAAACTAAATCATGGAATATTTTTTTATTACAGTTGCTTTTAAAATGTACGATTTAGATAATGATGATTTAATATCTAAGGATGAACTTTTAGCTATACTACAAATGATGGTTGGTGCTAATATTAGGTAATGATTAAAATCATATTTTAGTAACAATAACCTAAATAGAAAATAAAACTACACTTAAGCTCATGTATTGTTTTAGTGAAGAGCAGCTTTCTAGTATAGCAGAACGAACACTTTCTGAAGCTGACGAGGATGGTGACAATATGATAAACTTTGAAGAATTCTGCAAGGCCTTAGAAAGAACTGATGTAGAACAAAAAATGTCAATTAGATTTCTTAGTTAAAGGGAAATGCAATTAAATTGCACAAATTTGAAAATTTAAGATATTTTAATCAATAATTACAAATTTATACTTTTTGTTTTGTATATCTAGGGGTTTTTTTAATCATTTTTTAAATTTAATTTTTGCCTGTGTAAAACATGACTTTGACTTACAATATTTGATGTCAGCATGAAGTTAGTAACTTTACTTAGTTAAGATGATCAATGCGCAAAGGTTGTATATTTTTTAATATTAAATGAATTTTTTTATAGTGCTCTGGTAGCATTTATTTTTTTGTAAAAATAATCTGTATAGTTATTGTTAGCATTTAAATAAGTTTTTAAAAAATCTGTGTATGGGTTCAGTTATAAATAATGTGAAAGTTTCAACTAAATAAATCATCGGTTGAATGAATTTTAACAGAATTATTCGTTTATTTCGTCCCAAAAATATTTCTACAAATAATTTTCATTTCAAGAAATTTTAATCTTTTAAAATAAAATTAGAGACTTTAAAAAATGAATATTAGAAGAATGATAATTGAGGTTTTAAAATAGGCAAGGAAAGGGATAAAATTACTGTTGAATAAAAAATAATAAAAATAGCAGTATTTACAAAGTTATAATAATTTAATATTTTGTTTGGATTGTAATTGCAGATTAAATAATAACTTTACTTTTTCCGAGTATTTAGTTTTTCTATTTTTTTTTATTGCAGGGATTGTATTGAAAATAACTATACTGTTACTTTGATTATAATGTTCTTTTAAATATTTGCATATAGATATGTAAACTTGAATCAACACTGTATTGTGTAAGGTTACAAAATGCAATGTGGTACACTGAATTAAAAAATTAAACCTTATTGCCCGTAACAAATACAATTACTTTATATACTTAAGACGGAAATTCTATAATATACAAAAACAATTGGACTTAAAATACAAATACAAATTAATCATGTTCTAAGCTGTTGATGATACTGCCAGTTTCTTAAGATGTTCCATGAAAACCTGCAGACTCACATCATCTGTTAATACTGGAGCACCACTTTCCTGTACAAAAAACGTAAAATTGTTAGAATTTTAAAAGTACAGAATTAAAATAATTCAAGTCATTAAATTTAATGACATGCCCTTCACCAATAATTATCCCACAATTTATATGACCAATTTATTGCTTATATAATATTGTTTATGTTTGTGATTTTTCTTTATATACATGTTAATTTTATGAGTTTTCTCAATTGTAACCTTTTCACCATTTGTTAATATAAAAATGCAATGATTTTCATGAAATATTTACAAAACTGTACGTAATGTACTTTACAAAAGCATAAAAATACTTAAAAAAAGCAAAAAAGAAAAATTAACAAAACAGTCCACAAATAAAACCAACCCCATTGGACATCTGCATTCCCTGGTTCACAGGATCGTGATAACATAAAAAAGTGATTAATTACAATATTGATTTAGATGAAAACAAAAATTTGATTATTTAAGAATGATTAATAAAATTAATAAACTTACCGCTCCATATGCATACATATTGTTGTGCGTCTGACTAGGATTGACTTTACTCAAAAGGAATCTGGCTTGAGAGCCACCTTGTTCAGTGTCAATATATCTAGGCGCCGGGAATCTTCCAGCTAAAATTTCAGCTGCATCATCTACTGGAGCTGCTAATAGTTGTTTGAAATTGTCATATTCTGGAAGATCTTGATATTTTAATTGACGCCATTGAGCAATTGTCTACAAAAGAGAAAAATAGATATCAATTAAAAATTAATAGTAATACATTAGTTACATAAGTTTGAATAAAATTCATACCTCTCCATGGAAAATAAGAATTTGGAAAAATGTATCCATCAAAAGAATTCTATCTGGCTGTATAGATGATGTATCCAACAAAACTGGCTCTGGGGGGCCTCCAAATCCATAACTGTATAAAATTGGTTGAACCATAATAAGTGAATTTGTCAAGTCTTCTCTCATCAACATGTGCCTATAAAAGCTAGTTTCATCAGGAGAATTATTGAAAACTTGTAAAAACTGCGATCTACGCAAATGGTACATAAATTGAGGATAAAGGGAAAAGTTTTCTGCAAGTCTAAAACTGTTTGGATCGTCCTTTGCATATTCCCCAAACTTTTGACACTGTAAAAATATTTTTTCATTAAATTTTGTACTCTTCATAGTAATTCTTATAAAATGAAAGAAAAAAGGACTTACAAGTCTTATAAGCATACGATCCACCCATCTTAAAACATCTGGACCATCTTCAGTTTCAGCCCTAAAAACTGCTAATCTTGACATTAGAACAGCTGCAGCTTCTTGATCAAATCCAGCAGCAATGTGAAGCAAAGATGTAGAAGCATCTGCCCAACTGTGAAAAATTTGCAAATAAATTATCTTATTAATTACTCTTTACTGATTTACGATTTATTTACTAACTTCCTTGCAGTAGTTGTTACTCTAATTCTTCTTTGACCACTACTGTGTTGATACTGCGTGATAAACTGAATGCAACCACGACCTCCTTGAGGAATTGGAGCTGCTTGTTGATTAACAACTTCAAAGAACAATGCAGTTGTTGTTGAAGGAGTAAGTGAACAAAATTTCCATTGGCAAGTACCACCCAAACCAATTTCTTGTTCTCCAACACTTGGTCCTTTTACATTTAGAGATACACAGGGACCAATGGCACCAGAAACTTTTATCTCCCGTGAAGTTTTTATTTCTAAAGTTGCATTAAATGCCATTTTAAGGTCACCTTTGGGATCTTTAGCAAACACCCTTTGGAAAGTTTGTTTAAAAAGGGAGGAATTAAAAGAGTCTCCCATTACCATATGTCCTCCAGTGGAATTGCAGCATTGTCTCATTTCTAATAGACCAGTTTGATCAAGAGCACAAGAATAAATATCTATTATATGGCCATTTGCTGCTGCCCGAGCAGCTAAATTATCATAATGCTTTGTTGCTTTCTTCATGTGTTTAGCATTATCTTTTTGGATATCATGATGTGACCTAATAGGTTGACGGAGTTCATCAGTAACAACTTGGCCAGGACCTTGAGAGCATGGTCCTCCTACGAAGAACATAATCCTAAAAGAAAAAGAATGGAAGTTAGATGTGAAAATAGCAGATTTTTATTTACATGTATAATTGAATTTTGAACTCCATACCTTGCTCCAGTATTCGCATAGCTGGCTTCTAATAAGCCAGTAGCAACAGCTAATGCAACTCCTGTTGATCTCAAAGGACGTTTGCCAGGCCCTACAGGCCATGGATCTTTTTGCAATTCTCCTAACAGATCTGTTAAGCTCATATCACATTTATGAACTGGTTGCAAAAATCTATTAGCTGGTGGCAATGGCTGTCCAGTGGGTCCTCTTTGATTAGGATTCTGTCCAGGAACAGGCCTTCCAATACCTAACATATCTTGCACTTGTTTAGGTTGTAAATCTTTCGTTCCTCGAAAAACATAACTTTTGCTGCAACCCTCACAACCCAATTCATGAACTTGAACCATTTTCCCAAAAGTTATGAGGCCTATCAATGCATTAGGAGGAAGTAAAGACAGTGACATTTGCAAAGAATCTTTTAGTGCAGTCAATTCTTCCTCATCTAAGCATGTGTCCACAACAAGTAAAAATATTGGAGGTAAACACTGAGCTCTCTAGAAGTTTAAAAAGAAAATTTATTAAAAATTTCTACAGTGCAAGTCTAAAAAGTATTTATTTTATTTTATTTTACCGTGATTGTATACTCGATAGTAGAAAACATAGGAATGAGTTCAGCAGGTTGATGTTGTTCAGAAATTGCAGCATATTGAGGTGGAAACTATACAAATGGAATAATAAATTAAAAATTTAATTAAAATCATCAAATAGTTTATTAGTTAAACTGTTCAAAACTTACTGGATTTCTTTGGAAACAAAAATTGCAGACCCACAATTTTGATCTGTAATCCACTTGACATAATGGATTCAGAATAGCTCTGCAAGTGGACCTTGTGCACAAAACTGGATCGTATTGAATAGGAGGCAGATCCAGACGTTCTTTTATAGGCTGATAAAGTGTTCCTAATGGTACTACTAATCTGGTGGCTTCAACTCTCGACGAGGGCCAAACATTCCATGTGAAACGAACTCCATCTCTATCTTCATTCTGCTGAATGAACTCTTCGAAGGTTGTCATATTACTATTGGAAAATAAACAAATCAATCAAATATAATTTCGATAAATATCGTGATTTATTTAAAGCATGTTGCAACTGAAGAGGTTAGACGACATATTCTACCTGAAAACTGCTGGTTCCACTTAAATAAAATGAATAGCAGCCACACATCGATACACGGGAATCCGACTTTTTGATAAAAATACGTCAAATCATTGTAACGGCTGAATATGCACTAATTAACGAAGTTACGAATCCGTCATCCAGGCCACGTCACTTGTACACCACCTTCTCCAATCTTCTTAGCCGCCAGCAGCCGCCAGCGTAGCTGCCCGTCCACACTTGCGGTTCATATAAGAATATAACGCTAAACGCGGCTTCGACCGCTCGTAAGCTGATCGGAACTCTGTCGACGTCAACTCTATCGCCGCAAGTTGCAACAACCGCATTGTATCCAGTAGGGAGCAGCACTTGCCGTTATGATAAGCGAAATTTGCAAAACGTTGATAGTTTAATCTGGTTTAATATATTTTTTTTTAATATTTTATATTTTTATTATTATTTACAGAAGTATTATCATTTGATTTTATCAATGTTTTTTTGTTTAATAATACTGTATCTGTTAATTATTTAGAAGTTTATTTATGATTTGCATAACAGAAGGGACCTTCTATAATGATAAACTATGGCGCTATACTAGACCTAACTAAAATCTTGATTAAATTTCTCCATCTCTCTCTCTCTCTCTCTCTCTCTCTCTCTCTCTCTCTCGCGTCTTCTTATTCGCACATACCTATGCATGAGAGCAGCTCTTCGCAACGTCTCGACACTCTCGACCACTTGTGGGTTGCTCGCGGCATCGGGCAGTTCCTTGGACTTTAGCACCAGCGCAATTTAATCCGTATATTCGGTCTTTTACTTTTCTTTAGTGACAAAAATGGCTCGAGTTCTTGTTGGAGTCAAAAGAGTAATTGATTATGCCGTTAAAGTAAGTAATCGTGTAAGAGATATTTATAAATAAAATTTGGAGCAGACTTTTAAAGTAAATAGAGTTTACGTGACCGTGATTTTTTTTCTTGCACTCTTATTTTTAACTTGCATGTAGGTCAGAAGAATGGCTCTCTTATCAGTGAATAATGTTTAGCAATACTTTTGTTAATTCTCTGCAATTTTTTTTAGATTCGTGTGAAACCTGATAAATCAGGAGTCGTCACAGATGGAGTGAAACATTCCATGAACCCTTTTGATGAAATAGCAGTGGAAGAGGCAGTGCGAATGAAGGAAAAAAAATTGGTCCAGGAAGTTATTGCGGTGAGCTGTGGACCAGCTCAAGCTCAGGAGACTCTAAGAACGGCTCTTGCTATGGGAGTCGATAGAGGAATCCATGTGGAAATAACAGGTCCAGAGTACGAAACACTGCAGCCAATTCATGTGTCAAAGATATTGGCAAAGTTGGCAGAAGATGAGAAAGTAAATTTAGTAATAGTAGGAAAACAAGCAATTGATGATGATTGCAATCAAACTGCTCAAATGACTGGAGGAGTTTTAGGATGGCCAACGGCTACTTTTTGCAGCAAGGTAAATATTTTTTATTTTTGTGAATTTTCCACTACTTTTCATTTTAACTTATTGTGTGCTTAAATTAGATTGAGCATGGCCAAGGAGAATTAACTGTAACTCGTGAAGTTGATGGTGGCCTAGAAACTGTTAAAGTCAAGACACCTGCAGTTCTTAGTGCAGACTTGCGCTTGAATGAACCTAGATATGCAACACTGCCAAATATAATGAAAGCTAAGAAAAAACCAGTGAAGAAAGTCACACCTAAAGATTTGGGTGTTGATATTACATCTCGAGTAGAAATTTTATCTGTTGAAGATCCACCAGTTAGACAAGCTGGGTCAATTGTTCCTGATGTTGACACTTTAATATCTAAATTAAAAGAGGGAGGTCAAATTTAATTGGAACATGCATAATGTAGATAATAGCAAAACTAATGTGTGAGGTATTCTAAACCTTACGCTTTATTAAAGTGTCTCTTACATGAGCAACAATTTTGTACATTTTTGAAAGTTTTTAAATAACTATTATATTTTTATAGATAGTAAATTTGTACCATATGTATACGTTAAACTGTCTTTTTTATATCTTGTTAATATTTCTCAATAAAATATTCTCATACTGTTAAAATGATTTCTTTGGCAAGCGTAATGATGTTAATTAATAATAAGATAAGTCCATGTTCTTTTTTGTTTTTTCTATTTTTTTTTTAATTACATACAACGATTTATATACCATTGATCATCAACAGCACCAACTTTTCATTTAAAATATCTCTTTAAAAATAGACTTAGAAAATGTTTAAAAATTTTTCCTTATGGAAATCTATCCTACATTAATATTGAGTTAGATAAAAACCATTCTAACTTATTTAGAGTTAAAATATTTTGTGTATAAATTACTTTCATCTTTTTTGTATATTATGAAAAAAGATTTAAAAATGTATTTAGTTAGAATCTATTAATACTTAAACATTGGAATTTTATACCAATACCCGTACTTCATTTATACTAACACTTTAAGAATTATATTCAAGTGATGGTGATGTATAAAGGAAGATAATTTACTTTAATCACTGAACATGATTAGGCCACATAACTTTCAACTGTAATAATTTTGACTATGTCAAAATTTTCCAATCAAATCTTTTGTTACTACTGTGCGTTATAGGTGGAAAAGGTGGAGGATGAAGTTGCCAACCATCTGGGCCTTCTTTGGCCATTAAACATGCTAGATATGGTACTTGCTGTACTAAACGTGTAACTTCTGTTACATGTGGAATTTGACCTCCTGTCAATTGTCTTGTACAAGCTGGTAAAGATGTAGCATGTGCAACTATTAATATGTTACCTTTAGTATTTTCTATCAAAGTCTTTATAAGAGCATAACTTCTATCATAATACTGTGCAGCATTTTCTCTTAAAGGAAGCTCATCTGTTCTTACAACAGGTTTATAATTTATATCTATTTTGAAACCAGCTTTCAACAATTCTTCAGGTGTCATCCATGTAGGTAAACCATTTTGGTACCAAGCAACCCACTCCATTAGGCCTGGCTCGATTTTTATTGATAAATCGGATTTAAAACCTTTTAAAATTTGAGATAATGTTTGTACACATCTTAAAGATGGTGAAGCAAATGCTATATCTATGTGCATCTTAGATTCTTTCATTGCCTCACCAATTAAACTTGCTTGCAATTCTCCTAATGTAGTTAATGGACAATCATCCTGAAAGTCTTGTATGTTTCTTGGAGGAATTTTTATAGGCATATTTAAATCACGTCGTACATAACAGCCATCTGTTTCAAAACAATATGGAATCCATGTCCCAAAAGTGAAATCTACTCTTTCACCATGTCGACATATTAAAATTTCACGAAAAGAAATTTTTGTTGGTTCAGCTGCTTCCATCTAATGAAAAAAATATTAATTAAGATTATATTAAAAACATTGCTATAATTAATGTTATAGTAAATAATTAAATCATAAATAAAATATTACAGGTTGATCATCCACTGCAACTCCATCTGGAGCATCAGGAGATTCATTTGATAATATTACTGTAGGCTGCCGGATTTTAGGAATTATATTTTCTGGCAATTCAGTTTTATTATCTGTTATTTGTACAGTTGAGTGCAGGGTCCATGAATCGGATTCAGCTGTGCGTTTAGTGTGATTTAGTGGAAAGTAACCCGATGTTCCTGTTAACCACGAAACTCCTTCAACCCATCCATCTATTGTGGTAGCACAAGCTTCTCCTGGTACATAGATATAATCACCAGGTCTTAGTTCAAGTTCATCGTGTTCTCTTGGAATGTGCATGTGCATCACCTTATGTACATTAACATTGTAAGAACGTGAATCTTTAGAATATAATCTAAGTTCCCAATTAGCATGTCTACTTGGTTCCAATTTTTCAACCATAGAACTCAAAGGTTCAAATAAAGTATTTGAAAATTGATAAGCAAGTGTCAAATGTAAAGATTTTGTGTTTGGTTCAGCACTGATTCCTAAGTTAGCTAATTTATTTACATATTTAACAGCTAAAGATTTTAACCATTCTGCTTGTTCTTCCTTAACAAATAATCCCATAAAATTAGGTGAAATGTAAGTTTCTAATCCAATAGAATCTGGACATTCTTCCCTGGTAATTAAAGTTTCTAAAATGGTAGCCAATTGTTTTGAATATTCATCAGCAGCCTGTAAAAATTTCAATGTTACAATTGAAGCTTGTCAAACATTTAAGCGTAAAAATTTGTGTTACCTTAAAAAATGAAACAAGTGTTATATGAGGCATAAAATTATGCACTCCATTCCATTCAAATTCTTTACTTTTCAGCCAAAATTTTTGTAATTGCTCATTTAATTGACCCGTCGGGCATAAATAAAGAACATATTCTCTTGGTTCAACATTATCAAGTGTTGAATCTCTGACATGAGCTAAAAGCCAGTCTGAAGCAAGTTGAACACTACGATGTCCCGTAGCAGCCAATGCTTTTTCTCTAAAGAATATTATACAAATAATTAATAATTATAAATTAAGGTAAACAAAATTTTTAATTTAACTTACGCTCTATGTTTTGGGAACCCCAATTGCAACAGAATTTGTAATGGTGTCAAATGTTCTTTGGAAATTTTTGTAGGAGTTGGATTTTTGCGAGGTGGTAACGTTGCCATTGCAGAACATAATACATAAATTATTAATGTTTCAAGTGAAATTTAATGTTTTGAATGTAAACATTGGCACTGATAAAATTGTTTCACTGAAGCTAGAAAAATATTAATATTTTGGAGTAAGAAATTTTCTTTGCATTAACAAACATTTATCAGAAAAACATATATGGTTAATTTGTAACTTAAGATATTTACAATTTTCAAATTGTATTGATAAAAAGTAATATGTCGAAGTTATACTAAACAACTTCGAATAACCAAATACCGAAGCCAATGGTATAGCCAACCAAATTGAAGAAACAGAATTGGAGGGTCAATCAGAATAAGTTATCGTGACATCCTGTGAAAACAAAAATTACACCTACAAAGTTTTGTGTACATATACACTGTATACATACACTGTACTTTAAAGTCTAGTTCAACCTACAAACATAAGGGTCGCTGTTATCGCTGAATTATTTATGTATTTTTTGTTGAACTTTTAATGATATTTTCACTCGAAAGAATTTAGAATAATTAGTATTAAAATAACTTAAGATTTATAATTTTACAGTACTTTAAGTAATATCTAATATTTTGAACGATCGAAGTGTTCTTCTCAACTTTTTGTATAGTTTAAAATTATAACCTCTAAATTTTGATTAACAAAACACCGGTAATATATTTTAATAATTTTTAATTAACGAGAAGACAAGAGATGCGAAGAGTGAAGTGTTTCATAGAAAGTCATTTTTAATTCTAGAGATGAATAAACTACCAATGCACAATGCCTTAAAGCCACTTTCGTGGTTGGAAGGAGTTTGGAAAACGGAATCCACTGGCACTGGTAAATTTCCTACAATCAAATCTTTTAATTACTGTGAAGAAATAACTTTTTCTTCCATCGGTCAACCAATGTTAAACTATACCGCTCAAAGCTGGCATCCAGAGAAGCATAATCCCATGCATCGAGAAGTCGGTTTCCTCAAAATAATTCCTGGTACCAACAAAGTATCCCTCTATGCCGCTCATAATTTTGGATTAGTTACCATCGAAGAGGGAGAAATAGCAGATCAATCTATTCAATTAAACAGTACCAGTATTAAGAGAAACACTGCAGGCCCAGTAAAACCACCTGCTGTATTGCAGGTATCATAGCAGAAAATAGCTAGGTAATAAATACAAAATTTCAATATAATAAAATAAATAAATTTTTAGTTAAAACGGAAATTTAAACTGGTGGATGATAAACTTCATCAAACAATATATATGGCAACGGAAACTACTCCGGAATTAACTGAACACTTGTGTGCTGTATATAAAAAAGAAAATGAATAGTTAGTTTTATAATTTATATTTTAATAGAAGTAATGATATGTATAGCTCTAAGGATAATCAGGTTTTTGAATAAAATTTATATATTCTTTATCAATAGATACAATTCTTTTTTAAAGTACATTTTTAGGATCTATTAACAGATACTCGAGTGCCCAAGCAATTGAACATTTGAATTGAAGAAGTGTTTAAAATTGAACGGCGTTAATTTGCCGTTATCACGCGATTACCGCATGAAAGCCTGGTGCGTTCTAAATTTGGTCGAACGAGCTAGGAAGTTGCGAAATTCGCGAAAATTATATGAAAAGTTTAGTTTCCCTAGTACCGGCGCACTGACGTCAAGACGATTTCTGATATGTATTAACGCGAATCGCTCGCTAACACATTAATAAAAAGGACAGGTATTTTATAAAATTCGATAATGTATAGACCTGTTGTTATGTTTCAGTTAATGTGTTTCAGTATTATAGGTGTACAATACGGACGGCGGAACCGCATACGGCAGGTGCGCGATACTGTATAGGCAAAATAGTGGGGAAGCTAGTGGAACACCTGTACCTTCTCGGCTGGTGGTGGAGCACGAACCGTACGAGGCAGCCCTCGCGTTACAACGTCGCATGCGACAGTTGCTCTTAGCGTCCCTCACAAATCGAACACAAGGCGCCCTCAACCACCCGCAATGCCTTGCTTCCTGTCAGCGAGTTTTACCGTTTTTTCCACTTTACTTTTCTCCAACGAAATCGCTTCTTTTCCCTTTCATCGGTGAACAATTTTCAAGTTCAATCGTATTTTAGACATGTGCAGTGCTACTCGTCGACTCTAATCAGCGAAAGCCCTATTTCGCTCTATCTAACAATGTGAATCGCGAGTCTTTCGCCAGCGACTTATCATCATGACATCTTTGTATAATTTTCAAGAGAATCACTACAAAAAAATGCTGGATCTTCAGGAAAAATTACGTAAAAGGTAACCGTTTCTCGTTCTATTCTATCGTTTTTCTAATGCTTAGTCGCGAAATAATGTTTGGAATGTTTTTTTATTTATAACAGCGAGGAGGAAAGGATAAGGCTGGAAGAAAGATTTAATTTATTGGTTCAAGAGTCTCGAAATAGGTGAGGGCATCGTCAGAATTACATACATTTTGCAAATAAAAGAGAAAAGTTTTTCGAATTCCAAGTTTGTCTCGTGGTAATGGAATGTTTATACGCCGATCGATCTAACGGGTAGAGGTGAATATTTCGACGACATGCACCTCGCTGACACAGAAAGATGAGAAAGAGAATCTAATTCGGCAAGTTGTATTAGTAAAATACAACTGTGGTTTATTGATCGATAAAGAAAGCACGAAACTTATATCACTTATATATCTGCAAGTTTCGACTACTCTCGAATTCTATTTCCAACTAATGGTTCTGGGTGCAATTTTAATATATTAAAAATCAATAGCTTTTTTCAATAAGCATTTTTAAATTAACATTGAAGCAATTACTTTTTTAAATTTGTATTTACAATTTGTAATACAATTTTTAAGTGTAACTTTGTAATTATGTTTTCATTCTTGCGTAAAAATACAATTTTTGTTTATCCATTAAATTTTTTTTTATGATTTAAATGATATTGAAAATTCAATACACAATGATGCTGTTATGCTGTTATATATTTTAGGCACCAAGCATGTATCAACAAATTAAGAATACGCTACGTTGAATTTCTGGAAGAGCAGAGAACGAGGGACGAGAGAAACAACAAATTATTAGGAGCCTTAGAAAGAGTCGATAAAAGTTTAACCGTAATGACGGCTAAAACTGAGAGGCTTAATATTTTAAGAGTAAGTTACTTTATTGCCCATATTATTTATTAATTAATTGTTGAGACTTAATGCAATTTTGTACTTTTTCAACAGAAACAATACGAAGCCTACCTTTTACGCACCTACGGAAACCAAAGAGCGAGCGGAAGCCTAACGGCCGATAGTGGATTAGAAAGTCAACACGATCAAGAAATGTCTCCAAGCTGCATGTTATCAAAAGGCGTGCAGACGATGTCATTGCAGCCAAATTCTTTCCCACATGAAAATGAGACATTCGCCAGATCCTCTTACAAAGCGGCCGATGAAAGGCTCCGAAAATCGAATTCTTTAGAAAAAGCAGCACCTGATAACCGAAGTAATTGGAATTTAAAAAGTTCTCCAAGCTCGTTAGCGCCTTTTGCTTTTGAGGAAACGAGCAGTCCTTTTACAGCGAATTTGTGGAAACCTCCTACTCTTTCAGTAAGTGAAAGGCTAAGTGATGTAAACGTGAAGAAGACAGATCAATATCCAGATCATTTGGATAAGTACCTTGAAAAAATAAAAGGCCTTTACATTAAGCTAGCGGAGAAAAATGAACGCGAGAATGAACACAGTTTTGAAGAAGTCGATCATGAGCAAAATACCAGCGGTGATTTGCTGAACATGACGCTCTCGGAGGACGGTTTTGAATCTTCCGCTGAAGAGGAAGCTAAGAAGCAACGAAACAGGATTCGTGGTGCTCGCGAAGCTTTCGCAAGTCAATTGTTGGAAAGGAGAAGTGCCGTTGATGATGAAAACATTCAAAACAAATTTTTAACACCAACAACTACCGTCGACTATGAAAACAAATTTTCAACCCCGCAATCGAAACCATTAATTAGCTCGACAGAAGATGGCTTGAAATTATTTTCGGAAGACGATCTCCAACAACCTTTTGAAAATGCACTTGCTAAATTAGCTAATCTAAGTAAGTCCCGACGAGCCGTTGAGAAAATGATAGTCGAAGGCGATAGGGTGCCGTTCTTAAGAAAAGAAGAATCAAGAAAGGAGGATAAAGAACAAGATGAAGAATTAGAAACGCACGTTGATGCTAATCTAGACGAGCAAGTTTCTATTCAAGAATTTAAGGATGATGGTGATGGAATTATTGAGGATGATTATGACCATACAGTTGACATAGATACTTGGATGCCAGACGATTTTGAGCAACAGCCAGAAGAAGTCGCTCCGCCAGATGCCATTCGGGACATACCTAGAAGAAAATTGGAGTCCATTGAAGAGGTCGAACAAACGGAAGATGAAGAGAATGAAGACATAGACGAGTCTCCAATTCTTGCTGACACTAACGAGCAAAGAAACATCCCGTCAACAAGTTCCTCATCACTAGATGCAGAAAATTCCAAGCAACATTCTCAGGAGATGGAGATGTTAAACGAACAGCAAGGAAATGGAAGCAATTCCAATTATTTGGAGCAGAATGAGCAGCAACAGTCTTATCCGAACGATCCTAATCAACAACAAGCCTTCGATTCCACTGCAGAACGTAGTAATCTCAATGACGAAGAGTATCTGCAAGCTCAATACGATACTGGAAATGATCACGATGCTCGCGCAGATACGAATGACGAACAAGACAAATTAGAAGAACATTCAAATGCAAGCTCTTCCGGTTTGAACGATCTATTAAGTTACGCGCAGGAAGTTCGTTCTCCGGAAGGCAGCGTTAAGGAACAGTCCGCGGATCTACGAAAGAAGAGCAGCACCGAGAGCCTTAAGGAAGTAAAGGACACCTCAAAGGACGTCAAAAGGAAAAAGGACGTTATCAAATCCATCTTGGATTCAGACTCCGAAAGCTTCATCGAGAGAAATCTCTCTAACACCGAGAGTGATTTTGATTTTAATTGAGTGTATCATAAAGTTTTAAAATGTTAGGCCAATTAACACTTTTTATTTTCTTTCTTTCAATCTGACGCTGTAAAATAATTCTGTGTATACGGTAAGAGAGCAATAAAGTTGTAAAGAACGAAGTAAGCTGTAGTTGTTGTTAGGTATTGTAAAGAAAAGGGTCGACGGCGTATATAAGCGTGACGCAGCGTCCCTCCAGCCGGCTCAGCTGGATATGGATTTTCGCGGGGTCGAGCGTGCGCCAATCGGTCGACTGCGCGTTTGGCGGCGCGGCACCTTTTCGAGCCAATCGGTGCGTCTGCGGACTGCGGGACAGTCTTCTCACTCGCGCACACACGCACGCGCTTCTGCGCTCATGGGGGAACTGCGAGCAGTGCGGGCTGCGAGGCAAGTGGTCGACTCGCGTCTGCGTTCGCAACTCGCTGTGTGTGACACTCTCCACTCTCCTCGACGTGCTGACCACACGGCAGCTCGTGCAAGCCTAGGGACACCTCCAGCATCTCTCGAGAGCCACCCACTTTATTTCTTTTTTTTTTTTTTTATAATTAAGCACATTCGCACTTATCGGAGCTTCAGCAACGACTGGACTGCGGCCGAACCATTGAGCGCTCCCCCTCCGGCGGTGCGTGCTTATAGCAGTGAGTTTCACACTACGTATAATTCACGCTTAGCTACCGTTACTTCGACTCCTTTCTCTTGTCTGCCAAACTTTTCGCTTTTATTTTTTCCGTTTGTAAATATTTTTGTTTATTTATTTTTTACGAAGTACTAGTGAATAGTCGATATCCATGCTGACATGGTGATTGCGCAGGATTTCGTTGAAACGATTAATCAAGTTGTTAGTAGACCTCTTATTTTTTCATAACCTCTTTTTATTTTTTATTTAACGCGATAAAACGTCGCTTAGCGTTGCGAATAAAATTCGAGGCCCGACGATCGATGCCTCAACAGGCGAAAAACGTCTCCATTGTTTAGATAGAAAGAAGTGGAAGAGATGGCTGTCGCATGTAACTGTGCGCCTATAGATCTATAGCGTGAGATCACTTTTAATTTTTTCAGAAGTCGATAAAAGCGCCGTGCAAGCTGCGAGATAAAAGATAAACCTTAAGCTTCTACCGCCTGCTTTATCATTGAAAAGCAACTCCTGCGAGCCATTGTTCGGCTCGTTGAGTGCATATCTTAATTCCTTAAATAAACCAGAAAATTTTCCAACGAGGACCTAAGAATATACCGGTACGTGGACACTGTTTATACCCGCATGAGAAACATGTTGATTCGATTAATGATAATTTCGTATGTTTGTGTATTTTAGTAAAGATATGGGCGAACCGGCTGTGGTTATGAACATGGTTAAAAACTCGACGAGCAGAAACGGCTTCTACGATATAGTGGACACCGAGGGCGACGCCGACAGTACAACGACTTACGATCCGGCGGACCCTCGAAATCGTAAGTTTTCTCTTTATTCTTGATAAGCGATTAATGAATCAGCCTCTTGGTTTAGCCAGTTTATTTTCGATTAGCGCGCATCTAAATTAACGTCGCCGTTGATTTGGAAATACCAAGTTTCGGAGTTGCTCCGCCTAATGTCTCTATTTATCACTTGAAATTGCCCGCGTTCGCGACTCACGTTGTCGCTGCTCCTAATCACTCGAACGTGGCAGCTGCCTACACTACCACAAACTCCGACTGCGAAAAATGAATTTAGCCAAGCGAGGACGAACGAAGCATAAGACGGAACGAAATAAAAAAAATGAAGAAAGAATTTTCCGTTCTCGACGAAATTAGCCGGAGCCGACGTACGTACATCCATTGATCGATCTCCAATAGCTGCGGACGTTCGTACCGATCCTCCGGCTTAAAGGTCCAATGACAGGAGACATGAAGTTTTAGTGATGGAAGGAGCGCGATTGGCATTGTGCCTGTTGGCCGTTCGTCCATCTCGCTCTTCCTCTTGGCAGGAGCTTTGCGCTTCCGAGTGGAGCGAGACAGCGAACGGCAGGGGAAAAAAGAGTAGTACCTGAATAGAAACAAGAGAAGTGAGTTGCTTTTAGTTTTGGCGGCTCAGTAGTGCATTAAAGCCTCGGCAGCTCGGGCAGCTTTCCGAAAGCTTTTCGTGCCTCGCTCCCATCGATCCGTGTATTATTTTTACGTCTCGTGTCCTCTCTTGATCGATAACCGGCGTGTAACGACGCCAGTCTAGGGGGGCCCGGTTTTGCCCGCGATGGAAAGTTAGGTTCGGTCGGCTCGTTACATACGTATCCGCGAAATTTTTACGTACGAGCATCAGCGATGTCGAGCAGAGGCGTGACGCCGACCGGCAGGGACTCCTATTTCGGCTACTTGAATACCCCCGATTTGTTCATCGACGCGGATGACTATCGCCTCGACTATCGTAAGTATATATTCTATATTCCGAAAATTTTCCACGTCCGCTTGCGCAACGAGACCCCCCGTCGACTTCCTTTTTTTCCCCGGTCTCCACTAGCCTTTTTTTCTCTCCTCCTCGTTCAATATTTCACGGGCAAGCGTTGCTGTTTCGCTGGCTCCTCGAAGCGATCTTTCAACGATTATAAATTGCGTTTAAACGGTAAACAATAATAAAAAGAAAGCTGTATATACGCGAGAAAATAAATAAATTCATTTGTTTTGACTTGACGTTTAAAAATAAATATGTGACCGGTCACTGGCGCCAAGGGGGTAAATATCCTACGCCGCAGGTATATAATAGGGCGAGACGATTTGCCTCGGTGCCAGCGGCGCTGATTCATCAGAAAATACAAAGTGCGCCCGAGTGCGCCCGAGTGCGCCCCACTGCCATATTCTCGCCTACCGCTTAATAATTGGAAGAATAAGGTATAAAGGAATTAAAGTCAGCTGCTGCGAATATACGGTTATTTATAGTGCGGAAGGTCGGCAACGCGCCACACCGCCTATTAATAGCGGCGCAAGTGTTTCGAGCACGTATATCCACGCGCATTCGCTTAGCCCCCCGCGAGTGCTCAATTTAAGGAGAGTGCGAGGAGAGGCGAAAATAAATAAGCGGAGATTTGAGAAAGCGCCGTTCGCGGCCGTAGGTATATATACCTACATAATGCGGCCGAAGGGGAATGTGCATGTATGACGCACACATTAGCCGCCGCCTTAGCTGCAGCGTCGTCGCGGAGAGGCGAGAAGCAGCTGCGCTGCTTAGAGCAGTGTCGCGCTACAGTCAGTGTACTCGAATCATGCGAGGAGCTAAGATGGTCACTGCCCCCCGATAAACTGAAGAGACTCGTTTCTTTGCTCCCGCGTCTTGTTTATACCATATTTACATTATAAGTCAGACTTTCGAATCGTCTCGGGGAGTTCGAGAGGCTCTCTCGGGCGCAGTAGAGCAGAGCCCGCGCCGGGACCGATTCATCAGCTGATCCGACTCTCTTGTTTGTCTGCTTCTACTTGTGCTCCTCCCTGCTCCTTCTTTTTTCTTCTTGTTTCAATTTGTTGCGCAGCTGCGCGTTCCATTCTCGGCCTTGGCGGTGAGGAAGGCAAGTGTTTCGCGATATCGGTAATTAAAAACCGGAGCAGCGCGTGGCTGTATAAACAGATCGGCGAATCGTGTTGTAAGAAAAATGGTGCTGGGTAAGGAAACGAAGCTGTCGCATTCCTCGAGTAGTTCGGCCGGTGTCACCGTAGTCGAGTGGCTCGACAAAATAGGCCAGGCGGATCGACAGGGTAAAGTTTAATTCAACTGGATGGCAGCGCTTAATAATAAATAATCTTGCTCCTTTGCTCATCTCTACTCTTTTTTTTTCTTCTGTCTAGGAAGTGAAAGTCCAGTGTTCGGTTTGGACCCGGGGGCGAGTAGCGCGTCCGGGAACACCGGGCTGAGGCTCGTTCCTCACGAGTTGCCGAACGAGATATCGGCCCCCTACGAGGTGCCGCAGTTCCCCATCGAGCAGATCGAGAAGAAGCTACTGATCCAGCGTCAACTTACCGTAAAGTGAGTAAGAGTAAATTGTCATCCCGAGATAAAAGCCCCTCGGACACTGACGCAAATCGGCCTGCTCGGACCATCGCCACCCCCCTCTTCCTACTTTTTTTTTCTTTTAGCGACAAACATTGCCTTAGCACAATAAGTTCCCTGTGAAAAAGAAATTTACGCAATGGAAAGCTACAGCGACTGATAAGCGCTCCGTCTGCTCCGCTTTTGAGAGAAAAACATGCAGTGCGTGTTTATAGCGACCTCAGATCGGAGCAGTATCGGTTGCTCAAATCGGCCGACGTAGGAGGCGGAATTTTGAAAAGGGTCGTGCGCGCGGAAAAAGCGAGTGGGCGGGGGTTAGGGGTTACGCGACGGAGTCGCGGGTCGCGGCGCGCACTGCCTCGCTCGGTGGCTCCTCGAGTCCTCAGTAACTCGGTGTCCGAGCTAACAGGCTGACTGGCCGCGCTGGCCTGGCCCGCACTCCCCCACCTCTCCCCTCCGCTCGTCGGACGTACACGTGCAGTATGAGTGGCTTTCTGCATGCGAATAAAAACTGAGGGGCTCTAGTCATGTTTGCGGGTGCGATCGAGTCAAAGCGCTGGTCCAGGGACTGTCAGATATTGTTGAGGTACCGCGGGAACAACCTCGCGAGTGCTTTCGATTTTTCAGATCGCTTTCTCATTTTAATTGCGCATATGCGAATTTCAGAGCGGCGAAAGACTTGGAGGAGCGACGCAGTCACTATGAGCCGTCACTCGGGCCCGCTCCGGACGACAGCGACCATCATTTCCCGCTGGAGGAGAATGACTTCGTGCCGCACTTTCAGAGGGTCTCGATTTCGGGCGAGGACACCTCGGGGGTAAGCTTCGATGCAGATTTTTGCGAGGAATAATTTACTTCTGAAAGACGGGAAAATATTGCAAAACTGAAAGTAGTGAGAAAAAGAAGCACTTCGATCGAACGATTTTCAGCGTTTCGCATTCAGAGAGTGGCCGCGGAGGCGGAAGCCAAATAAACTCGCGCACGTAATGCAAGGCCTTGAAAATTAAAGTACTCATAAGCAAACATTGCAGGTACCATTGGAGGATTTGCAACAGGCCTCACGGATGCTTGTGCAGGCACTGGCCATCCGTGAGAGGTACATGAACAACTCGAAGCAGTCCTATCCCAGTATCACCACCAGGTTCTTAAGAAGCGTCGACAAGAGGCCCGTAAATCTCGATGACGAGGTGCAGCACGATGACCGCAAAGCGATCGAAGGTGCGTCTCTGAAAAGTTAACCATTACATGATAAAAGAAAGTCAATGTAATTAACAAAAAAAAAAAAAAAAAATATCCAAGTCCAACAGACCTCTTCCACTCCGTCTTCCTACAGTTTCGCCTCCACCTACCGAACGTCGGACATGGACCTCGATGCTCTGATTAAGAACCTACTCCTCTCAGGTCCTTGTTCCTTACCCGCATTAAATGAATTAATTAAAAATCACTACTGAACGCTAAAGAATTTGGTGGTATATATTGCGACAGATCACCCGGTACATGCGCCGGCCTCCCGCGGTAATCCCTGGGATTGCGAGTTCCCGCCGAGTAAAAAATACAAGATCGCCCCGGTGAACGGAGTTTTCAACGTATTCGCCAGTGAGGAGGATCATGCAGAAGGCAAACCCGTGCCATACCCTTATCCGGACCTTGCGACTTTCGTCAGAGACATGAACTTGCTCTGCGCAATGATCGCCGATGGACCTCTCAAGTCTTTCTGCTACAGGCGGTTGAGTTATCTATCTTCCAAATTTCAACTTCACGTACTTCTGAACGAACTGCGAGAACTCGCCAGCCAAAAGGCCGTGCCTCACAGGGACTTTTACAATATACGAAAGGTAAGTTAGGGTCTCGTTTTTCCGCAGGAATAAGGAATATGAGATGTGAAGTTCGTTAATCAAAGCTCCCTTTTTTTTTAGGTGGACACGCATATCCACGCAGCTTCGTGCATGAATCAGAAACACCTGCTTAGGTTCATCAAGAAGACCCTGAAAAACCACGCGCTCGAAGTAGTTACTTGCTCGAAAAGCGGAGAGAAGATGACCCTGCGAGAAGTCTTTCAGTCGATGAACTTGACGACTTATGATCTTAGCGTCGACATGCTAGACGTTCACGCGGTAAATGATCGCCTTTTACTTAGTTAATTTATGCACAGTTACGTTTGATTGATTAAAAAAAATCTTGTGTAATGACTGAATAATTTAATTTTACAGGATAGAAACACCTTTCACAGATTTGATAAATTCAACGCAAAGTACAATCCAATTGGTGAGAGCAGATTGAGAGAGGTTTTCTTGAAAACCGACAATTACATAAACGGCCAATTTTTCGCGAGCATCATCAAAGAGGTAGCCAGCGATCTGGAAGAGTCCAAGTACCAGAACGCAGAACTGCGTCTTTCTATTTATGGTAAAAGCCCGGAGGAGTGGGACAAACTAGCGAAGTGGGCGATTCAGAGCGACGTTTATTCCGACAACGTTCGCTGGCTCATCCAAATTCCCAGATTATAGTGAGTTACCTTTTTTGCAATTTTGTTTGTCAGCACATTAATTAGTACTCACGGAATTGTCGCCTTGTTATTTCCAGCGATATATTCAAGCTTAACAAATTGATGACTAACTTCCAAGAAATATTGAACAACATTTTCTTGCCTCTATTCGAAGTTACGAATGATCCTGAAACACACCCTGAACTGCACAAGTTCTTGCAATATGTAAGTATTCGATTGATAATTAGATTGTGAATGCGACCATGACGATTTGTTTTTTTCCTGTAGGTGATAGGTTTTGATTCTGTGGATGATGAAAGCAAGCCTGAAAATCCCCTTTTCGACAAAGATGTTGCTCCCCCAGGAGAGTGGGATGACGTGGAGAATCCTCCTTATGCCTACTATCAATACTACACCTACGCGAATATGACAGTTCTTAATCATTTTAGAGAGTACGTGGAAATAAAACAAAGGAAAATTAGAAATTTAATGTAATTTACACTTTTTTTATCTTTTATCTAGGGAACAAGGCCTGAATACGTTTGTTCTTCGACCGCATTGCGGCGAAGCTGGGCCAATCCAACACTTGGTTTGTGGCTTCATGATGGCCGAAAATATTTCTCACGGTTTGCTATTGCGAAAAGTGCCGGTCCTGCAGTACTTATACTACCTCGCACAAATTGGCATTGCCATGTCGCCTCTGAGCAACAATTCACTGTTTTTAAATTACCATCGAAATCCCTTACCGGAATATTTGGCGAGAGGTCTGTGCGTGAGTTTATCAACTGACGATCCTCTGCAATTCCACTTCACCAAGGAACCTTTAATGGAAGAATACAGTATTGCTGCTCAAGTGTGGAAACTCAGTTCATGTGACATGTGCGAACTGGCGAGGAATTCCGTCATCATGAGTGGTTTCCCACACAAGGTAATTAGAACTACTTAATTTTATTATTAAATTGTTTAATTACGATTTAATGAATGTTATGATTTAATACACGTTTCTAGAGTAAGCAGTATTGGCTTGGACCAAACTATACGAAAGAAGGTGTCGCAGGTAACGACATAACACGAACAAACGTACCGGACATTCGGGTGGCCTACCGCTACGAGACCATGGTTGATGAACTTTCCAATATCTTCAAAGTGGTTGACAAACCTGATGTTTTCTAGCTACGTTCAAATGCCCCCCTTTCCTCCATAAATGTCAATGACATCGCCATCTAAAAGATAGCTATATTTTTACAAACATTAAAATTCAACGAAGTTATGCCATAAACTTAAAAACTCTTTTTGTGCAGTTGTTACAGCATTTTTCGACTAAATCGTCTTTACTCTATGCAGCTATGCTCAAAAGCAAGAATTATAATATTTGACATTAAAAAAGAATTAAACGTTTATTCGAATTTAATTCACAAACTGCAAATTACAAATTTAAATTTGACGAAGATCATTCAAATTTCTACTTTTAGTTGTCCGCCTTCAGTAAGTCCGAACATTGCATAACAGCTGATGCTAGATTACGAAGTTTATTGAAAACATTCATGAACTGATAAGCCTATTCGAGTTAGACGTTAGAGTAACTTGTGAGGCTGAGAGGAGCTTCAAAATATTCAAACCGTTAACCCAACCCCTAATGCATTCTCATTGTATTTTATTTTTATTTTTCTTACCTTTTGTACATTTATACTGTATAACGTAATGCTATATATACATACATACACACACACACACACACACACACACACACACACACACACACACACACACGTATATTTACATGCTGTAATGCGTTAAATTGTTAACTAGCATATTTGAGATATTAATTATTGTTCTGAGTGATAGATGGTAAAAAGAATGCAAAAACTTTTATAGTTATTCAAGTTACATGTTGTATTAATATACATATTTATTATTGTACAAAGTAAATAACATTAAAAATATACCTGTTATAGTTTGTAAATTTTACAGCGTTTATATATTTATTTTTAATCATACAAATATTTCCCTCTATTTAAAATAGTTTTTACAAACGTTACATTTATAAATCACGTAAAGAAGTGATTTTATAAACATTACAAAATCTTTGTAAAAATACAGAATATTTATGTTTACAAACTTATCTTTAAAATGGCTAGAGCCTCGAAAAAATTATCGCTCCTGTTATTATATAATTTTTTACAGTTCATTAAAAATGAGTAATGTACAAGCCACTTGAATTAATTACAGTACTTTGTTAATTATAAAGAACGTCAACTAGTGCACAGATGTTTTTGATAAAAATCTACTAATTTTATTAATCACAATTTTTAATAGTTACGTTTTTACATTTTTCTTCAATTTTTTTTTCAAATTTTACTTCTTTATGAAAGATTTACTTCATATCACGACTTATCAGGAGGCGCGGTAGCGCCTCGAGGCAAGTCTAAGTTCGAATGAACGGCTTATATACGTTGATATTGGATTTTAACCTCCTTAAATTTTGTTTCGAAACGCTCTATTTATATTTTAGATTGTTGTAA
>JAWWEN010000038.1:141561-153582 GCA_035582955.1 Sycophila texana
AATTAAACGAGATGGTGGTTCGTTAGATGCGGTGCCATGAATCTTCCAAGCCGCAAGCAGGCGACATTTCAAAGCTTAGATCATGCTAGCTGCTGGTTTCAGGATCGGGATTTTGTTAAAAAAAGGGGAGTACAAACAAAACTTTCATTAGTCAGATTAGTCTTTGAACAAAGAATCGATAGATGCAATATAATTCGTCTAAAGACACTATATAAGTCTTTTATATAAGATTTTTTTTCAAAAAACAATCTTTTTTTATCTTTTTATTTTGAAAGGACAAGTGCATGCGAGTTAGTTAAATTTTCGTATGTGCAGTGTCCCATGGTATACCGATCGATTGACTCTTTAATATTCGACTCCGTTGAATTCTCGATGTTTTGTTGTACTGTTGCTGTTTGTGTCGTGTTGCGTATGTATATCAGTATCAAGTCTATTGGTAAAAAAGCACTACGAGAGCCATAGGAAGGATTTAAAAAAAATAAACGAAAAATATAATAAAAAAAAAAGGAGGAAACAAATATGGAGGGTGGGAGCGTGCACTGTGCCCCTCACACCTTTGCAGGTGCACTGAACCTGGCCAGGTTCTAGAAGCAACCTCTCTCTCGGACAGACAGACAGACAGACAGACAGACAGACAGACAGACAGACAGACAGAGAAACAGAGAGACAGACAGACAGAAACGAAAAAAGGCATAAAAAAATAGAGAGAGAGAGAGAGAGAGAGAGAGAGAGAGAGAGGGGGGGGGGAGAGGAAAGAAAGTCAGAATAAGAGAAAGTGAGAAAGAGAGTTAGAGAGAGGCTGTCCTAAGTAGAAGCGGCGGCGGCGTCGGGTGGGGGCGGATGAAGAAGAACCGAGGGGGGAACGGTGTCGTTGGCATTGGGACGGGTACCTGGATTGGGCAATTTGCCAGCTTCTTGCTCTTGGTCTTGCTCGGGCTCCGGCTCTGGCTCTTGCTCAGTGCGCTCTCTCCGGCGATCCCGACGGGGGCGGCGGCGGCGTCGGCGTCGGCATCTCGGCCTGCGACGGGCCGACTCGTGCTCCAGCTCCTCGTCGCTCAAGCTGCACGACCACGAGGAGCAGGAGGAGGATGAGGCGGAAAGCGGCGAGGGACTGGGGCTCGGGCTGGGACTGTGCCGGGGGGAGGGTGTCGAGGGGGTGGAAGCGGCGCCGGCACCGGCCGCGGCGCACCAGTGCGCCTGGTAGCACGAATACATCGAGGACGAGTCGCCCTGCGAGCTCGACGACGATTTCTTTTGGCTTTGGCTTTGGCTCTGACTTTGATGATGGTGGTGGTGGTGGTGGTGGTGATGGTAATGGTGGGAGTGATGGTGATGATGGCTGGGGTGGGTCTGGTGGGGCTGGAGCTGGGGCTCGGAGTGATGCTGATGCGGGTGGTGACAATGGTGATGGCGGTGGTGATGTTGTTGCTGACCTAGGCAGGCTGGCGGCTCGGTAGCGTCCGACCTGTCCGCGTCCCTCCAATGCCTCTGCTGGTCCTTGCCGGACGGCTTGTACGACGGCGTCACGGGGGTGTTGGGCGGGGTGTCCGGACCCCCCTCGGGACTCTCGGCCTCACCGTCCATTGACGTCTGACCTATCCATTACAGCCCAGTCCCAATTCTCCAAAGCGACTTCTTTTGCAATTCTTACGACTGTCTCGCTCAATCTATTTATTGCGTCCTACGCCAAAAGCCTAACGACAACGCCGACGAAACTCAACGAAAACAAAGTAACTCAACGGAAACTCGACAATTCCACTCTCAGGCTATCTCGACAATTATTGCCGTCTGGCCGAATCTCCTGAGACTGGAGCCTCGAGTATTAACAAAGTCCAAAATAAGCGATAACGTGTAACTCAAGGAAATTATAAACTTAACGAAACTCAAAAGGAAATTCAAAATCAAAACGAAAGTGAAACGAGTCGAGTTGAGCAAAAAGGCTGCAAATTAAGGTTCGTACGATGCAACAAAAATAACGCAACAAATCATAATAACCGGCGCGGCTGACGGGGACGACCGGGGCAGGATTCGGAAATGAAAAGAAAAATGAAATGAAGTGAAATGAAAAAAAAAAAAAGTAAAGAACGGAAAAGAAATGAAAAAGAAAAGAAATAAGAACGAAACCTATGCAGTGACTAATTGGAGCTTGGTGACCACAGTAACCCAAGCAACTCCTTGCGTTGTCCACTTATCATACTCAAAGTTTCAATGGCTCTTTTGTCTTGGCGTTCGAGTACAAGTAAAGGTTCAAGTACAGGTTTGAGTAAACGTTCGAGTTTAGTTGCTTCAAAGTAACACCTGATTCAGGTTACAGTCAAGTAGCACATTGCACATATGCCTTCATATTTCCCACAATTTTGCTTCCATTAAAACGGACAAAATTTTCTTTTATTTTATTCTTTTTTTTTCATAGGCAGTGCACGTGTATGAGCAATTGTTAGTTAAAACAATGAGTAAGGTACAGGGAGAGGGGTTAATGTGGTCAAAATAAAAATTAAGCAAGCAAAGCAACACCACAGATACCTTGGGATCATAAATATAAAATAAAATAAAGAAACTAAAAAAAAAAGAATAAGCCAACTACTGTTACATCAATTATCTACTACACGCGGCGTACTCGATTCAGTTACTCATTTACTCTCAATTTAGGTACTTCGATTTACTCTCACTTATTAATCACGAGGATTATTAAGTTGGACATGCGCATATCGGAAATACGCCGCGTCATACTTCTATATTCCACTAGAATATCAATAAATCTGTGCCCGTGACAATTTGACCTGCAGATAGACTATTCTAATGCTTCATTTTATTTATTAATTTTTTTTATTATTTTTATTAATTAGGTAAAATGTAGTTGCAAGGCAAATATGTAGGCTCAATTGTCAAGGGCAGATTAAATAGAGGCTAGAGTTTAAGAGTGGTAAGAGAGGAAAAATGAGGGTACATGAAGTAAGTAGCCTAACTATTGGACTCATCACCTCCAAAAAATCAATTTTTTTTTTTTTTAAATTAGTGTATTTGTTTTGTGTTGTGTACAGTATTCTCAGGCGTCGATCTCTTTTGTCGATCGATAAAGCTTTTTTTTTTAATGCTGGGACACCATACACCAAGAGTCGGTTAATTTTTCTGCACGAGAGAGTGTTAAGCTCTTCATTGATATTAATACTTTACGCAACATTATTACAAATAATAATGTTTAGCATTAACTCTCTGGCACAGACTTTTTTTCTTTATTGACAATTCAAACATACATACAAAGAAAAAGTATATTTAAAAAAAGCAATTTAAAAATGGAAGATCTACTCACTGTTGTTAGCCATAAGATTTTCTTGAAGCTTATCTCTCTGATCTTCCAAAACCTCTCCTAGGTATGATGCCACTTTGCGAGTCACTTGCTCAACATATGCGTCAAGCTTACCAAGATCGTCCGACAGACCTACTAGTTGATCTAAAGTACCGACCTTCAGATCGGGGATGTGAAACTTGTAATTTAAGGATAGAGAGTTCTGCTTCGATGTCAGATTGTTCATAGTTTCCCATGTTTGTTGACAGGTCTTGTCACCTGGTGCAGAAATCAGCCAGTACTCCGTCATCTTGATGTGAATCTATAATGCTTTATTTTGCTCTCCCCTGAAATAAGAAAAAAAATTCATTCCTCTTCACATTCTGCTGAAAAACATCAATTTAATTTTCTACCCACTATGGAAGCCATTCACAACACTTTATTCGCATTCTATCCAGATTTCTTAATGAAAGTATTTGGTACCAGGGTAGCAGCGAAGGGGGAGTAATTTTGTAAACAACCACCTGCTCGTAGCATATTTGCAAGAAACTTGTCTGCTGCGAATGAAGTTTTCAGTAACACCTGGCAATGAGAAGTCATTAGTTGACAGAGCAATTGTAGGAGTTGCTCCGTATGTTATTATTGGTTTATAAAGATCAAAGAAAGAGGACTATCTGTCGCGGGTCGCGGGGGTGTGGCGCGATTCCTCGTGAAGTATTACGTAAGCTAGTGTGTTTTTTCCACGTGACTGTAAGAGAACCAGAAAATACGGCGGGTGAGAGAGCGCGCGCAAGTCGACTCGTGATCGATGTCGGCGTAGCCGAGCGCTCGAAGGCGTCTCGGCGAGGCTAAGGACGGGGCGAGCCAGCCAGGCACTCTCGGACGTCCTTGGAATAAGTAGAGCCGTCTGGCCGCGGGGAAAATCAATATCGCGCGGGCGCGCGCACAAAGGGAGTGCGAGCTCCATTTTAGCGATTCGCCCGCAGCTTTGCTGGCAAGAGCTGCTCCCCCTGCTACATGTCAAAATGGCAATTTGGCGAGGTTTCTCGGCGCATCGGCGTCCACCACGACTCTCGCTGCGTACCTGCAGGGCTAAATGCTGCTGCGACGAGTTCGGCAGGCTGGGGCTGCGCTCGGGAGGGAGGAGGCTGCGCGACGGCCGGCTGGCGTCCCTTTCTTCTTCGTTAAACGTGCCTCGGACTAGTCCCTTCTCGGCGAAAGCATCCTTCTCTTTTTTTTCTGGCTGCCGCTCGGCGGATGCTTGCTCGGGTATGCTCTGTCTCCGACTCTCTGCCCGCTGCTGCCTGCGAGTAGTGCGAGTCGCGACTCGCGGCTAATGCGCTCACGCTCTCACGTGATAGGAGTGCTGCAGTCTTGCGACCCACCCGACAACTAACATCCTAACTCGCCAAAAAGTCGCCACTCTCGCAGCAGTTCAGCTCGAGTCGCTCCTCCTCTCGCCGCCCCTTGCTCAGTTGCTCCGAAGGCACGGTTCGCCTATTCCGCCCGTTCGGGGCCTGCGGTATACTCTGCTCCGACTCGCTGTCCCTTGTCGAGCTGTCTCGCCGCTCCCTCGAACCCTCGACTGAGTGCAGTAGTGCACAGTAGCTGAGCAGATTATAGGCGGTAGTAAGAGCGGCTGCTGCGCAACTCTCCGACAAAACAGCTGACTGCCACACGTTAGCACTACCAACCTTCGTTTTTTGGAGCACCATTATCTTTCTGCTTTCTTCGAGGCTCTACGGCGCATTTTGCTCATTCATTTTCTTCTTACGAATTTATCCCTTTATTGCATTTATTTCTGACAACTATTTCATTTTCACGAGTTATAATGAGCTTTTATTTACGAAGCTGTTATTTTTTCAGTTTTTTTTCTTCAGTTGTTTCAACTGGCCAATTAACAACCGCCGCGACATCTCGACTATTCGATACCGGAGAGTGGAGACTAGTCTAGTGGAGACTGGAGGGAGAGCTGGGAGAGTGAGCCTTGACAGTTTTGAGTCATGTATGAGTTTGTTTAGCTTTCTAGTATACACGCAGCAGGCAGCAGACAACACAATCATTCCAGGAGAATTAAAATTTGCGTATCTTTCATCAACTTACCGAAGTATAACCGGAGGTCGCTCCAAAAAATTGTATCAAAGTTTTTAGTGCCATTTTAAACGGTAAAATATGGGTTGCGATGGAGGCACTATTCCTCGTCGTGATGAACTTGTCAGAGTGAAGAAGAAGCCAGAGCAAGTAAGTTTAAATATTAATTTATTGCACTTTACTTCAACAACTAAGTTCAATGGTAATAATTAAAAATTTCTTTTTATCAGAAAGACAAAGAAGCTGAATTGGCTTATCGGTGGAAACATTGTTCCATTCGCCAACTGCCATTGCAAGCACCTATCGTGGCTTGTGGCTTAGGCCGTTTATACAGTAAAGAAGCAGTACTAGAAGGATTGCTTGATCGTACAACTTTTCCAGAATCTGCAAGTCACATTAAAAATTTGAAGGATGTGAAAAGTCTTAATCTCACTCCCAACCCTGCCTTTGAAGGTGACAAAGCCAAGAACGGAGGTTATGTTGACGATGGAAAGAGTCCATTTATTTGTCCAGTTATTGGTTTAGAAATGAATGGAAAATATAAATTCTGTTTCCTCTGGAATTGTGGCTGTGTGATGAGTGAAAGGGCTTTGAAGGAAATTAATACATCTGTAAGTAAATGTAACATTAAACATTTAGTTTAATATTTTATCATTTTAATAATTAAAAATTTTAACAAGTAATTTATTAAAATTTTCTTTTAAACATTCAGGTTTGTCACAGCTGTCAGAAACCTTTTACTGAAACTGATATTGTTATAATGAATGCTCAAGATGATGATTTAAAACTTATGGAAGAAAATATGATTCTTCGTAAATCTGAGAGAAAATCTAAGAAAAGAACAAATGATGTAGCAACCTGTAGTATAGCTTCTAGCACAGTTGAAGTTACGGAAAGTGTAAATAAAAAAATCAAAAAAGAAAAACCAGAAAAAGTACAAACAAGTAAATCTAAGATCAAGAAAGATCCACAGGATCCTGCTTATGAAAAAGCAAAAGAAGATTACAGTATAGCTCAAGATCCAAAAGCATCGGAAGTTTTAAAAAGTATATTTACATCACACAAAACTGCATCACAACAAACTAGAGCTCACTGGGTTACCTATAATCCTTTTTACAATTAGTATAAGTAACTGTAAATTATTTTAGAAAAACGATCTTATCTTTGTTAAAATTTCAATTCAATTTAATAAAATAAAATCACATATTTCAAAAAATGACAAAATGTTTTTATTAAATTATTTATAGACAACAACATATTTCTATTTACATAAAATTCCTTCAAATATCTTAATGTTTAAATATCAGTTACTTGTAATTTAAATGTCAAGAACTAATATCCGACTCATAGAAAAGTTGTAAACCAATATTACATTCTAATTTTAAAGGCAGTATTTGCGTTGTATAAAAAAGAGTAATATTCCTACATTGAATCTAATTTCTTAATGTAGTCAATAAAAATAGGCACATAAAGGTTTTTGTGCATTAAAAATATTTTTTGCTATAATATTGTATATATAATAATCTCTGTAAAATCAACAATTGTTCAATTGTATTTTGTAATAAAAGACTCTATAAAGTAGGCACTCTGCGTGTTGCAATAGCCTGTATCACTCTTTGCAGTCTACCGACTGCTCTACTTCTACGAGATCGACTTGTACAACACCATCGACTGAATATCACTACTATTACTATTGTTAAAATTATGATTCCTAATATGTATCCTAAATGACCACTTCTTATCCAGTGAACATTAGTCACTTGAGAGTCCAATTTTACTTCATTAACTTTTTTATCATAAATTACTGCAGGATCAACTATACCAATTCCACGTCTGCGATTCCATACAGAATCTGAATCTTGTACTGATGCTGCAGGAATAATGGAACTTCCAACAGAAAGTAATTTTTGAGATTTGTACAATATCCTGCAATTTAATAATATATTAGTCATATTATATTATTGATAATCCTTGAAAAAAATTCAGAATATCAAAAATATTTCTTACACTGGTGCAGTTTCATTTAAGGGTTCTGGAGTAGCTAATGTTAAAACTGGGCAAGATGGAAGAATACGATATTTATTTGAACCTGAAGAATCAAGTACTTTGCTGTGTTGATATAAATGACTGTCTTTCATACGTTGGGGAAGATCTGCAGAATTTCTTAACATGATATTACTTTTTCCTTTAATTCGATTTTCCTCTTCTATGAAAATGGAAGGAACACGTCCAGTTGTAGCAAACTCCAAAATCGCGTCTAACATCCAAAAACAAGCTGTAAAGCAAAACAAAATTAAATTAGAGAAAATCATCAAACATTTTTTTTGTTATTGTAATTAAATTACTTTTATGAGAATGACTATCATCGATGCAATTTGAATCTCCATATACTACAATTCTTCCTGATTCGCTTGATTTTATTTCACTCTGTTTTTCTGCTTTCACATCGTTTCCTTGTTGGCCATTAATCTGTAAAAGTCCTAATATAGGTACATGCAGTAAATTTCCAACTTCAGATTCAGAAAGAAGTTCTTGTCCTTGATCTCTTAATTCTGCATGCACAATGAAACCTTCGTTGGGAAAACTATTGGAAAACATAATTTCACTTAGATACTATTAAATTATTAAATTTTGTTCATTTTAAGTTAAGTTCCATACCGAGAAATAACTGTGCCAGAAGCAAAAGATACAGGAGGATGCTGACCCAAAATAAACTGACCATCTCGTACACTATCGCCGAAAGCGATACCCCAGTTATCAAACAATAAATCATTTAAAGCAGGTACATTTGCTCCTCCAGTGTCTGGTACCCACCACTGTCGAGTATTTTCGTCATAAAATTTTACTTGGCGCATGACTGTCACATTATACCAATCCGCGAATATTACTAATGCTAATCCTTCTTCCACATCTTTCTTAAGTTTTTTTATCTAAAATTTAAATATCACAGTAGATATAAATATAACAATTATATTAAAATTTAACTGAATATAATTACTTCATCTGGAAAGAATTCTTCTTCCGCGTCAACAATTAATAAAGTTCCATAATTAATTGCATCAAAACAAGTAAAAGGATTTCCTAATACTTCAAGATAATATCCTGCATTGCGTAAATGTTGGTACATATCCTTAAAGTTTGTATGAATATGATCGCCATTCCAGTCAAGAGGATCATTTTTTGCTTTTAAATTATCACGTGGAAAATAACCAGGGGGATACCTCAAATTATGATATTGGTCCCATAAAATACGTTTGCTAAAATATTATCCAAATTGAAAATTTATGTGAAAATAAAGTTGATTATTGAAATTTTTTAAATATCAATGACTTACTGCCGTGGAGGTGTAGGTATTACTTTAGCTTTTAATGGTAATTTAATAGTTGAACTTCTAGTTTCTTGATTACCACTACTAGCAGGTGATTCAACAGTCAAAGTAATGTGACCTAAAAGTGATGAATAGATTTATTAATGAGAAATAATTAGTTCTAATTTCATAGTAAAGTTTTTCAAGAAGAATAGAAAGAGAAAATTTTTACCATGAGCAATGCCTTGCCAATCCTTGGAAGTCTCTGGAACTGTTATTGCTACTGCTAACCAACCAGACCAAGGCCAAAGAATATCACAATATGTTAATGAAATATCAATACGTTCACCATTACCATCATGGGTGTAAGGGTGCCATGTTAATTCAACAATGTGGCCAGAAACTCCTAATCCATTAATGATAGTTACATTAACAATAACCGGCATCCCAGAATGATATATGGCCTGGGTACAATATGGCCACATATACTGACATTCCGTTAGGTCTATATAGCTATAAAAAATAAAATGTGCTAGTTTTTAAAACTGATATTTTATACCGTTTTAGTTATTACTGTACCTTGGACTGAGAGTGACTGTTGGTTTGTACGTGCGTAAATATTGAAATGCACCAACTAGATTTAATCGGCCTGCTCCTTGCTCAAACATTCCTATACCTGGTAATCGATGAGCTGTTCCTAATAAAGCCTGTTTCATACTAGCTGGCGTAATCTTGATAAGAAATAATAAAATTTAATTATTTAATGATTTATTATGGCATTTTGAAGTAAAAATGGAAAAAGTAAGTGTTAAACGCATATTTACTTTTTGCTCTTCACTTGCATCTTTCTCATTATCCATAAATCCACTAGCTAATAATGCTACAGCTCCAGCTACAACAGGACTTGCTACTGATGTACCTGATAATGTTCTGCATCCACTTTTCAAAGCTGAGCCGCGAACACCAGATCCATAAATAACAAGATCTGGTTTTACTCTGCCATAGCCTGCAGGCAACTCCCATGTAGTCATACCCCGAGAAGAAAATTTTGCTATCTGATCTTCCCAATTAATTCCGCCAACACCAATGACATCCATTTGATCAGCAGGATTATTTAAAGTACTGAAAAAAGTATTAATTTCTTCAATTATAATTTATGCAAAACTGATATGTATATTTAAAATTTTAAAGTTACCCATATAATGGTCCATCATTTCCAATGGCTGAAACCATGATGACACCATTTGCAGTAAGTTCCCAAACTTTATCTACAAAAGGATGGTCCATAAAATCTGGTCCTCCAATGCTGAGATTTAAAACTGTGATTTTCGAAAGAATTGCATAATTAAAAGCATCAAGAAACCATGAAGTATAGGAAACCTGAAAATCATAAAAGTGTTTTTTTTCCAAAGCAGATGATCAAACATATCTATTTAAGTACTGTAAAATACCTGAGCATTTGTAAATACTCTAAATATGTAAAGTTCAGCATCCGGAGCAAAACCCAAACATTCACGTGAAGAAGATGCAATGACACCTGCTACAAAAGTACCATGACCTAGACTATCTTCTAGAGTTTTTTCATTAGTCCAATTTGTGCGTTCTTTGATTTTTTTGAAATGTGGATGACTGGCAGCTAATCCGGTATCAAATATTGCAACCTATTTTCATATTTATATATTTTTAATTACATCTAATATGTATTAAATATTCACAATAAGACAGCTTACTTTGACTCCTTGACCTGTAACTCCAAGTTTCCAGAGACTTTCAGCTTGTAATATATTTGTGATTTGTCGAGGAATTGCACGAAAAATTTTTCTTTGAACATATCTCTTGGGTTCTGACCAATTTTGCTGTAATTTATCAAAATAAAATAAAATATTTTAGTAATAATTCAATTATTTAAGTTTTATAAATAAATTACTTACGTCAGTGTTCATTTTTCTTTTAAAACTTTTATATTCGGGAAAGATTTCATTGTTTCTATCACTTTCAGTATATTTTAATGTCCGTTGAACTAATTTCTGTGATGTTACTCTTTTTATTAAAGGATGATTTTCAAGAGCATCCAGTCCATTTTCTTTATTACGTTGCTTAATTTGCACTATGTCAAAGTCACTTGGATACTGTGAAGCCAGATTATCACGAGATACAATTTTCCAGTTATCTATGCCAGCAGAAGTAAAAGCAGCTTTTATAAATTTTTCACGTGTTTCTTTTTTGTAATATCCTTTGAATGCAACAATGTATTCATTGTCAATAATTTTTGAGGTAAACTCAATTTTGACATTTGGAACTTGATCAGTCCCATTGCAGCAGTTAATATTACCATGTTTTAAAAAAGATGGAGAATATTTTTTAAAACAATCAGAGGTTGAATTATTTATTGATTGCTCAGATTCTTTCTGTGCAATTCCAGTGTCGTGCAAAAATAGCAGCAGAAAAATACAAATCCAACAAGATCGTGGCTTCATACTATGATATTGAACCTGCAATTGAAAATTTTTAAGAATACTATTACCTAAATGACATTGTCTATATTGACATTTAGCTTAATCAATAAACAATTACATTTATATTTTTCTAAATAATTGTAAAGTCAATAGTAACTTATTATAAATAAACTTTTCTTACTTTCTAGTCATATTTGATAACCTAAACCTCTGCTCCCTGACGAATCTCCTTTTTCTTGAAGGAGAAAAATTCTTGTTAAACAGTTATCCAACATTTTGAATTTTCCGAAAAATGATGCAATTATTGATTTTCAAAATTAGATTTGACATATTTCCGCATAAAATGTATTGAAAATAAATAACGTATTAGGTTGCGAGCACAGTGAACTCATCATTAATTACTCGTTTGACGTTAGAGCACGTCTACATTTGTAGGCTAGAAAACAGGTGCAGACTGCACACTTGCATTGTTGCATTTTGATTTGAGGACTATATATTATATATATATATAGTCATCGCACAACTGAGCACGCATGCAGTATCCATACATTGCTGATTGCATATATATCATATATAAGTGCGCTATTCTTATACATGTTCTGTACATCTCGAATTCCCAAGTATAATAAGTATAATCCTTACATATATGAAAAATATAGTTATTTAAAAATTTGGAGAGTGATCATCACGTGAAGTTCTGGGTGAGTTAATGTAAAACAATTTTATTTATTATAATTAATATAAGCGCTATATAAATTTAATAAAATTTTTTTTCAAATTATAGCTGTTTGATTTACTAAAATTGAATAATTATTTAATTAATAAATTTGTATGATGTATATCCAAGCGATTAGTGATTACCGCACTTAGATTTATATATA
>JAWWEN010000038.1:153682-176819 GCA_035582955.1 Sycophila texana
TATTGCAGGGCTGTGATCAAAGAATTGGTTGAGACAGAAGAAGAATTTGGTAGAGATCTGCAGATAGTGGTGGATCGGTACTTAAAACCATTGGACAGTGCAGACGTCCCTCGTACAGTACGAGATAATAAAGAAGTTATTTTTACGAATCTTAAACAAATTGCAGATTTTCACAATACGTAAGTATTTAATACGCTCGGAAAATAACTTATTTTCTTCAAGTTTTTACACAATTCAAGAGCATTTCTTACTTGTCAAATCTTGAATGCAGAATAGCCAAAATGTCGATAAAGTAGGAATTAACTGTTCTCATGAGATTCCTACTTTATCTACATTTTGAAAATATCTTTCCGCAATTTGAACTGATAATAAAATCCCAATGTAAAAATTAAAAATTAATTATATCTACTAAAGTACTTGCTCTTGAAATATACATTACACAAAAGAACATGTATCACATTTCAAACACACTCATCAATGCAAACACAAGATTTTAGACTCAAAATTTAAAATATATTTCACATTGACTATGTTTACACAAAAACACATTAGTTAAAATTTTCTCCTAGGCTTTCAAAAAGAATTGACGTAAGTTAAGACTGTCTGAGTCGTTTGTTTTATAAGTGTACATTCATGTCCATATAACGTGTCCCTTATAATTACAATGTTATTTTTACCTTTTCATCTAAATATCATCAGATTTTTATGCACATTGTTTGTATCATTAAAAAGTAAATGACAATTAATGTTTTAAAGTGATTTCTCATTTTAATAAACGACATTGCTTTTGCAACTACTGTAGTTGCAGAGATTATAAGCACGTTTAATCGTATCATGTGCACTAATCTGTATTTTCAGTCGAACCATTTTAATATCGATGAGTGTTTTAAGTAGTATAATAACAACGGATACACGTTTTACCGACATGCGGGAAAACATGTTGGTTGGTTTTGTGTAATAAAAGAGGTTTTAGCACGTAAGTGTGGAGTAACATTGGTAGGACATTAATTCCGGCCTTACTTAGATCGTTCGGCAGGGTCTTAATCGAGGGTGTCAAATACTACGCTGACGAGCCACGCATGCTTGGCAAGACCTTTCTTAGATTGGTGAGTTTGAAAAAAGTATATTCTATGTATCTCATTTCAGGATGTACACTTAGCAACATTGTACTTTTTTTTATTCAAGGAAAGAGACTTCGATAAGCACGTGGCTTACTGCAGAGATGAACCAGCTGCTCAAGAATTTCTACAAATGAATGAACAAGTGCGGGAGTACTTCGAGGTAAAGAGCAAAGGAATTTTTGGCTGAGCTTTAAAGTTCATTCTTTCAGTTCTATTACGAATGAATATTGCAAGAGATATTTTAAGGAAGCGTGACTGATTAATTAGCACTAATTAACTGCATATAGATTTTTCATTAGATAAACGGCCAAACAAAATAGCTTCTTCTTCATAATCGTTAAATGTTAAGTATTCTACTTGAAAGTAAATAGTGCAGTTCTTTAATTGACAGTCTAAAAGAACTGCAGGTAGTAAAAATATCAGTAAATATTTACTTTAAATTTGACAAAAGTAGAAGGAACTCCCAAAAATAATTTAATTTTTTCGTGTTTTCTCGTTAAGATGATGTTTGTTTTTTCAAGGGGAAAAAAATTTGAATGATGGAAATGTAAATTTTTTCTTTGCCAACGTAAAACTGACGAGTAGGCAATCATCATGGAAAAGAGAGGAAATGTAAGATTGCATAACAGTGGAAGCACATGGGCGGCTGTCCAGACACTAAAATAGCTTCGTTTATTTTAACGTAGGAACATTTTGTGACTTTTTACTTACGAAAAGTTTTTAACGCGATTTCAGTTTTAACATTTAGAAAAAATATTTTATCTAATTTTTAATAATTTTAAATCGCGGTATTAATTGAAATTTTATTTATTCTTAATTCTAATTTTATTGTTCAATTATTTATTTGCATTTAAAATGGAATTATTAACAATATTATTAAAGCAGTAAAGTAACGGCACTTTTAAATTGCGTGACTTAATTGTTGAAATAAATGTTTACACTGTTTGGTAGTCTTTGGCCAAGATTAGCCCTGACCGAAATTCTCCCCCACAGTCAGAATTTTTCTTTTTTCTTTTTGCGTCTCCGGCTTTTTTTAGTCCGTTTTATTTCGATAAAAAGCGCGGCGATATAATGGCAACAAATAGGCGAAATCGTTTTCTCCGTCCGTTAAAATCATTAAAATTTTTCAGTGTATAGAATTTGGGAGGCGGGGAGCGCTAAATATTGATGTGCAGTTAGCAGCAGGTTTAGTCTATGTGTGTGCCCCTCTTCTATCTTCTCTCCGTTCGCAGTAGCTTAGTGAAAAAGAGTAGGGGTTTTGCTAACCACCGACTATATCTGAATGTTTAAATGAGAATGTAGGCGGTCCAGTCTGCGAGAAGCGGGGCTGCCGTCGCTTCGATCGCATTATTTTTTTGTTTGTGTCTTTTATTTTAGTATATTTTTTTTTAACAAAGTAGAGTGCAAAGCGATTCTCCGTGGATTCAAATAGTTTGAGGTGCTGCAGGAGAAAGTGCGCGTGTGTCGAAGGTGTTTTTTAGGCGCCGGTTGCACTTGACATCCCTCGCTGCTCGGGCTTCCCCATTTTTCCACCACGTTCCTTCTTTCGGCCGTCCTTCGGCCTCATTTGGATTTCTAGGACTTTTTTCATTCGACGATATTGGGATCGAAGCTGGTTGTTTTTTTGTAAAAACTTTTTTAGCGATGATTTGCAGTTGCAGAAGTCACACTTCTAAAAATATCGCCATCTTATATCGAACCATTCCTACGAATTATAAATAGATTTTCATATTTTGTGTATTTTGAAACTGCGCCAAAAATAAGAAGAATCTCCATGAGTAACATGCAATATTTGTGAAAGAAATGAACTTTAAGCCGACGTTGGAGCTGCAGAAAAGTGAAAGAAGCGCCGAATAGTGGGCACGAAGTAACTCTCTTTTTTCTGATTTTCAAGGAGCTGTGCCAGAAGCTTGGAGACGATAAAAGCGTTTCGGAGCATTTAAAATTGCCGATTCAGCGCATTAACGACTATCAGCTTTTGCTCAAGGTAACGTACATCTTTTATAATCGTTGATAAGAATGGGAAAATTCATAAGTTTCCAATACCTTGTAAATATCTATATCTTGGGCTCGGGCCAATGCCACCATTGCCAAAAGAGACTAGATCGAATTACAAGTTTGCAAGTAGTTATACACGAAAATCGTAGCTTCAACCCTTTTTTGGATAAAAAGTCAAGAAAATATAACTTTATTCACGTCGCTACGAGCCCAACCGCTGCAAAAAACTCACGGCCGCATCTTACAAACACTGTGACTTCAATTTGGCGCCGAACTTCAATTTTTCAAACAATTTGTGTTTTTCCGTGCGTGCAATTCTTGTAACCTTGACGATAATTAAATGTTAGACCATTCAGTTAAATATTCTAAGCTAAATTAAAAGTAGTGATCGAAAAAAAAAAGAATTTGCGCAAACGTAAACTTTTTACGCATTTTAAAGATCGAGTGGGCGTTGCACGAATATAGCAGCTGCTAAAATTGGCTCATCTCGATCACCCAAATCGAATGTTATAAGAAACCAGGCGCTTTACTGTCACATTTACGCTTGTGGTAAACTTTTAAAAAAAGATTATCTGACTAATAATTATTTTCAGGAGCTAGTTAAGTATTCGACTCGCTTAGGCGAGGATTGCGACGACCTCCAGAAGGCTCTGGAGTTGATGCTAGGGATTCCCCATCGAGCTACCGATAACAAATTTATTAGTAATATCGAAGGATACAAGGGGAATATCCATAAACTTGGTAGATTACTTACCCACGTAAGTATTGAACATTGATTTAGTTTTTATATTATTTAAATAAAAATGTTTACTTTTACTCATAATAAATATCTTTTTTTTTTTTTAATTAGGAATGGTTTACCGTCACCGACAAGGAAGGAAAGAGTAAAGAAAGATACTTATTCCTTTTCAAAGCCCGAATACTCATCTGTAAAGTTAGGCGTATATCAGAGGACAGATCAGTTTTCGTTCTAAAGGACATAATCAGGGTAATAAATTCATTCGTTAAAAGTTGACCGCTGTAAATGGCACGTATTAATCCATCAAATCGCGCTTTGTCTAGTTGCCAGAGGTAGAAGTGAAGGACCTGCCAGAGGACCAGCGGAAGTTCGAGTTACACCCCAAACCAGGCGCGGACAAGCAAACAGGACAAAAATATCCGATCTCTTTATCAGCTCATAAGGACTCTGTGAAAGCTGTTTGGCTCCAAGAGATTCGCCAGTACGCGAGTGATGTCGTAGCTCTTGCGGAGCACGCAGCCGACGATTTGCAATTGAGCGAAGTTGCAGATTCGGATAAAACCCCAGCAGATCAGCAGCAAGTCAACATGTCACGCCGATACTCATCTTCGCGTTACAGCGCCTCTTCAAAACTCGTCGAAGGCTAGTTAATTTTACTTTAAGCGTGGTAGCTTTTAAGCACAAAACTTATGATTGTATGACTTTTCTTTATAGAATCCTCCTTCTCGAGCGTATCGAGTAGTCGGGTTGCCGCTCAGGTTTCTTCTTCCTACGCTGAGAGCAATAGTGTATCGACTCAGCAAGTTACTGGAAGAGGTTCCATCACTGAGTCTTCGAGTACGGTCGAACGATCGGCTATTTCTAGAGGCGCCTCTTCTGTTGAGAGTGCCGAAAACAGAACCGCCAAGCTGGCGTTGTCGACGAATGAAACCGGCAAGCCACAGTTTGAAAAGACTATTGAAGGATGTCAAGTCGAACGTAAGTTCCCACTCCTCCCTCGTAAACGTTTAGATATTTTTATTATACCTTTGCAGTTATAAAAAAAATATATGATCTTTCCCTACAAGGAATTCATTTAGATCAATTAGCTCTTACAATGTGTTAAGATCCTTTTTCCTGTTCTAGCATCTCGAGCAAAATTGGCTATGTTACACGTCATAGGTAAAGTCACTAGTAGCCTGTATGATGTAACTATTCACAATCATCTTTTCTCTGTAGACATTTTTTAAGTTTTCTGTCGTCGCATAATGCAATCGTTACATCTTATTTTTATCTTTTGTACTTTTGTATAGCAGCTTATTTAAAACCAAGACAAGCTTTATACATTATGTTGTTGCTTCAATGTATCATACAGATGCTTTTAATGACTCATTTATTATGAATACCGTAAAGATTTACTCGTTGGAAAAAAGGTCAAGCTTGATTCTTTTGCAACGGGATTTTTACTTGCACACGTACGCACACATACATGCACACGCACAATCACACTTGCGCACGCAAATTCTACCTCACTATGCACATTACATTTCAATACATCGCACATCACCTACACATAAAACTGGTACATACTTACTTATAACAAAATATCGAACCTTATCTTGTACACATAAAACTGAAATTGGTCAGCAGAAGAACATACGTTACATAGCGTAAGGTTTACCGACAGATCACATTCTGATTTGACTCATAAAACAATGTAAATAAAATAATAATTCCACGATACTTTTGGTGGAATGTTTATTTTTGAAATTATTGTTTAGCTCTCTATTATGACTACGTGAAAAAATGCAATTAATTCGTGTCAATTACATACACTTGTTCTTATTTCATTACTATTGCTTTGTTTATATAATTTGAATTTGTTTCTCTTGCGAGATTTATTAAAGCTTAAGATTTATATTATGCTTGATTTTTTAACAGCGGGAGAATGTGCTACGTTCGAATGTACAATGAAAGAAATCGACGAAAAAACGAAGATACAGTGGTTGAAGGACAACAAACCGATGGACGACAAACTCGCTGATCGTGTAAAAACAACGACCGAAGGCAAATCGTTTAAACTGCAAATTGAAAATGTATCCGAGTCTGATTCTGGATTATACATTGCCCGTGCGGCGAACGGCGATGGGCAGGCAACTTGTACGGCCCAATTGGTGGTTCAGGAACGTAAGTGAAAAATATTGTTTTGTTGTTGTTAACTTCACAAGCAGCTCTTCTACATGTATGCATTATACACCCTATATAATTTAGTGACGGCGGAGGAAAAGAAAGCCAGAGCAGAAGCAAACTCGCCAATTTTCCTTGTTCGCCTTAAGGATACGGAGCTTCTAGAAAATACATATCTGCGCTTCATGATTAAAGTGAAGGGTGATCCTAATCCTGACCTGAAATTGTAAGTAAGAATAATAATTAATTTAATGATAGGAAATTAACGGTAAACAAAAACCTATTTACCTTTAGTTACAAGGACGACGTGCTGATAGATTCGAAGAACGAGCGCGTCCAAATTGTGAGAGAAAAGGCTGATAAAGGCTTCTACGAAATCGTAATTCCCAACGTTGAAAAGGTGGATGCCGGCAAATACAAGTGTACGGCGATGAATCGCTTCGGCGAGGCGAGCTGCGAAGCCAGCGTCAGCGTAACGGACGAGAAGATAATGTTCGCTGGACTACCAGAAGGCCTGCTCGAACCTGGCACAGAACCGAAGTTCGTTTGGACTAGGGATGGTGTACCATTCGATCCTGAGGAAAGATTTAAAGTCCTCTTCAAAGATAGCGAGGATACGCTCGCTTTAGTTTTCCAACACGTGAAACCCGAAGACGCAGGGCTCTACACATGCGTTGCACAGACCAGCACTGGAAATATCAGCTGCAGCGCTGAACTTACGGTTCAAGGTACTGTAAATCAGCTGTTGAAGGAGCCGATGAAGCCGGCGCTTCAATCGGAGGCGAGAACATCAGAAGTCAGCGCTGGAGGTTCGGCTATGTTGGATCTACAGGTAATTTAGTTCTATATAATATATTCATGCTTCTTATTTTATTATTTATGTATTAGTTCATACATTTTTAACTCGATCGTATAGGTGAAAGGTTTTCCAAAACCAGACATCAAATGGACAAAGGACGGTAAAGAGATTATTGCTGGTGGTAGGATAAAGTATCTCTGGGAAGACGAGGAATCTCTATCGCTCGTGATAAAGAATGTGACTGCTCAGGATGCTGGAATTTATAAGATAAGAGCAAAGAACGAGCTTGGAGAAGACAACACTCAAATCGAATTAATAGTCAAGTCCGCACCGAAAATCACAAAACGAATGACCGACTGCTCGGTCAAGTGTGAGGAGACGATCGAGATGGTTGTTGAAATTGAAGGCTCCCCCGCTCCTGAAGTCAAGTGGTACAAGAACAATCAGCAGGTCGAAGAATCTGATCGCATCAAGATATCGAAAGACTCAGATAACAGTTATCGCTTGGTCCTCAAGGATGCTCGTTTGGAGGATGCGGGATCGTATTCTATTGTAGCGAAGAATGAAATAAACGAAACTTCGCAGTTCTGGGAGCTGACGGTCAAATATCCACCAAAGATAACGAAGAAACTTGGCGAACCGCGACTCATCGAGGAAGGCGACAGTTTAACGCTCTACATAGAGGCTGAATCTGAATACCCGGCGACCGTCACCTGGTTAAAGGATGAAGAAGTTATAAAGATAGACGAACGTATAAAAATTATCGACGATGGTAACAAGCACAGCTTGCAGATAGAGAAACTCATCGACACAGATACTGCCAGTTATAAGGTCATAGTGGGCAACCAAGATGGAAAGAAATCCGATCAGACTTCTATCCAAGTAATTTTCCTCTTTTGTGATACTAAGAATTTATTAAAACGCTATATTTATTTAATTATTAATTTTATGTTGTCTGTTTATTTTTAGGTACGCTCTGCTCCGCTTTTCAAAAAGAAATTAGAAAATGTTATCGCTAAAGAAGCGGAGACAAACGTTGAATTGGTTGTACAAATAGACAGCTTCTCTAAACCTGAGGTTCAATGGTTCTTTGGAAACAAGAAGATTTCGGAAGAAAAAAAGGAGTACGCTATAACCGAAGATGGCAACAACTACAAATTGGTGGTAAAACAAGCAAAAACCGAATGTGCTGGAAAGTATACGTGCAAAGCTAAAAATAAAGTTGGAGAAAGCAGTTGCAGCGCTTCTCTCACAGTCCACTATAGACCGAAGCTCGTTAAAAAACTAACCGATCAAAAGGTCAAAGAAGGAGATACGTTGAAACTCACAGTACAAGTTTCCGCTGTACCTGATCCAGAAGTAAAGTGGTTTAAAGATGGGCAGGAAGTGTCGGCTGATGCTAGGATTAAAATCACCAGGGACAGTCAAAGATTGGAAAATTACGACCTAACTGTGACACTACTGAAAGGTGAAGATGGCGGCGTTTACGAAGTACGAGCTGCAAACGACTTAGGATACGTTTCCAGCAAGAGCAAAGTTATTGTTTTAAGTAAGTACTTTCTTATAATAAAATTGAATCTTTTTTTATTTTTTTTCAAAAAAAGTTTTAAGTCTCGGAGAATACTACTCTTCGCCCGTGAGTAATCGCGAAATACCATGTTTATGTTCCCTTTTATGTTACCTTTATCGTTATTACATTTTATGTATCCCTTGTTTTTTATTAATTTATTTATTTGTCTATGTAATAACCAAAATTTTCTACACAGCTAAATCCGAAGAAGCAGTCGAGGAAAAGGCAATTGAAGATAAAGAAGAAAAGATTAAGGAGGAGGAGGTTGAAAGTCCTAAAAATGCAGAGACTGAAGGTGTGAAAACAACTTTTTGCGAAAGCCATATTAATTTACTATCAATAAATTGCTTTATTCATTTCAAAAGATCAATTTCTTTTGAATATTTAATCAGCAATTCGTTTGAAATGAACTATAGCAATGCATTGATAAATTATGAATTGATTACCTATTATAATAATTTGATAATGAAGTATTGGAAAGACATAGTGAAAATTGGTATAGAACATCTATGTCAATCGCTTAAAATGTTTATAATACTAAAATTTACGTTAAATTTGGTAAATTTGATTGCTCACAAATTTCATAAAACGATAGAAAATTTTTTAAAAGAAATTTGATTTACAAAAGCAAGTTTTATCTACATCTTTTTTAAAATTACATTTTTGTATTAGCAATCGATTTTACCATTAGTTTAGCCAAGACCGTACGTATTGGATACGTATATATGCAACTAAAAGCCCTAGCCCTCAGCAAAAACATACTCTTATGAATAAATATAACAGAGCTAATGTCCCGTATAGCTTAAAGCTTGAAGTAGATGTAGTTGTAGAAAAATATCTATACTCGATTCAGGTGGAGTCAAAGTGGAGAAGCGTAAAGTTGAAGTTATTAAAGGTTCAGGTGGCGAAACAATTACAATCTCTGTGGCTTCCACCACGGAGCATGAAGCGACACTCACAGGTATTGTTAATACAGTTAAACAAACGCATACATGGCTATTGGCTAATAATTATACAATTATTAATTTGAAATCTTTCTGCTTTCGTTATTTCTATTTGTAAGTTAAATTCTTTTTTTTTTGTTTTCATATTTATTAAATTCAAAAAAGTTACTAAACTAAAATTAATATATTAACTTTTTTATTTTATTCTTAAAGATTACGTTCTTTTAGTTTTTCTTATTATAATGATTTTAGCAAAAAAATCAGTATACAATTAATTATAGAAACTGTATTATTTTTTTAAAATTGATTACGGCAAAAGTGTACGTTTAAAGATGAAATAGCGAAAATGGCGCAAAAATAATTAAACCAATAACGCTTGGCGAGCTTTCTTCACACAATACAGAAAACTTGAATGCTTCCGCGTACAAAACGAATTCGTGTAACAATCATTCACGTAGCTTAAAATATGTCGTAAATTTAACGTCATTATTAGCTAAATTTTAATGATTACTGTAAATCAATATTAAAATAATTGAGACAATAACTGTAAAGGTTTAGATCGACTAAAACCTACAATAACTATATTGACTTAGCTACGATCAAAACGGGCGTAAAAATTAACAACTCGTGGAGTGGAATCCGAGTGGCTTGGCTGGCTGTAAGAAGGCTTCTATCTGCTTTGCTGAAAGTAATGATAAGCTATAATGGAGTGATGCAATGGTGACGCTTGAGAGAGCTTCCACAGGTCCCGACGAAAAGCACACGATTAGCAAAATGAAGTCGACGAAGGTAGAGGTGCAAGAGATGAAGACCTCGGACGTTGGGCCTGAAGTCGAAGAAATAGCCTCCTACAGTTATACTATAGAGGAGGATGACGCAGATGGCTTTGGCAAGCCTCAAAGCGGTATGCTAATCGAAGAATTTTCCGAGGGTGAAGAAAAAAAGAGTGGCCTGAAGAACGAAAAGTTACGCGTGAATCGAGGTGTCTCCATCGTATCGGTATCAGATGATGAGACCAGCGCCAAGGCAATTTCTCGAGACGTGAGCGCCGACAATATTCACTGCTTCGATCTGAACGAGGAAATCATCGTAGTGAACGGCAGTAACGGCAATGATGCAGTTGAAGAAATTTACGAGAAGAGAACTATGATCTGTCAGGAGACTATTGTGGAAGAACACTCTATTGACGAGTCCAAGAGCGATGCAACGGAGGTAAATGAAAAACCATTGAGCAGGCAAACCTCTATTAAACAAAAGGATGCTGTTTCTGAGGAAAAGTATATTCAGAAGCAGTCGTCGATAGAAAAGGATAAGTTACAGAAAGCAGCTTCGCGTCAAAGCTCGCTAACGCAGGAGATTCAGAGGCAAGAGAGTATCTCCGAAGAAAAGTATGTCCAAAGGCAAGCCTCAATCGACAGCAATAGGCCTCAAAAGGGAGTTTCACGTCAAAGTTCATTATCGCAAGAGATTCAGAGGCAAGAGAGTGTCTCGGAAGAAAAGTATATCCAAAGGCAATCCTCTACTGAAAGCAACAAGCCTCAAAAGGGAGTCTCCCGGCAAAGTTCGCTGAAACAAGAGATTCAAAGGCAAGAGAGCATATCCGAAGAAAAGTACGTACAACGACAGTCTTCGATTAATGAAGATAAGCCCCAAAGAGGAGTTTCACGGCAAAATTCACTAAAACAGGACATTCAAAGAAAAGAGAGTATATCTGAGGAACAGTATGTTCAAAAGCAGTCTTCGATTAGTGAAGATAAGCCCCAAAGAGCAGTTTCACGGCAAAATTCACTAAAACAGGACATTCAAAGAAAAGAGAGTATATCTGAGGAACAGTATGTTCAAAGGCAGTCTTCGATTAGTGAAGATAAGCCGCAGAGAGGAGTTTCGCGTCAAAGTTCGCTCAGAAAAGAGGTGCAAAGACAAGAAAGCATTTCGGAGGCACAGTACCCCAAGCGGCAGTCTTCGATTGAAAGCGACACGCCGAAAAAAGGAGTTTCAAGGCAAAGCTCAATTATAAAAGAGGTTCAGAGGCAAGAAAGTATTTCAGAAGAAAAGTACGTTCAGAGGCAGGCTTCAATCGATAGTGTCAAATCGCAGAAGGGAATCTCAAGACAGAGTTCCCTAATTCAAGAGACGCGATCCAACGGCAGCCTTTCGAGACAGCACTCTACTACGAACGAAAATTCGACTTCCAAACGGGCAGAAGAAGAGGAAGAAGAAGACGAAAATATGAAAAAACTGTTCGAACGGATTAAGCGACAGCGATCGGTTCTAGATGAAATATTAGATAAAACAGAGAGGAAGAGCATCAGCGAAGAGAAACCTGCAGCGCAAAATGGTATCGAGGATAAACTGAAAAAACAAAGAAGCGTAGAAGAAAATCAAAATCTAAAGCGAATGAATAACGAAGAAAAAGTAGATAAATCAAAAGTTAAGGAAGATAAGCAGGAGAAGCAAAACGCTAGCGAAGGCGAAGGTAAAGGATAAAAAAAGACTCACCATAACTATGACCTTTTACTATTTTCTTTTACTTTTAGCTTCACTTTATGTTTAACAGCGTTTCCTTTCTATGAAATTAGCGTTAAAAATCCCTGGCTACTAATTTCTCTTCTGTGAATAGCTTGAGTTACTAATACTTTTTAGCAAATCATCCACCTGTGCGTAACGCAATGTCCATTTGTCGTAAAAGAAAAGACGCCCACATGCATGCGCTTTGGCCAGCACGAAAACACAAAAGTCAGAACGTCAACAATCAGGAGGAGATAAACTTCATAAGCAAGATGAGTATATTCAGTTAAACTCTCTCTTCTCTCATTTGGAATGTTTGATCTAAGGCTTTTTTTTCTATGTACTGCCATTCTACTGATGTAGCGAGGCCCTGCAAAATATCGACAGACTCACTGTGTCAATAGGTGGTAGAAATAAACAATAAAATATGATTAGTCGTATTAAAGTGGCAAGGTTCTAAAAATTAATTTCTGATATAGCATCACCCATCATCGTCTCGTCGAATATGGAAGATAGAGACATTTTTGAAACTCAAAGTACGTCATTTGAAATCAAAGCAACAGGCTTGCCCAGACCGGAAGCCAAATGGTACAAGGACGGCAATATCTTAAAGACGTCCAAGAGAATTCAGTATTCAAACGTTAGTGAAACCTTTACGTTGAACGTGACGAAGGCACTTGTCGAGGACTCCGGTCTTTATACCATCGTATTTACGAATAAGCTGGGAGAAAAATCTTTGGAGGCTTTCTTGAATGTTGAGCCTGTTGACGAATTACGTAGGCCAAAGCTCATCGAGCCTCTCAAAGACGCGGATGTCGACGAAGGCAAAACCGGCGTCTTCAAGGCTGTTGTTACTGGAGATCCTATTCCAGAGGCTACATGGTACCATGATTAATGTACATTATTTAATTTTATTAATTGCAACTATAATTAGTTATTCGCTGTTTTTCTAAGGCTCCTGAAAAACGAAGTCATCGACGTTAATGATGGACGCCATAGAGCCAAAGTCGAAAACAAAGTAATCGAGGATGCTCTGAAGCTATGTACATACACCTTGGAAACAGACGAGACCAACCCCGAAGATGTAGGCAACTATACACTGCAAGTAAAGAACGAATACGGAGAAGCAGCTACAAATGTAAGAGTCTAGTAATTAATTACAGAAATAATTTATACTCAATAAGGAGTAAGTGCTAAATATGTAAAAAAAATAATATGGATTTTAACAGGCCGATTTAGATCTTCGAATCGTACCGATATTCGAGGACTTCAAAGATTTAACGGCTCCGGTGGGCGAGGACATCGTTTGGGAAGCGACTATCAAAGCAAACCCCAGGCCGACGATCGTTTGGCAATGCGACGGCCGCGACGTCACATTGGACGATCGCTTCATAACCGAGGATGACTACAAGAAGAAGAAGTACAGACTGAAGATAAAGGCCGTCGAAGTTTGCGATGCAGGTCGCTACAAAATCATCGCCTCGAACGACATGGGGGAGTCCTCGGAGGAGGCGCAACTCAAACCCTACAGTGCGTTTGATATAAACGAACATTTAGCAATTTGTAAATTATCTCGATTCTTGTAATATACATTAATTTAAAAAATTTCTTACGAACAGCTGAGAAACCGATCTTTACAAAAGAGCTGAAGGACTACGAGTCAGTTCGCGATCAGAATAACTACGAAGTGGAGGTTCGTGTAACTGGTTATCCCAGACCGACGATCACTTGGTTGAAAAACGGCGTTGAAATTTTCGACGATATGCGGAATACTATCAGCACAACCATCGAGGGTCCCGAAGTCATCAGCAAGTGGAGCATCGAACGTTTTGGCGAGAAAGATGCGGGTCATTACTCCTGCCAAGCCATGAACATGGCTGGCACAGTAAAATCCGTGAGTGAGCTTACGCTCACGCGCTTCCCGCCTAAATTCTTCCGCAGCCTGCCACCAGCTCTTGACCTTGAACAAGGCGAATCACTTGAGCTCTTTGCCAAGTGCGATGGCAGCCCCATTCCTATGGTCGCCTGGTACAAGGACGGCGAACTCATCATCCCGAACGATCACGTCAAGATCGAGGTCCTGCCCGACGGTACTATGAGGTTGTCTATCGACAATCTTAAACCTACCGATTCTGGTGCCTACAAGGTTGTTGCCTCAAACAGCGGCGGCGATAATCCTTCTCAATGCGCAGTAGCCGTAAAACGTAACGAATAATCTTGTATTTCATTTTTTACAACTTCGTTCAATGCTCATTGTCCTTTATTTTTATTTTTTTTTTTTTTTTTACAGCCGAATCAAAGGCACCGTATCTGAAAAAGATGTTGGAGGATTTGGATGCAAAGGTCGGCGAGCCGCTAAAACTAGAGGTTCAAGTTGTTGCATTCCCGAATCCGCAAGTTCAATGGTTCAAGGATGATCTACCACTGCGTCCTTCAAAAGAAATTTATTTCAGCAACGATCCAAATGGTTTGATTGGATTATCGATCGATCAGTTGCGTCCGGAGGATGCTGGCGTTTACTCGATCGTTGTCTCAAACCCATTGGGTGAAGTTCAATCATCGGCTAAGGTCACTGTCGAGGAGAATGAGCGCGCACCTACATTTGCTGGAAGCCTCCAACCCAGCAGCGTAGTCGAAGGTTTCCCAGCAAAACTCGAAGTTCAGGTAGTCGGTAAACCAGCACCGCAACTTACCTGGCTTCATAATGGTCAGGAAGTAAGTGAAACACCTTTATTTGTCGGCAAACAGTCAATATTATTATTTACAACTTTCTTCTCGTCTCTTAGATTGTTCCGGATGGCCAACACATAAAAATTGTCGAGGGACCCGACGGTAAACAGGCGTTGGTGATCGACGCGGTCGGGCCCGCTGATGCTGGCGAGTACGAGGTGATTGCCAAGAATCCCTCCGGCGAAGTGAGCTCTAAAGGCAAGCTCGAGGTTACTCCAAGAAAACGAGAAGGAGAACCCGAGGAGCCTCCTCAATTCTTGTCGCAACTACGTGACGTTAGTGTCGAAGAAGGTGAGCCCCTGCAGCTGCAAGCCCTCATCCAGGGCAACCCAGTACCGGAAATGCGTTGGACCAAGGATGGTAAGCCGCTACAACCCTCCGAACGACAACTGCTTAGATGCGATGGTCGCAAGGTAGCTCTTGAACTACGACCGAGCTCTGCTAAGGACTCAGGTTCATACACCTGCGAGTTGAGCAATCCTCTCGGCTCTGATAGCAGCTCGGCTAATGCGAGCGTACGCAAAGTTAACCAATCGCCAGACTTCAGTCAGCGTTTCTCGGATCTTCAACAAATGATGGGATGCGACGCGAAGTTCGCAGCCAGAGTCACTGGCATTCCTCGACCCGAGATAAGCTGGTTCTTTAACGACGCACCAATTGTACCTGATGGAGACAAATATAAAGTCAAGCGAGATGGGGAAGCTTGCTGTCTCTATGTAAAAGACTGTACTTATGCGGACTGCGGTAGCTACAAGTGTCGTGCTACTAATTCCGAGGGCAGAGCCGATTGCGAAGCAACACTGTCAGTTGTCAAAGAACTGTAAGTATGCTACAAAGTCGACCGTTCGTTAAATAGCATATATTATCTTTTATGATTTTTAGGGAGAAGAAGCAGAAGGTCGAGCCACCATCGTTCCTTAAGAGAGTTGGTGACTGCGAGGTCTACAAGGGTATGACGGCTAAATTCACAGCCTGTGTCACCGGCTATCCAGAACCTGAGTTTGAATGGTACCGCGATGACACGAAACTCTGGCCGACGGATCGCATTCTTATGGAGAATGAAGGCGCAGGCTTATTGCGTCTCACTATTTATAGAGTGGATGAGGATGACGCCGGCAAGTACACCTTGCGCATTTTCAATCCGCACGGCGAGGCCAAATCAACTGGCGAAATGATCTTTGAATGTGAGTAAAAACGATCAGTATGATTTCTTTTGAACTTTTTAGCTAACCGAAATTTCTTGCTTTACAGCGATTGAACCACGAAACAAGAGATTGGTTGACCAGTACACCGAGTACGACAAGTATAGGAAGAGCGGAGTACCTTTACCATTATCTGAGCGACCCATCATCAGTCGCATGATGGACCGACATTTAACTCTTTCCTGGAAACCGTCAATTCCATCGATGCCGCGATTACCTGTGACCTACCAAGTTGAGATGTGTGAATTGCCAGATGGCGACTGGTTCAGCGCGCGTAGCGGTATTCGTGGCTGCGTCTGCGACATCCGTAATCTCATACCGTTCCGCGACTACAAGTTCCGAGTGCGCGTTGAAAATAAATACGGCATCAGCGATCCTTCACCCTTCGCTCAGACCTACCGAGCGAAACTGGAACCCGATCCACCAAAGTTCTATCCATACTTACCACCAGGCATCGATTTCCGTCCAGAGACTAGTCCGTACTTCCCCAAGGACTTCGACATCGAACGGCCGCCGCACGACAACTACGCCCAGGCGCCGCGTTTCTTACGCCAGGAGTACGACACTCAGTATGGCGTGAAAAATCAGAATTCAAAACTCTTCTGGTTCGTCTACGGTTACCCGAAGCCTAAGATGACATACTACTTTGATGGCAAGCCCATTGAGCCGGGCGGTCGTTTCGACTTCACGTACACACGCAACGGTCAGGCCACCCTCTTCATCAACAAGATGTTGGAACGCGACGTGGGCGAGTACGAGGCTGTAGCGCGCAACGAGCACGGTGAAGCGCGCCAAAGGGTTCAGCTCGAAATAGCCGAGTATCCCACTTTCATCACTCGTCCTGAAGAAACTTACACGATGCAACGGAAATGCTGCAAGATTGAGGCGCGTGTCACAGGTGTTCCGTACCCCGAACTAAAGTGGTACAAGGACTGGAAACCGTTGGCAGCCTCGAGTCGAATGAAGGTAATAAATTATTATACGTTAACATTAATTACAGACTCTTTACTAAGCTAAGCTCTTTCAGATGCAATTCTTCGAACCAGACCTGGCTGTTCTCATCATCGAAGACGCGATCATGAAGGACGAAGGGCTTTACTCTCTCTCGGCATGCAACGTAGCTGGTTGTGCTTCGAGCTCGGCTATGCTGCACATTGAAGAGTGCGAAGCCGACTGGCGCTACAAGAACTACACAATTAAAGCAGACGTTAGACCGAAACGTCGAGCTCTTGCAGAGGATTACGATCTCGGGGACGAGTTAGGTCGGGGTACTCAGGCTGTCACGTACCACGCAGTTGAGCGTGCGACAGGCCGAAACTTTGCAGCGAAGAGAATGCGCGGCTCGGAGTATAAGCCTCTCATGTTTAACGAGCTTGAGGCTATGAACTGTTTGAACCATCGTAAGATTCTTAGGCTTCACGACGCGTACGAGATCGACCACGAACTCACCCTCATCACTGAACTGTATCCTTTACATTTAATAAATTTATCCATTTAATAGTTTATTTTAGGTATAGATAATTTCCTTGACTAATGACTTATTAACACAGTGGTGGAGGTGGTGAGCTCGTTGACAATCTCACCAGGAAGCCCTTCTATACAGAATTTGAGGTGGCTGGATACATTCGGCAGTTGCTTACAGGCCTCGACTACATTCATAAGTCCGGCTGGGGCCATCTTGGTTTAACGGTATAAAATCGATTAGTGTAAATATTTTCGTCATTTTCTTATTTTCTTAATCTGTTTTTAGCTTGGAGACCTGCTCATCTCTCACCCAGGCGGCGACGATCTCAAAATCGGCGACTTTGGTCTAGCTCGTCGCATCGTCCGCAACAAGCTGATGACCCAAAACTATGGCATGCCCGAATTCGTACCACCGGAAGTCGCTAACGGCGAAGGCGTCGATTACGGCATGGACATGTGGAGTACCGGTATCATAACGTATATCCTCTTGTCAGGAATCTCGCCGTTCCGCGGTGCCAACGACCGAGAAACATTGACCAAAATCCGGGAAGGAAAGTGGTCATTCGACGAGGATCGCTGGTCCAGGATCTCAACCGAGGCTAGGGACTTCATTAAGAAACTGCTCGAATATCAAACCGAACGACGCTTGGATACGGATGCAGCGTTACGACACCCGTGGCTTCAGTTAACCGAGCGACCACCCAGCGACCTTTACCAGATTCCCTCCGACGGATTACGCAGCTACTACGAGCTTTATCGCGACTGGTTCAAGAATGCCTCGTGCAGAAACTGGTACAGACGTCGCAAGCTGAGCGGAGCATTCGAACACCCCTCCAAGATGGTTTACCCACCGGGTCAGCGTTACACGCCGGAACGCAGCCCTGAGCGTGCGGTACCGCCGGGCAAACGAACGCCCACGGGAGCCACTTGGGAATCTCGCATACCGTCCCGAGAACCCATCGATACCGAGATTGCTGTTATCAAGAGCGAAAGCCAGTAAGTATAGCTTAATATCTAGAAAGAAAAAATCGTAATGCCAGAAAGTTACATGGTTTTATTCTTGCAGTTACCAGAACGGACCCGATACGTACCTGCTGCAACTGCGTGATACCGATTTCCCAGTAAGATTGCGCGAATATATGAAGGTGGCGAATCGACGCGGTACAGGTTTTCCACGTGCCTTCTCTGATGAAGCCTACGATTGGAGGGTAAGCTGAAGTCATTCACTAATTTAATTATATATTTAATTATATACGATTATAAATTTTTAAATTAATCACTATGTTTTTATATTTTAGACGCCGGTGATTCGAGAGCGTAGGCGCTTCACTGATGTCATGGACGAGGAAATCGACGACGAGCGGCGAGCCCGTATACAGCAGTACGGTGGACAGGGTGACCAGCCGCGGCGACTTCGTCACGAGCTCGGAACGCGTCTCGACACTTACGCCGAGGTCGAGGCTCTCCTCGAGAGCAAACAGAGCGGTCAGCCACCCTTCTTCCGCGAGAAACCTCAACCCCGACCCGTCCAAGATGGAGAACCCGCCCAACTTAGCTGTATGGCAGTTGGCGAACCCCGGCCTATCGTCCAATGGTTCCGCAACGACTGCGTAATTCAAGAGAGCAACCGAGTTCGAATCACGGTGGATTCAGAAGGTCGCTCTGTGTTGAGCTTTAACCCGGCCCGCGAGCACGACGTTGGAATTTACAAAGTTGTCGCTCGCAACAAGGTCGGCCAGACGGTAGCGCGCGCCCGTCTGCTCTGTGCCACCTCGCCCTGCGCTCCCGATTCCCCCGAGGTCACCGACGCATCCGACTCCGAAATCCTTCTGCGTTGGAAGCAGCCAAAACACGACGGTCATGCCCCTGTTATTTGCTACGGACTGCAGCTACGCCAGGGTGACGCGATCGAATGGCAGGATATCGCACGAAACATTGACCACGAGTTCTTCCTTGTGCACGAACTCAAGGCCAACACTAGCTACAATTTCAGGCTAGCGGCACGCAACCGCATCGGCTGGAGCGAATACGGAGTACCGACGAAACTCGTCAAGACACGGGCTCGCCAGGAAGAAGTGCCGAAGCTGCAGTTGAGCCGCGCCATGCGACACCTCCAGCAGCTAACCGAATCGGGCCGCGAGGTGCCGATCGACGAGCCGCGCCCGAAGCTCGATTACTCGGCAGAAACGAATCCACCCGAGTGGGACCGCGAGACGCGCATCGCCGAGCGCTACAGCTTCGTTTCCGAGCTTTACCGTGGACGATTCGCCCTCGTGGCAAAGGGCATCGAAAAAGCCAGCGACCGCGTCGTTGTAGCCAAAATCTTCGAGCTAAGGCCCGAGACCGAGGCTGCGATTGAGCAGGAGTTCGAGATGCTGCGTACCCTACGCCACGAACGCATCGCCCAATTGGAGGCAGCCTTCAGACCGACAAGCTCACCCGTTGCCGCCCTGGTTCTTGAGAAGCTTCAGGGTGCCGACGTAGTCAGTTACCTGGCCAGTCGACACGAGTATTCGGAGGCCTGTGTAGCCCAGATTGTTACGCAGATCATCGACGGTCTTCAGTACATGCACTGGCGCGGCATCTGTCACTTGGACATCCAGCCAGACAGCGTCGTGATGGCCTCGGTGCGTTCCCTTCAGGTCAAAATCGTCGACCTGGGCTCAGCACGTCGCGTTTCGCGACTCGGCACTCAAGTACCCGGTGTGCCCGGTCATCCGGAATACGCAGCCCCGGAAATCCTGAACTCCGAACCTGCCTTACCCCAGTCCGACATCTGGCAAGTAGCCGTCCTTACTTATGTCCTTCTTTCGGGAGTCTCACCTTTCCGAGGTGCTGATGCTAATGAAACTCGACAAAACATCACCTTCGTGCGCTACCGATTCGAACATCTCTACAAGGAACTCACACAGGAGGCTACGCGTTTCCTTATGTTCCTATTCAAGCGCACTCCCAGGTACATAAAACTTTACTTATTTTATTTATTTGAATGCAACTACTTGTTATTACTATTATTTAATTACTATTATTTTCTTTTCTTTTAGCAAACGTCCGACAGCTGAAGAATGCCACGAACACAGGTGGCTTATGCCTACCGAATACATGATCAAGAGACGAGAAAGGTCCGTCTTCTTGGGCAATCGACTAAAGGAGTACAGTGAACAGTACCACGAAGAAAAACGTAAACAGGCCTCGCAAGCCGAAACTTTAGATGAAGCATTCGGAGCCCAGCGACGTCTTGCTAGGTCTACTAGCATACAGGATGAGCTGCTCACAACGCTTTAAGGAACGAACTCTCCTTTTTCAACAATGCTTCCTATTTCTTTTCTCTCTCTATCTTTCTTTTTTCTCTCTCTCTCTCTCTCTCTCTCTCTCTCTCTCTCTCTCTCTCTCTCTCTCTCTCTCTCTCTCCCCCTTACTCCCTAACTCTTTCGTAAGTCTGTGCTCAAGCACCCTTTTTTGATTAAACCAACTTTTGGTTCAGACTTGGAACTCATTGCTCGGCCCACCACTCGATATCGTTACAAGAGCAATAAAACGACGTTTCAAGCATTTAATGCAACTCTTTACTTTTCGACAAGTCATTTCCTTTATTTACAAATCAAATTACCCTGCATCACAACACTCAATACCAATGTAAAAAATCATTGTACTTTTATTTTTCTACTAAATAGTCTTTCTTATGAAAGAGAAACTGACAGAAAAAATGACATGCAGGTTATACAGAGTTCTTGAATGATCAGCAGACTTTAAGAAGCTACATCTTATTCAATTTTAATACAAAGAGTGGCCATACCAATCTTTTCATTAAATATTATCATAACATACTATTCTTTAGTGTTCATATTTATATCACCATGATTTTACACAAAACACTAGTATCCAAAAATCAGCATAGCAGACACTTGAGTTATAATCATCTCTTGGCATACTGTACTAAATACTCTTTTACCTTGATACCAAATAATTCTTTATCCTTGGAAAATAAATCTGCTGCTTCTTTATTCAATGGATCATCAAAATTCAACAAATCCTGTGTAAAAAGTAAAAATGTATAATTTGTGATGCTAAATTATAATTACTTACAAAATACTGATGTCTAGGAAAATGCACAGTCAAAGAAGTGTAATTCTTTAAATAGTACATAATTCAAGAAAGGTAGATAATTTCATGTATAAATTTTTAATAAAAAAGATGAATATTTCAATGAATTGTATGTACAAAAATCTTAATAAATTTTAAACAATTTATTGAAACTTAATCAATTTGTATAGTCAAAATTAATTGTAGTGGAATGATTTTAAAATTTTTTTAATGCATTTCAAAAGTCTTTAAATATTCTTTGCCACTAAATGGATGTTTAAGATAGATTTATACAAGTTAATTATAGTAAATTAATTTTTTTGGTAAAAGATTTTCATTTATCTCTGTAAATTATTGAAAGTTATAATTAAAATATTTCTTATAAACCAAAACTTACTGTAAATAGAGAATTTAAGCCCCAAACAACATCTTTCAGTTTCCGTGTAGGTGCCCATCCCATTCCATCAATACTACTTTGTCTTAATATTGATAAGCAAACGTCTCCTTCTTCACTAATATTGGGATGCCACAATTTAGTTAAACATTTAACTTTAGGAGGCTAAAATGATTAATTAATCTTTGATTTATATTGAAACATTGAATTTGTAATTAAGAATCAGTGTTACTTACAATCATATTATATTCTTCAGGTATGTGAATTTGAAAGTAAAACCGACCAGCACACCAATATCCTTCATCTGGTACAATCAATAAAATAAATTCATATAAACAATTAGGATCATTAAAAGTAGCTTGACAAGTTGTAGGTAAAGTCTGCTCCATTTCTTGTACCTTTAAAATATATAATGATTAAATTTAAAAATAGTTTTTTTAACAATTTATATAATAATTTGAAAAGTTACTTCTTTTATAAGTAATTTATCTCTAATGGAAACTCTTTTATTCGAAACATTTTGATTTTTTGTATTCGATACATCTGGATCCTTTTTAAGCTTTCCTCTTAATGTAATCATCTTGTAAAGCAATTAATTAAAAAATTCTAATGTTAGTGATCTCTTCTAAGTGAAATAATCAGGCATACATATTATTTTTCAAGTAAATCTTCATGTCGATCTTTGATAACAGAAGATAACCTAAAAATATTTTATTGAATAGAATCTCCTATTAGTAACAACGAAATATGTTAAAAAAAAAATATTTTTATGTATTAAAATAAAAATCATTACATACTTTTCAATAAAGTTCAACAGGTTTTCTAAGATACCTAAACTTTACTGCACTTTTTTTAGTTCTATTGGTCATACTTCTATTTTTGAAATAACATGACTCATTTCAATTTCGTTGATAAATCCAAGCATTGAACAACATTTGTAATTACAGTAACAATAGTCTTTGTGATAGAAAAATTTAATTAATTCAATATTTTTCGGCCCAGGACGACGGTTAATTTTTGTTCTATTTTGTAAAAAATTTCAAGCACTTGTTCCCTTCAACAACGGCGAAACACCGCAATTATTTTTAAATAAACGAAATTGTAACACAAACATCAGAGAGTTAAGAATAACACTGTACGTTGTTTATCACATATTCCAAAGCGATTTGTTTTTATTGTTATTACAAAAGTACATACTTGTCACTTACGCTGCTGAGAGCTTAAATCGTCATATATCGCACTCAGTGCGATCTGAGAAAATCGAAGTACTATGTAATCCAAAGTAATACTTTTTATGGCTTGGATTGGTAGCCCTGCTTCATTGGTTAGAATTCGAATTAGTTTATTCGCTACGTGCACGTATGAAGACTCAGCGCCGCAGACGGCAAGTTGATGCACTTCAGGCTCGGTAATTAACGT
>JAWWEN010000038.1:181246-280118 GCA_035582955.1 Sycophila texana
TTGTAGAAAAATTTAGATCGGTTAAAGAATACGTCTCAATTTTTGCGAGCTTTAACATAGGCTTGTCCCCTTAATTGATTTTTTTTACCGATGCTTTAGCACCGGCTCCGGTGACGGGCCTGCGAATGTTAACTACGAAATTCAGCAAGCACGGTGTAAATTTGAATGTGAGCTGGGATGAGCCGAAATTCGAGCCCAATAATTTCACGGTCATCATTCAACCTATCGATTGTGAAAACCGAAGCGTAGAAGTCACGTTTCCAGGGGTAAGAGATTTAATTCAGAATCCATGAATTTTGAGCGGTTCGAATAAAGCGCCTTTTTTTAGAATCAGACATCGGCGGAAATTCACGGTGTGGCCCTGAGTCGCCAGTACAAGGTCGTCGTAATCGCTGAATCCGAGGGTGGCAGTAGCCCGGAGTGGCAGATATTCCAAGGGATCGAGGGCGATTCCTTCGGTACTTTTGTTAAATATAAAATTATAAATATTTTGTATAATAAATTGATTCAAACCGATAAAATGTTTCTCCAGTAGGTACGAAAGTGCTAGTCGCTGCTTCGGCGCTAACGACCATCGCAATATTTGCCATAATCGCTTTCGTGTACTATCGCTACAAGCGTTTTCGAGTACAATCCAGTCATTACAGCTTTTTTAAGGTGCGGAAATAAAATGCATATCGAGATGATTAAAATTGAAATAAGAAAACAAAAAAATAATAATATCGCTAATGTTATACCGTTTTTAATTTTAAGAATATCAATCGGAAAAATGCGACATTCGAAGATGTAAAGAGACCCTTAAAATCGAACTACGAGCAAGTGGAAGAAAACAGCAAGTTAACGGACGATAAATTCGAGATCGACAGCGATCGACTGAGAATAAAAAATATTTTAGGCTGTGGAATCAGTGGAATCGTTAAATTGGCTACTTTTCAAGATGACGAAAAAAGAACGATCGACGTCGCGGTTAAAATGCTTCGAGGTTTTTAATTAGTTAATTTAAAAAAAAAAGCAAACGTTGATATTTTTTATTCTACTTTTCAATGTCTTTCAGACGATGCTAGTCCAGAAGATGTGAAAAATTTTCATCGAGAAATTTTATTGATGAAATCGGCAGGAAATCATCCGAACATCGTTTCCTTAATTGGCTGCTGTAGTTTCATCAGAAATCCACTACTCATAGTTGAGTACTGCAGCAAAGGGGATCTGTTGTGTTACTTAAGAAAGGTAAGGGATGCATTTGAAAAACTAAAAATGTAAAGAGAAAATGATGGTTAAATCTTTTAGATATTAGAGGAGACAATGGAAGAGATCGTTAAGCAGGTAAAATGCATCAACAATCCTGAAGATGGATTTTCACTATGTCGTAAGATTCAAATTTATTACTTACAGCTTAATTATTTATATTTAAAATAATGTTTATACAGCTGTTCAATTTTGCTTAAGTTTCAGAAGACGAAAGGGAGAAATTTAGGAATACGATTAATAATCGATTATACGAGGTCCAAGCAGGTAAATCTTTTAAAGAATTACTGATTTAAACTTCATATGTTTCCTCTGAAATTAATTATTCAAATTTTTAGAAAATCTGATTGAAACGAAACTAACGGCGAAGGATTTATTAGGTTTCGCTAAGCAAGTGGCTACTGGCATGGTGAGCGATTAATTATTCATAAAAACGCATTTAATTTGTTGGTAGAAATACATTATAAAATGTTGTATGCCATGAATGCAGGAGTTTCTCTCATTGAATCGCATTGTTCATCGAGATTTAGCTGCCCGAAACGTCCTGGTGTGCGCCGATAACACAGTGAAAATTTCGGATTTTGGATTGAGTCGAGACATTTATCAGGAAAACGTTTACAAGAAAGAGAGTGATAGAAAATTGCCGATCAAATGGATGGCCGTTGAAGCTTTAACGCATCAGGTTTACACCTCGCAAAGCGATGTGTTAGTTTTATATAATTATAGATATTACTATATGGAAAAAATAGATTTTCAATCTATTTTTTATAAGAACAAGCTCCATCAAAAAATTTAATTACATTCGCTTTTTCTCTTTAGCTGGTCTTTCGGGATACTACTTTACGAGATAATCACGCTGGGTGGGAACCCGTATCCAGGAATGCAAAGCAGTGAAATATTGCATTTACTTAAATCTGGATATCGCATGGAGAGGCCTCCCAATTGCGGAGTTCATTTGTTAGTTTAATTTGATTAGCAACAATCTATATTAATTCAATTTTGACTATTTTATTATTTTTTGTAGATACGAGATCATGCGATCCTGCTGGCATGAAAATCCTTCTAGTAGACCAACCTTCAGTCATTTAAGGTATCAACTGGATAAGCTACTCACGCCAATCACTACTAATCAATACCTTAATTTAACAGAGCTCTTGGAACAGACCATATGAAACAAACTTTTCAACTTTTCTGCAAATTATATTAACAGTAATGCATATTATCTAAAGACTAAATAGCTTTTCTTTCTTTTTTTTCTATCAAGCGTTTACATAAAATATTCAACATTGGATTAATAAACATAAAAACATGTTTTATTATAGCTTCATAGTATTTACAACTGTATAAGATACTTGCAAAACTCTATTTATTATAAATATCCTGCTACTTAAATTTATGTTTATTCAGTAAATTAAAAACTTCACACAGCTACTCCACCGTGAAGTTTTTTTTTATGTAAACAAGTACACATTTAATGTAGATTAACAACTTACAAACGTGTTACTCTTTACTAAGCAATTTATTTCTTAAAGGATTGTAGAAATTATATTAAATGGCTTTTTTACACTAATTGTAGTTTCAAAATGCCAGCCTTTTTGTTTTTTTACAAAATCTTAATTTCTATATACAATGTATTCAGTATTTTTTTTTTTATACATTAATTTGATAGTTAAGTTTTTATTTTATAAAACAATAATGATAGATTTTTATTTAATACCAAAGAAATCGATAATTTTGTAGGTATTAAATTATAGCTAATTTGTATAAACATACATAATTTCGATCCTCTAGATTTGTAATAAAGAAATCAACGCGTTTAATATGATGGTTGTGGCTTATTATTTGGAATAAATAGACAATAACAAATATACTCTTTAAAAAATCTTTTTTGAAGGAATACATATACAGTGGCCATGTATTCCATGCTATTTTGACTGTACCATTACAAATCAATATGATGATTTTTTTATTTTTGATGCAGTTATTGCTAAATTTGTAAAAGAAATTATCAAACTTTCAGATTGCAATTAAATAAAACGTAAATTATCTAACTATTTGTATATAAAATTCAACTCTTTTTATACATAATTAAAAGTATAAAAGTAAAAAGATCTTTTTGATAATTAAAAAGTGTAACTATATCAGATCCTTATAAATCAAGAACCTTATATAATTTCTGAAAAAATTTATTTATGTTAAATTCTTACGAATCTATGCTTTTATAAAACTCTCAAAATGGGGAAGAATTTTCAGAAGAACATTGTTTGTTCATTTTCTGAAAGATATTTAAATCACAGATAAAGTAGTTTCGATGCACCAAGATATTAAACTGTAGACCTTGATGGATATTTTCTTACAGCTCTAAAAAAATACCTTTTATTTCATACCCGCATCAGATACTGTCCTTTCTATTTACAATATGATCTTTGTCGACTGGAGGAGGACCAGTGGGAATTGATGCACTTGGTCCTGCTGTTAAGTAACCGGCCGATACGGGTGTTCCAGCTACAACGATTTTAATGAATATTAAAAAAAAATAAATTTTAGAAATAATTAAAAAAAGATATTTTTGAAATATACCTGTAAGATATCCACTAGTTGATGTATTTGAAATGAATAAGTCATGTCTTTGATCTTTATATTCGGCCCATATACTTGATTTTTCAAGAATAGAACTAACTCTTTCACCCAGCGTAAAGCTTCTTGTCATAGATTTCAATGCTTTCACTATCTGAGCTTTAGTTGTAGCAGGGTTTTCAAGAATATCTAATCGACCTTCAAGAATGTTTAAGAGGTATTGTACCATTTCAGCATCCAAAGCCTGTTAAATAGTTATGATTAGAAGAGTACAAAAAAGTTCATTATCTTATTTGCTAGTAAATATTAAAATGTGACTATACTTGTTTTATAAGTCTATCTTCGTTGGTGGAAAATAATCGGTTTAATGTTTCACATGCTACAGCTATCATATCTTTTCTTGATTGCATTGCATGTTTCAATGGACTTATACATTCCGTTTGACAAATTGAGGATATACAAATCTAAAAAAATAAGAATTTAAAATAAGCCATTTTATTCACCAATTAATCTAATAAATAAAATGATTTTGTTAAAAACAAAATTATTCTGCACTTACTTCATTGGTAGCAAGTTGATGAAGAATGAGAATTGCTGCTTTATATACTGAAGGCTGACTGTTTTGCACAGCCATTTGACGGCATAATCTTGGTATGTGACCTAAAGAAGGTACTTGATCTGCTAAAGCTGGTTGAGCTTGTAGCAGGCATACTAGAGCTTGTGTAGATAGTTCCAACATATCCAACTGTAGAAAAAATTTTAATTAATTATTTATATAATTGATTATAAATATTAAAAAACATTCATTTGTAGAAAAAAATGCTGTTTCACTCACATCAGTCTTATCTTTGGACATTAAATTTAGAGTAGTATCCATTAGTTCGCTCAAAAATTCTTTTGGTTTTCTTAGAGCCCATGCTGGACTGGATATAAACAATCGCAGATAAACACCGCCAACTACTGGTTCGTTAGTTACTGTATCAATGTTACTTTGTGTATCCGGAAGTTTTAAAATGCAGTTTGGATTTTGACATTGCATGCTATAAAACCTTTAGAAGTCGGAAACGTATAAATATTATGATTAAAAATTATTATCGATGATTTTCATCAAAAGTTTATTTGGATACGTACTCATCTTTCAATTCTGATACCATCCTAGATACTTTGGCTTTTGTCTCATCATCCCAAATTAACTCAGGATTTTCTTGTCGAGTTTCAAACATTTGAACACACTGTTTAGGAGCATCGCGAATAGCCTCGCTAAATAATCGTGGCAAGAATTTCGACAGATCAAGCTTCACCTTAGGTCCAGCCAACTTATCCGAGGACATTTTAGCTAATAGTTCTGCTGCGGCTTCACGAATTTGAGAGTTAGTCGAGTTACAAAATAGATCCAGAATATAAATTACAGCTCCTGGAATCGAAAAAAATATATAACCACATAATTTATAAAGTTTTTAATAATAATAATATAATAGTTCGTAGCAAACCTTTGTTCAATGCATCCTTAACAATTTTAGTTGTGCTCATAAGTGCGTAAAGTGTTTCTAATATCAAAAGCTGACTGTCTTTAAGACTATTCAAACAGAGTAGTAAATGCAAAATAACTTCATTAGCAGCAATGTCATTAACACATTCTTGATTCTTTGTTACGTTATTGATAACTTCAAGGGCAGCTTTTTGAATAGGTTTGAAGTTACTGCAACTTGTAAAACCAAAAAGTAATTTGAAGTGTCCAATGCACTGAATTTCGACTCCAGGATTGCTTTTTATAATATTTTTTAAAGCGTCTAAAGACATAACGACATATTTTAATTTTTCATGATCCTTTTTTGTCAATGTAACGTTAGCGTTCAATGAAGCAACATAGTCTGCAGATTTAGTCAAGAAATCTAATAAATCAATGGTGAATCCCTTAGAGTTCTAAAACAATATAATATAAATATTAAATACATTAGATATGAGAAAATTAAAAAAGTAAAAAAATTAATTACCTCTATTGGGAAGTTAGGTTGTTCATTAAATATTTTAACAAATATTTCTCCTATAATCAATTCTCCCTTATGAGCCGAATAATTGAAGTCAGTAAAGTCATGCTCAAAGTTGCTGTTGCCATTTAATTTCTCTTGAAGTTTGCCCTCAAGATATTCAATCAATTCGGCTCTTGTGCCGTTGTCCCAAATCAAATAAGGATTGGAGCAATTGGAATTCAAAGTTTTCAAAATATCTTCCGGTTTGTCATTAGCCAGCTGTTTAGTCAAATACGGTGTTAATAAACTCTCTAAAGCAGCAACTGTCACTGGATTGAATGGTGTTTCACTTTCACCTTTCATATAACCACCCAATCTAGCACAAGCTCTTACAGCTTGCTTTGCAAGATTATTTGCAACTTCTTGTCTGTTTTCATCCTGATTTCTTTCTACTCCACCTTCTTCTAAAGTGTAATCATAATTGAACATGAATAGTAACAGGTACCATAAAGCCCCAGACTGTAAAAGTTGCATTTGCAAAACGCTATCTGTAGCAAGTGATGAAACACATTCTGTTGCTACTGAACATAATTTTGTCAAGTGCTGCAAAAGAAAAAAATTATTTGATTGTAATTTTGACTGCATTATTTAGTAATGAATAAAACTATATTTCTTTAACATACCCTAAAGTGTAGAACTCTACACAAATCTTTAATCAGCTGAGGAAGTTCAACTATTCTATCTCGGCAGCCTCGGAATGAACCAGCGACAGCAAAGCATCTGGTTATATGGGTACAGACTTGGACAGCTACATCACTAGCTTTACTTGATTTATTTAAGACAGATACACATCTTGTATATGCATCGAGTAATACGTCCAAACCTCCTTCTCTCCTCAATTCCTCGGCATTAAGAGCTGAACAATGGACTGTGTGATATGCTAATTCACTTGCAGCAGCAAGTAGGGGTGCTGATTTTGAAAAAAGACGTTCATCGTCTGTCTCCAACTTAACTGTTTTTATTAGTTGTGGATAACCAGCATATTTATAAGGTGAAAGCTCTTCTTTATACCTATGAAAAAGTATACTCTGAGTTTTTAAAATCAAAACAATATTATCGGGATTTGGCCCATCAGCTGACCAGCAGCTTCTACTGCAGAGAAATTCATAAGCCTGATTAACAGCTTCAAATTTATCCTACAAATTTAAATTACAGGTTTGATTATATCAATTAGGAATTTTAATTTTTTTTTATAATTTTGTAATACTTACTCTGCCTTGAGGATTTTTATCTGGGTGATACATTTGTGCTAATTTGTAGTAAGACTTTCTTACTATTGCTTCATCATGGTGTTGACCTGTTTTAAGCCCTAAGACTTTGTAAGCCTCGTCAACGGTCATTACAGGCGGTTTTTTCTCGACTTCCTTTTTCCAAGCATCCAAAACATCTTTTAATAGCATAACCTGTGGAAGGAAAAACAATATTTTTTTTTTAATAAAAGGTGATATTTGAAAAAAAATTTAAGTAAATCATCATTAGGTACAAAGAACTTACTGGTTCGGAAATAGGCCACTGAGGAAATTTTAAAGTATCGCAAAGGTGACGCAAATAAAATATTTGACAGAATAATTCCTTTTCCAGTTGAGGATATCGTACAGCCGGAATTGGTATGTACTGATATCTCGACATTGTATGACTCCTCAATTTTGGAGAAAAGTCGGCTATGTGCGCTGCAATTTTTTCAATAAGCATTCTTCGCATTTCAGCATTCCAGATCGCCTCCGGAGTATCAAAATCACCCAGGAATATTTGTGCAAACTTTTCAGCTCCATGGTTTTCTAGATAACTTATCATGGCATCTGGCAAGAGCTGTCCAAGAATACTTTTTTGCATAATATCGGATGGAGTACTCTGAAATTAAATAGTTCACAATTAATTAAAGAAATAAGCAAATATTATAGTAATTGGAAAACTTACGTCGTCACCCCTAAATGCTTGTTTTGCATGAGTCAACTGTAGAAATCTTGCTACAGGCAAAACATTGGAACCTGTATACATAAGGATAAAGTAAAAGACACCGGTAAGGTATACTTTGGAGATTTCTGGATTATCTCTCATAATTTCGCACAATAATGTTGCGACTCTTTCAACAAGTACTGGGTCAAAAGTGAGTAGCAATTGAACAATATGTGGCAAACACTGAAGATCAGAAAGAAGTCTCTTTACTCGAGGTAGAGGTCGAATGACGGCGTTGTCAGAATCACGGCTTGGAAAATATTCACACATTTTTATTAAAATATCTAGAATTAAAGTAGCCAGCTCACTTTCATTTATCACAGAACTTCCTTTCGCCACAAGTGTCCATTTTAATTGTGGAACTTGAGATAACATCCTCCAACTATCCAATCCTTGAGCCCAAACTTTCGTTTTATGCGATATTTGATTTGATAAGTATAAATCTTTCAAGTCCTTGACGCTAATTGGACCCTTTCTCTTGTCACCATCATTGTAATACCATTCTTTTTCCAGTGTAAATTCTTGATCGGGACCAGCTTCAATTACATTAGTTTGAGTTGGAACAACAGCTCTCGATGTATGAAGATGTGCCAAAGTTAGTAAATCAACCATAGTTCGTACACCATTTTGATCCATTATATCTTTAACATTTCTTCTGTGTAAAATAAGTTTTTCTATGAACATAACAAGTCGGTCCCTTTCTGTCCTGTCTATACATCTTTCTAACATTCCTACAATGTATTTTGTATCAGAGAAAGGTCCAATATCTTCATAATATCTTCCATAAACAATAGTCATAGCTTGCAAACAAAGGCACTTCATGTCTATTTTTGTTGTCAACAAAAAGCGATGATACAAATCATTGAAAAATTCATACCTGAAAGATAACACTCATTGATAACCAGAGTTTTAAAAACAAAACATTTTTAAATGTTTGAATACTTACGATTTCCTTATAGGACTATCAGGAGAATCTTTTTCTAGCAATAATCTGAGGTAGTAATCTCCTATTTTAACTTCATCTGATAAACATTGATATTGCACTTCGAACTCGCGATGATTCCACGCAATTAATGTACCACCAGACAAGTCTTTGTCAGAAGAAAATGCTCTTATTTCATTTTCCAAAGCTGTTCGAAGTTCCTCACGAGTTTTATGATTCCAGATCAAATTAGGAAGGGCATGGTCTTGACTAAATTTATAATAAAATAATTTCCAGTTAGCTTCTGACTTTACCCTCTCTCTACGCTTTCTGAGAACTATAGGTCTTTCTTTAATTTTTTCTCTTCTCTCAATACCAACTCTAGCTCCCCAATGCTCTAGAGCATTTTCCAAGTGCTTTTCCATAACTCTCATTTGTCTTTCAATTGCTATCCACTGAGGACTCTTCTTGTTTTTAGCAGCATGATCTATAGCTATTTTTACGTTATCGCGATGATCAAGCCTTTCTTTTTCTAAAAAGGATTCTGGAACTTTTTCATCAGAGTCCAAATAATTCAACAATCCAATAGGCTACAAAAGTAGAGTTTAATTAAACAGCGTTAAATATTAAATTAAAATAGTTCTAAAATAAAAATGTTACCAACCATTATTCTTTTTAAAAGTCCCATAGCTGTTGGATGACCTGTGACCCATAGTCCAACAAGATGTCTACATAATTGCCTGTGAGTTAGAAGTCTGCCATCACTGCCAGTGGTAAATAAACTATTTAGAAGATGCCTGGGTAGTGCTCCTTCGGCAAGAGCCAGCTCTTGCATTTTAGCTGACACTTCTTGGGCCCCTTCTTCAATTATTGCTCTCATTATTAAACCAGCTCCTTTTACTATAGCCAAAGAAGGATGCTGAAATAATTTAAAAAGTGACCTTCCTCTTGTGGCCACCATTTCCAATAAATTATCAAAATGTTTGCCATCTGTTGTTTCACTATATGGAACACACAAGGCAAAAGTTAATAGATCTAACATTGCTGACACCACTAAAGCTCCAGTTCCATGGTTCTATAACAAATAAATGAATTAAAAAAGAAGTGGAAATAGAGTACAATTTATTACATATTCTAGCAAATGTTTACCACATGATTAATCCACATTTCCAGTAAACTTTCTAAAAATTTATTGCTACTCAAAAGACTGCTTTTATTTAGTTGCTCCTGCCGTAAATCACAGTCATCATGCATTGGTTGCATCAGAGCACAGATACAATCAATAGCAGATTGTGTTACTCCACAATCCTGGCGTTTTAATGCTCTTACAACTTTATTACCTATAGCTTCACGAAAACCAGGTAAATTTGTAAAAGCCGTAAAACCTACTTTACTGGCAACTAATCTTCTTAATGCATGGAATTGTGCCTCGATCTCACAGTCTGTCTCTAAATCCTTATTCACTACAGCATTTAGTGCACCAAGAATAATTTTATCCTTATTCTCAGTGAAAAGTCCCTGTGAATATTTTTATTTATAAGATATTATTGCTATATATTGTGAAATTAATATTTTAAAATATAACTTACGTCTTGAGTAACGGAATATAGAAGGCCACTATAAGGAATATTTGCATTAAATCTTTCCAAGATCTCTGCAAATGTGCGACCACCAGGTGGTTGTTGGAGAAATTTTACATGAGATATTTCAACTTCTTCGTCCACTGGTAAACTCAATGGTCCTAATCTTTTCCCTCGAGCTATAGGGTACATTTTGATGTGAACATCTCTGTTACCAGAGGCTCGAACACCATCTAATAAAGAAGCCAGCAATGAATCTCTGTCTGTTGCTATGTAACTTCTCATTTGTCCATTCACATATTGTATTGTAAATAATTGTGGATTTTGATTATCTCGAATTAAAGCAAATATATCAGCTAATGGTCTCAATGTACAAATATTGTAAGTCTGTGGATCTCTTTCTAATAAACAAGTGTCAGAGAGGCATAGCGTTCTACGTTGAGGTTCTAAGTGCCGTGTGGAATTTTTGTGAACTGTAAACTCTGATACACTTGTAATATGCTCATCACCGCTAAATTTTCCAAGTCGTTGAGCAACAAAATCGTCAAATTTAATGGATTCTTTTGGTACTCTTATAATTATACCCAAATTATTCATTGCCGATTCTACTAATTTCTTTTTTATTTCTTCTATGTGCTGTGAGGCAAATAAATGTAGGCGTCCAAAACCACCACAAACTACTACAAATCCGTTGGCATAATCTTTCACTGTTACAAGGCCTTCAAAATCTTTATAGTAATAACTAGCTAATACCATATTGGTAGCAGGATCTAATTGATCAAGGCTATATGGGGTAACTTCTAAAACTACTGGCAATCTTGTATCGGACCAATGATGCTTATAAGCTGAAAATCTCTAAAAAATCAAAGTGCCATGTAAATAATTTAACAAATTTTTAATACCTTTAGTCAAAGAAAGCAAGAGAATAATAACAAAATTACCAAAATTTCCTTTGGTTTTTCAGCAAATTGACTTCTGTACTTTAACGCTTCTGTCAAAAGATGAGAACGGTACTCAGAACTAAACTTCATTGTCTCTATTTTTCTCTCTTTACACATGGTAATGCTGAATTCATGTGAACCAACTTGATTTTTTTTGGTAGGCTGAACACTAATAAAATCAGCATACTCCCACTTGTTTGTCACTTCCAGAGTAAATGGGTTATATGTAGTTATACCCATAGACCCAATTGAAAATATACGTTTGTATCTGTGGATTGAAAAAGTGCATGCATGTATTTAAATGAAAAGAAAAATTTGAAATTGCATAGCAAAAAAGCAGAAGCATTCAAAATTCATTACTTACTTTCCTTTCCAGGAATGTTTTGTAACCAAAAAACAGGCAACATCCTGGTTATCCTTTATAGGCATCATTGTTTCACGTCCTGGTGCATTTACTAGTTTGACTATAAAGTACTTTTACAAATATCTGCTTAAAACTATTATAATATTTACATCTAGTGGTAGTAGATTTGCTTGGCGATCAGTATTGAAAACGGTACGGAAAAGAGGCATTTAAAGATGCAAAATAATGAAAATTGGTTAATTATTTTTAAAAAAGTACGGCTGAGTACCAGAGACGATCCGGATGATTCAAGTAAGATAAAGTTTACAGCGCGATTGTCACATTTGACGACTCGTTTGCCCAGAGAGCGGCCATCATAGCTGCCTACTACTGCTGATGAATATATATATCTTGCTTCTTGGAATCTTGGCTTGGGGGTGTCTACTCTACTACACGCAGTCGTGTCTGCATACTGTAACCAGGTCTGTTAGTCTGTTCTCTATCAGCTGATGTTTTTACATGGAAATTCAGATGTCAGCACAATCAAAGTTTAATCTGGAAATTTTGCTCTTATTTTTCATTTTTCAATTTAGTTTCATTAACAAAATATACGTAAATTACTAAAACAAGTTTACGTCATTGTCATTTATTTAAATTAAAATTTTTTTATTTTTCCCATTTTCATTCATCTATTACTTGAAATGTTACTTTTAATATCTTTTAAATGATTATTAACTTACCATTAGGTTCTATTAATGTTAATGTTCTTGATTTCAAAGAATTCGTCACGTCTTATACCTACATGCCTGCATAAATCTATCAGTCATCATTGTAAATGTAGCTTACACTGATGACGGCATTTAGTTGAGGCATTGCCCATCTGTGCATTATACATAAATACCAACACACCAAACGAATATAAGTCACATTTCCAATTATTTTTTCTCACTCTAAGTTATGTTCAATTATATTTTATTATTCGATAAAAATTTATTTTCAAGTGTTGTTAAAATTAGGTAATTAACCGTTTTATTATTGTATGTACATAATAGTATAGTAGGAATATTTTAAAATGGACGCTGAACTAAGCAAAACAGAAAAAATATGTGAAGTTGATGAAAAAATAGAAAAAAAAGAGGAAGGGAACGATTTTTTAAAGGAACTGCAAGATTATCCACAAGTTATTGAATACATACAAAAACTTGAAGAACAATTAAAATCGCAACAAGAGACTATCCTTCAATTGAACAGCAAATTAACCTTCTATGTACAGTACCATTTTTCTTTAAAATTAAATAAACGAATTTATTTTATTTCATGCAAAATATTTTCAAAAGTAAATATCTCAACAGGAATGTGAGTCATCGAAAAGGATCTTTGCTGATACTGGTACACAGACTGAGTGGGCAGAAGATGAATCTACGGATCCGAACTGGGTTGCTAATTGTGAGCAGAATGTTACAAGTATAGCCGACCAAGTAGCTGAAGCAGCTTCATCTGCAATGTTACAAACAGGTTTTGTTTATGAAGAAACTACCGGATTGTATTATCACTATGAATCTGGATATTATTATGATGCAGTAAATTTTTTATTTTTTCTTTCTATTTAATACAAAATTTATGTTATTTAAAACATGTATTACATATTAATATTAATATTTTTTGTTTTAGAAATTAAGATTATATTACGATGGAAATTCGGGAACATATTATTATTATGATGAAGAAAATAAATCTTACAAATTTCATAGTCAAGTACCAAAACAATCACATAAGGTAACGGAAGCAAGTCCAGGCCCCAAAGGAAAAAGAAGAAAAAAGAGAAATGAAAATAAGGTTTAGTATTATTCTATTCAACTTGATTAGGATTAAGTATTGTGTACAGGCTCTTAGTATATAAACTTATAAAAGTTTTACTATTATAGGTTTTGGATAGTATTCATGAGCTAATAGCTGACTTTTCCAGAATAACAATTGAAAGATATAGGCAAAATGCCTTAGGTAATAATTTGGAATTTTTTATACCCACATTATCTTCCCTTACAGGATAAAAATAAAAAACATAAGGGGAAGCTGAAAGGAGAAGACACTACTGAGTCAGAGGAAGGCGAATGCTCCAGTGATGAAAGTGAGGAAACTTCTGAGGGAGAGGTCTCATCTTCAACTTCTGATAATAATTACGAAATTAGGAATAATGAAGGTTTAGTTAATATTTTTTTATGATTTAGCCCTGATATGATTTTTAGTTAATAAGCAAAAAGTTATAAAAGTCTACTTTAAAATTAAACTAATCAAGATAATATATTTTTTAGATATAGCAAAAGAATATCCACCATGTATGCGGATTATTGTGAAAGAAACAAATCTGGTAAATCTAAAAATTGGATCATTATTCATAGTCACATGTACTGGAGGTTCCATAGGAAGGGAAGGTGATCACTCTGTAATTATACCAGACATAAATATAAGCAAAGTAAACTTTATTAAATTATTCAAAATTAAATGGCATTATTTTATTGAATTTTAAATATAATAATAAAATTTGTTTTAGCACCATGCTAAATTGCAATATAATGCAGAAAAAAAATTATATGAAATAATTGATCTTGGTTCAAGGAATGGAACATTGCTTAACGGAAAAAGACTATCTGTTGCGAAACAAGAATCTGATCCAGTTGAAATGGTTCATGGATCAATATTACAATTAGGCTTAACAAAGCTATTATGTCACGTACATAATGGCCACGAGACATGTGGATTCTGTGAACCAGGACTTGTGCAAATTGATTCCGTTGTCGATGAGGACAGTACACATTTGAAAAGTAAATATCAAACAGAATTAAAGCGTTTGAAATCTAAGTTTGGTCTTGAACAAGATAATGCTGAAATAGCGAGCAGAGTAGCATCGGGATATCAAGATAGAGCGCAATTGAGAAGAGAACATGTTGGTTCATCAAATCAATATGTAAAAACTCAACAAAGCTCATTAGATGAGTAAGTTATCTTAAGAGCTTTTATTTCACTTCTTTAAATGTATATATTTCAAAATATATAATAACATTGTTTATAATATTTTCTATAGATCAATTTCCAAAGATAATAAAGGCTTTAAAATGTTATCAAAAATGGGTTGGTCTGAAGGAAAAGCTCTTGGAAAAAGTGAAGATGGCATAACAGAACCAGTGAGTACTTTCACTTTATTCATCACAGGAACTGTAAATATTAAGCGAGTATATCCTTAAGAGTATTAGTACAAAGGGAAAAATTATTGAATTTATATAGAAATGTTAGAAAAATGTGCTTTCTCGTTTTTTTTCATTATATCAATATAATGTAAGCATCTACAATACAGTTTTTAAATTTTTAAATTGAATTACTTTTCTGACATTGATAAAAGCAAACGATTTGGTCGATGTTGAACTAGAAACGATTGAATTAAATTTTTGATGACCCTTTGGACGTTGCAGAAAATTAATTAACAATCTTACGGAAATTCTCTGCTGTTTTTTTTTTAATGTAAACATTTTTTTGACATATTTAGCAATTTTAATAGCTTTTTTAATAACATCTTTCTTGAAAATTTTGCAAAAATATTTTTATGCAAAAAAAAAAGAAGAAAGAAAAAAAAAGCGAAAATTCCATTTCCAAGAACTGCTCTACAGTACGAAATGCCTTCTTAATTTTATTAATTTCGGAAAAGTGATTTATTTTCCGCCAGTACAATCATAATTAGATTCTCATTGTCGGAAAAAAAAAAAAATTTTTCGAGAATCAATGAGCGTTTTCAACATCGACAGTATAAAAACATAAACCGAAACTACGCAATTTCTTTTCAATTTCCAAAGAATAATTTATTGTAAAATAGGTAAATGAAAATTACGAATAGCAAAGTAATTACGTTCCATCAAACAGCGCTTCTCACCTCTAATGCTAATGTTCCATTAGTCTTTTACGTCGTTAAACGCGGCGCTTGAATAAATTTAATTTGCAACAAAAAACGGAAAAAAATGTTTCCATCGTCGAGAAAAGCGCAAATAGAACGCGAGAAAAATAGGAGTTAGGAAAAGCGAAAGGAGGGAGAGGGGAGTATAGCTCGAAGAAGTAAACGAAACAGGGAAGAAAGGCGAATGAACGAGTAATGAGTGAAGCCTGCTGTTGTTTCTCTCTCACCGAGCTATAATGAATGCAAATGTATTGAAATTCAAATCATTATTTTGTCTAGACACACATTTCATGTGCTATTGTCTGTCGCGCGCTGAGCGCTCGCTCCTATTCACTCTCCAGCCAACTCTTTAAAGTGTTCTCTCTTTTAAAACGCGTGTCCCTCTCTCCCTCTCGATTCCTTTTCTTTTTTTTTATCAATAATTATTTAGTCGCGCCGAAACTCCCGGGAACGCCTCCTCTCGAAAACATCCGTAAATAAAAAGTAACCGGCTGGAACCGCGCAACAGGTGGCATATAATTAAAAGAAAAAAGGGGTAGTCCGCGAAACAAACCAAAACAACGAAAAAAAAAAAAATTCGAAAGAATATAGAAGGGAAAATACCTACGGATACGCGCGCGAAAAAATTAAATCGGTATTCCAGCGGCGGCGCGTATATGCAGGCAAATGCATTTTAGGTGTGTAGCATGTGGTAGGATTTATCCGCGTGCTTAGCTGATTATTTGCTTAGCTTTGAGTCGAGAAGAGTGGGAGGCAGAGACGAAGAGAGAGAGAGAGAGCGAGAGAGATAGATTCGTCCTATCATCCGCAGACACAGCTTCCGTCTGGGTAAACACGTCCAGGACATTCATCAGAGGATTATGCTTGTAATATAGGTGCACTCGGCTCGGCTGTTTGTATGCGCATGTGCGCCTGCCCGACGCACCGTGCAGAGCCGCGTTAATGTTTATTTAGTTTAAATGGCTTAGACCGGCGTCGAGTAATTAAGTCTAAGCAAGCATAGACTCGGCGGAGCCGCGCTCTTTAATTTTTTCCCTAAAAAAAAAAAAAAAGATAGATAGAGAGGAGAGAGAGACGCAGTGAGGGAGGGAGAGGAAAAGAGAGAGAGAGAAGAGTACGCTTTATAATTCGGCTCGGCGAGGCAGCGGCGAATGAGGCTGAATAGAAAAGGCGCTGCAGTTGGTCGGTATTTTCAGACGGCGGCCGGCGGCGTCGGCGGTTGCGGCGGCAAACTTTCCGACGAATGCGAATATATGCAGCCATAATGCTGTCTGCACTGGAATTGGCTGACAGCTCTGGCTAGAGCAGACAAACCGGGACAAACTTTCGAACTAGCACAGGTCGTCTGGCTGGCTCCCTTCTCCCGCGCGCGAGCGAGCGCTCCAGCCGCTCCTCTCACTCCTCCTCTCCCTTTGCGCCAACATCTTCTCCTCTGCTAAACCAGACGCAAGCAATACCATTACCACCGCAGCTGTTGACGAGTATCAATTGGACGGATTATACGCTTCATAAGAGGAAATATTGCAATAGAACTTCTTTCTTTTTATCCGCAGTCGCGTCGCGCTCTCCTTCCCCGCCTCTCCGCTCTGTCTCCTTTTTTTTTTTACGAGCCTCGAGTTTCGGGAGACAATTGCAGTTGAAATCTGGCGAAACCCACGCCTTTGACTTTGAGGGCGAAGGAAAGGAAAAAAAAAAATCGAGAGCGAGAGCGAGAAAGAGGAAAAGAGCAGCGCGACCGTAAATTCGACGTTAACTTTGTCTCCCCCTGCATGTGCGTATATAATATATACGCGCGCACTTCGCATTATATAGTGTAAGTCGCGCTCGTCTGGACTCTCGAGAGTTGCGCATGCACAACTGAGTCAAGTAGCCGTCTCGACTCCGCTTCCTAGGCCTCATTTTACAGCCAGACGGAAGAACTAAGAAGCAGTAATTAATTGACGAGATTTTAGAAAAGAACCCTTGGCCCAAATTTGTCAGCGCCGCTAGACGTGGCATTCCACTTTTTTTTCTTCTTTTGCGCGCCGGACCATTTTTCCCCTTTAACTGCTTTAAAATTGCGATAATGCTATTTTCCTCTCGCTGCGCGTTCGCTGACTTATTTAATTATTATTTTTTTTTTTTTATCTTTTTTTTTTTATTAATGGACTAGTTGGAAACGTTTTATTGCGAGTATATTTATACGAAGATCGTAAAACCTTCTTACTTTCCATTCCAGCAGTTTATAGATTTACATATAGATCATGTGCAATTTTTATGTAACTAATATCATTTACTCTCGCATTGCTATTCGAACGTTTTTTTCGCATACCTGATTTATAATAATTACCTAACTTTAACGATTATTTCTTTGATTACTAAATATCTAAATATGTCGTAAAATATACGGTACGTTTTTTAATGATTATTTTTGACGAGGAGTTAGTCATAATCGGTTATAGGAATTAGTATTGGAGTAAAACGTCATTCCAGATTTTTTTCAAGTAAAATACTTGTTATTATTCCTTAGGTATCCTTGCAGCAGAATCTTAATAAGACAGGATTAGGGGCGAGTGAGGACCAAACGTTCAATATTCAAATTGATCCCAGTGTCGAAAAGAAACAAAGCATTTGGAAAAAGACCCAGCGACGTTTCAACAGCCTAGAAGACTAATTTTGCAAATTACGACTGATCTTGCAAGAAATTTATTATACCAAGTATTTGGTATACTTATTTGTAAATTTGCATTTATGCGTATGCATTCATGAATTTTATCAATCAATTTTACATGAACATTTTATTATCGCATGAATATGTACATATATGTAAACCACAGTGCGAATCAATTAAATTGAATGATGTTTGATTTTTTTTAAATAGCTGCATTCATCATTTTATTACCCACGATATAGCGTTGAATTTGAAATCCTATTCTGGTATGTTCAAAGTTGGCAAAAACTCCTGTAGTATAAGACCAGCGATTCATTTCATTTCATTTTATTTTTCTTATTAATTTTTTTTTTTTTTTTTTTTTTTTAACTGACAAACAGCTGCTGCGCAAGGTCGAACGATAGTGAAAAGAGAAAGAAAGCGAGCGGGGAGAGGATATTTTACGGAAATTGATGACTGAAACCAGTTAGGACATCTTTTACATTTATTTTGCGATTTCGTTCGCATTCTTCGCTCTTAAGGGCGTTGCAGCGCATTGTTTTAGATGAAAATAAAAGCGCAGAGTGAAAAAAAGAAGAAAATAAAAGGCGTTGTTTATGTACTCGAGAAAAGGAAAACTTATTTCTTTCAGCGCACAATAAAGGCGAACCTTCCAGAGACAATGAATCGTTAGGAATCGATTTACTGTACGCGAGAACAATGTAATGTCATTTTGAAATTTGGACAATGCGACGTTTTAATTATTCGAGGGAGCAATGAAAAAAAGAAAAGTAAAATCTAAAAAAAAAGAGGAGCACGCTTAAATAAATCGGCGAGATCCGCGCGAATTTTCGAGGAGCAGAGAAAAAGAAATAAAACGATTTGAGATCCATTCGTATAGCGAGGCGCAACTGCAACCGTCAAGCTCCATCTTGACTTTGGGACAGACGCAGGCTTATCAAGTGTACTTCTTGCCCTTGATTCGAAGTGCTCTACAGCGGTATAGACTAATGATTCTGTCTGAGTGGGAAATTGATACTGATACAGCGGAGGGCTTAAAAATCTTTCGAAGGAAAAAGAATGACAGAAGTAGCGGACGAAAGGAAGGAGAGAGGCTGAGAATGGTGAATTGGGTGGGGTTGAATTGGGGGTGCTACTGTGGAGGATCGGCGAAGAGCAGCCGAGAGATGGGATCGGGAATGAAGATATTTAAAAAGCAGCGAAGCAAAGAAGACCTGTTGAGCGGATCAATGGCCTCGCGCAATGCGTTTGGTAGCGAGAGAGTTGGATTAGGCGGATTAGAGCGAAAGAGAGAGAGAGAGAAAGTGTGCGCCATGGAAAAAAAAGGGAGTAAAAGGGGGTCGGGGGAAAGAATGAAGGTTGTCGAGGCTCGAGGGGGGCACAGGACCGCGGGGCAGGACTCGGGAGCCGGAGGGTTCAAAGGTTGGGCCAAGGGCTACTTGGGACGCTGAACAGCTCCCCCCGTGAGTGGCTATTAGCCGGCGAATGAAAGAAGTCGGCGGGGTTGTCGGGCTGCTGGGCCGGCGATCGGCGCGATCGGCTCGCGAGTGCACACGCGCCGCCTTGGCGGGGGAGGATCCGGCCTCGGGCACGTGCTTGCCTTTTCTCTCGCTCCGTCTGTTTGGCAGCTTTGGCGGCGGGGCTGCTCGGAGGTGGTCGGAGGTGCTCGGAGGTGGCTGCGCGCCCGTGGAGGGAGAGGGCCGAGTGTGCTGCTCGCGGCTCTCGGCGAGAGCCGCTTCGGTGCGCGTTCTCGCCTCGGCCGCCTCAGCCGCCTCAGCCGCCTCAGCGCCGGAGCGCGGATCGGCGGCGCGCGCTCGCCTGCAGTTTGATTCAGCGCGCCGAGGAAGGCGGCCGCCTCCGCTGATATGTCGCGGCGGCATGGCATGTGAAGCGCGAGTAGGACGCCTGGCGCGGCCCGCCTGAGATGAGGCGCCAAGCTGGAGCTGGGACTGCGGGCGCACTCTTGGTGCCGCTGGTGCTCTTGCTGCTGGCCGCGCGGCCCGCCACCGGTGAGTCTCCTCGGTCCGGGGGGCGCGCGTCCGCCCGGGGCCCGCGACGGCGCCTCGGCCTCTGCTCCGTCGATAAATCGGCCGCCGCGGCGGGCGATCGGCGGCGCAAAGGTCAGGCGGGCGGGCGGGCGGTGCAGCTGCGGCGGCGGCGCCCGGCGGTGGGGACCGCCGCTGCAGACCGCCGCTCTCGCGCGGGCCTGCACTCGCTCGCGCGGCAAGGCCCCGCGAGCCCGGCCCTCCGCTCCTCTCTCTGATTGCAGGGGGCGCGTGCTGGTCGAACGTCAACAGCCTGGGCCGCTGCAAGGAGATCCTCTCGCAGGGCGTGACGAAGGAGCAGTGCTGCTCGGGGCCGAACGCGCCGGCCAGCTCGGCCTACAGCGAGGAGGACTACGACAACGGGGCCCTCTTCTTCTGGCAGGTGCTGGGGGGCGGCGTCAAGTGCGACTCCTGCCGCGTCAGCTGCGAGGGGGTGAGCTGCGCGGAGGGCCGGCACTGCGTGCTGCGCCGCGGCATGCCCAAGTGCGTGTGCCGGGGCGAGTGCCGCGAGGGCCTGGGCCGGCCGGAGGCGCTGGGCCCGGTCTGCGGCACGGACGGGCGCACCTACCGGAGCCTCTGCAAGCTCAGGCGGCGCGTCTGCAGGAAGGGCTACCACGAGCTGGCGGTGGCCTACGGCGGCCAGTGTCGCAGTGAGTATGCGTGGCGAGCTGGCGGCAGCCAGGCCCGATCGAGCCGCTCCTCCTCTCTGACCCCGGCCCCCGGCAACCCGCAGGTTCCTGCGCCGGGGTGCGCTGCCGGCACGGGCGCAGCTGCCTGCTCGACCAGAACCTGAGCGCCCACTGCGTCAAGTGCTCGCGCAGGTGCAGCCTGAGTCCCCAGCAGCGGCTGGCCCAGCGCCCGGTATGCGGCGTCGACGGCAACACCTACAAGAGCGCCTGCCACCTGAGGGCCGCGGCCTGCAGGGCCGGCCGCGCCATCGCCATCGCCTACAAGGGGCCCTGTCGCAGTGAGTGCCCGCGCGAGGTCCTTGACCCCGCCGCCCGCCCGCCGCTCCTCCTGCCGAGATCCCGACGATCCTCCACCTGCAAAAACCCACCGCGAGCTAAGACCGAGTATTGATCTCGCCGACGACTCCCTCTCGATTAATCACGCGAGCGCGACACCATCGACGACAGCCCATAAATCAAGCGAACGCCAGCTTCCTTCTCCTGTCCCGATGTGCCCTCCCGATGCAGCCGATCAGCCATCGGCGGGCGCGCGGCGGCGCCCATACGGCCGCAGCGAAGGAACCTCGAGCTCCTTCTCTTTGCTTTCGCAGAGTACGTCGACTGCGCGAGCATTCAGTGCCGACCGGGGCAGCTCTGCCTCACGGAGCCCGTCAGCGAGCGGCCGCGCTGCGTGACCTGCCTCTACCGCTGCCCGAGGAACAAGGAGCTCGTTCGGGAGCGCAACCGCCACAGAAATCGCGACTACCAGGACCCGACGCCGATAGCCCTCTGCGCGAGCAACAACCTCACCTACCCGAGCTGGTGCCATATCATGAAGGACGCCTGCCTGACGGGACTGGCCCTCGAGACGCGTCACGCCGGTCCCTGCAACGGCCAGGATCCTCCCCCTTTCAGTAAGTGCCGGATCGACGGATGCCCCTCGCGCTTTCTTCCGCGCGACGCGCTTTACCGCTCGCTCTTTCTCTCTCTCTCTCTCTCTTTCTCTCTTTCTCTCTTTTTTGCTTTCCTTGAATTCTAGACAAGGGCCAGCTGCTCGAGGACGAGCTGATTGGGCATGCCGACAACGGCACCGCTTCCAAGCCAATCGACAGACTCAAGAGCCAGCAGGGAAAATCGACGCTGAGGGAGAAGGCCAAGGAGAAGAAGCCCTAGGGATGTATTTGTATCTGCCTATTCTCTTATTCACACCTCCCGAAAATCATTTATCTCGTATATCTAATCTGTCGGCTGCCCGCTCTGGGCGAGCCAACAACTTTCGGGACGAATTGGTGCAGTATATAGATATAGACGGCGATTTATCACCGCCGCGAGCAAACATACAGTATTTATTTTACTTTTTTGTACTATACCTTTATAGGAATAATTATTATTCTTTAATATTTATATCTGCACTGAATGATAAAGGTATAATATATAAAAGGTTCATGTATTCAGAACTAAATAGAACGGTAGCTTGTACGTAGCTGTACTTAATTTATTTTAGTCTGTACTTCTAATTCTATACACAAAATTATATTCTGCGATGCCTGTGAATATTATAAATTATTTGAAAGAAAAAATGATATGGCGATTAGCGAGTGTTGAAGAATAAATAAATAAATGTTGGATGGAAAAAGGCAAGAATAATAAACGCTCTACTTATAAAAAGATCGGGGGAAAAGAAATATGTTGAAAAAATATAGATAAAAGGTCAAAATCAAAACAATGCGTCTTATCTGTACGTGAGACAATTTTCACTCTAATCCGCACTTTACGCACCTGTACCTAACATTCCACTTGCACGCAGCACTTTTTCCTTCAAAAAACAAATTTGCTTTATAATTCTAGTCTGCTACTTCTGTTCTTTTTAAATTTATACGCTTCTTACGTTAAAAGCTTATACTTATAACGTTCTATTTCTTATATTTTAACGGCACTACTTTATTTTTTTTCAACACTTCTTTGATTAACCGCTAATTTTATAAAAATAGAAGCGGATTTTTTAATTTCCACGAGCAGGCGTTATAGCCAAATATAAAATTTTTATTTTCTATTTAAAATTTTCCGTTACAACAATAGTGTTCAAACTTATTTTCGAAAGAGGAGGTGACTCATGCAGAAAAGGCTAAAGTTATATTCTTTAATGGTATTTATTACGATTTCTTTTCGTATAAAAATGTAGCTAATTTCATATTAACTATAGTACATGACACGATGACTGAAAATTAGAAAATATAATATGGCTAAGAGTCAAAATAAACTGTTGAATTTATATTTGCGAGTCATGATTATTTTATTTATGACGTGATTTAATTTTTTTTTTAAATATCTGAAGTATTTTATTGTTTCTCCGGTCGTCGCGCTTGCACTACTTCACCGATAGCATAAACGAAGTATTCGGAAACATTTTGTGAAGTGAGTAACGTTCATAATTATATAAAAAAAAATTGGTTTAATATCTCGATGGTGATGACGAAAAAATGCAAGCATTGTACTACACATAATATGAATAAACTGTAAGAGTATTATTTGTTTTCCAAGTGAAAAAATATTTGTAAACGTATTTACTAAGCACAATCAGCAGTATGCATATAACGTAGTCGAATTAACATTTCACTCTTCTAACTGTAGATAATCATTTCGTTATAGTTTTCCGGCGAGCACTGAAAGCTTCGTACAAAAGTAGCTACAAAAATATGTAGCTATACTTAAAAGAGAAAAAAAATAAGATCAATACGGTAAATTTCTCGTGTCATTGAATTATTATGTGTACTATTAATTGTCTCAATAACTTAAAAATGATTTTTGCAGTTCATTTAAACAATTTGGGAAAATATTTATTTTTTAAATACAATAATGCAATTAACAATAATTGATAATGCGTAGCACACGAGATAGATCAATGAAGAAGGCATGCATGTAGTTGTACAAGATCGAGTTAACGAAAAATATGTCGTTAGATGCGATCATAGTTCCTTTAGAAATATAACTGTACACCGTAGAGATATTATTAGACAATTTCATATAAATTATTTTAGCATCAATATATAAATTTTTAGTAGAAAATAGATTGAACATTTTTATGAAAACCTTTTATGTATTTCATTTATTTATCACTTTTGCATTAAAATTCTATCCACATATTAAATGTTTTTATGTATTTATTAATATTCACGATTTTCCTATACTTTATTTTAACTTTCTTTATTTGTTACATTTAACAAGAAATATAATACGTTGCCAATCAATTAAAATACAAATCTATGTATGGTCCAAACTTTATATATACGTATAAAAGTACAAGAATTAAAATGGTCCCATTGTGCGTATAATTATAACTGGATGGATGTATCGGAATTATATTTAATAATTAAATTTACTGAAAACTGCTATAAAAATAATGTTTTCTTACATTACAATATTTATTTCAATATAATTTGCAGTTTGCGTGTAATGCAATGCATATAATACAAATTGATAAATACACCTGCACGGGGCTTCCGCGGTTCCATTCATAATCTTTAATCTCATTGATATTTCACTATAAGTCGCCGTAATACTATACAGTTTGCCAGCTGTCTGCTTTTCATTGATGCCCTTCGAGTGTGTATACTAAATGTGCCTCTCGTAACGTATAGTAGCCAAATTTTTTACTACAATGCTGAAGTTTTACAAAATAAAAGAATCATTCCAAAGTATTTTCTTCAGCTACTGTAAGTTGGTATCAATAGAGAAAAGGTAGTACTTACAATCGTACTCTACACCAGCGCTGCTCCATTCAACTTACTCCATTAATAAGGAATTTTGAGGTTCCATTCTAACCTATAAGTTGCTTAGCAGTTCCGACCGAAGTATGCAGTCACCGCTTTAAAATTTCATATAAAAACATACATACAAACACTCTTTTGACTAAGAGATAAATGATTCATGATGTTTGATACGATAAACGAAATATAAAAGTAAGAAAATATATAGGTGGACTCATGAAATACAACAGATATGTTTTTTAGATAATACTTTCTCTAATATATAGTTTAGAAAATGAATGTTTATTGGATATGTTCGTTATTTGCTTTTATTATCAGTCAAGCATTTTCTTGGGAGGTAATATTATCTTTTTATAAAAATTGAACTAAACTTTTTAATAGAAACAAAAATTGTTAATACGTACATTTATGTGATTCACAGATACCAGATCAATTTGCAAAAACAGGTCATTCAAATAATTGGGCAGTGCTTGTAGATACCTCCAGATTCTGGTTTAATTATCGTCATGTAGCTAATGTCTTATCAATTTACCGAAGTGTCAAGCGCCTTGGAATACCAGATTCGCAAATAATTCTTATGATTGCTGATGATATGGCATGTAATCCAAGGAATCCGAGACCAGCTACTGTTTTTAATAATATAAAGCAACATATTAATGTTTATGGTGATGATGTAGAAGTAGATTATAGAGGATATGAAGTAACTGTTGAAAATTTTGTGAGACTATTAACTGGACGATTACAACCAGAAACACCTAGGTCTAAAAAACTTCTAACTGATGAAGGTTCTAATATTCTTATATACTTAACTGGGCATGGTGGCAATGGTTTTCTTAAGTTTCAAGATTCTGAAGAAATAACTAGTAAAGAATTAAGTGATGCACTGGAACAAATGTGGCAAAAAAGACGTTATCATGAAATCTTATTTATAGTTGATACATGTCAAGCAAGTTCTATGTATGAGAAATTTTATTCACCAAATATTTTAGCTGTAGCTTCCAGTTTAGTAGGTGAAGATTCACTTTCGGTAAGTCAAATATTTTTTTGTAACTATCTTGCTATTTAAAATTAACAATTTTTTTAAATTACAGCATCATGTCGATCCTGCAATAGGAGTATACATTATTGATCGTTACACTTATTATGCTTTGGAATTTCTTGAAACTGTTGAACCATCCAGTACAAAAACATTGAGTGAATTTGTAAGATATTTATTCTAAAATTTTTTTAAATTGTCTCCAGTTTTTTTATTTAACAGTCACTTTTTTTGCAGTTAAAAGTTTGTCCAAAACATTATTGTTTATCCACTGTTGGAGTTCGAGAGGATTTATTTAGAAGAGACCCAAAAACTGTTCCAGTAACAGACTTTTTTGGATCATTAAGACCAGTTGAACTAACTAAAAATATTGTAAATATTGCAAATTTTGTTAAAGGTAACAAAACAGAACCTGCAGAATACCAAAAGCCATATAAAATAATTCCACAATTTCCAAACGTTTTAAAAAATAGTATTCTTTAAGTTACGATTTTATATATCTTAATATTTAAGTAACTACTAAGTAATAAAAATACGAATTTAATATAAAAAGTAACTAACTTGTTAATTAATGGTTCTAAAAAAATCTCTCTTTAGTTTATGCATAATTTAATTTTATAGAGCATACTTTTAATAAATTTAAAACAAATTTACTAATTTTTTAAAATGATTTATTATGTGATTAGGAAAATCAGTCTACATGTTGCAATGTTTTGTTGCCATTATATTAACTTCAGATAAATTCACTTTTTATAAAGAACAATAACAACAGAGAAGTAGAGATCACTGGTTGAACAAATGATGGACATTTCACGTATGAAATGTCTTAGCAACAATACAGATCTAATACAGTTAACTTTTATCAAGGTCCTTAATGCACCGTTTCATATAATTATACATATCAGAATAGTCAATTAATGTATTATAGACAAGTTCATTTAAAATATTTGGCCATGCATCATCCAACATCTGTAGTTTCTGCATTGCATTAACAGTCTGCTCAATTGAATCTGATAGGTGCATTTTTCCTTTATGTCTCCAAATAAGATCATCCTGTATTTAGAGAATATTAAAAAAAGCAATATTAGAAAGAATTTTTCCATTTTTTCAATGAGATACTTTTAAGAAATAAACCTGTGTAATGTGACCCCTTCGCCATTGTAAGGCTTCTTTAGCAACAACATTTCTTAAAGCTGGATCACTATTAAATAAAAACTGTTTGGCAGTTATTTGTTCCCCATTTTGCTTTTGAACTCGCTCTAAATGGAGTCGATGTAATAAAGGTTGCAAAAGTGATTCAGGCAGTGACCACATAACTATATCAGTCAAACCAGAATATTCTTGATTTGCTATATGTACATTTTCTTCTGTAATCTATTAAGATAAACAATTAATATTTGGAAAAAATTATATTTTTTAAAAATCACTAATCTATTTTGTAAAAATGTTTAATTACCGGAGTTCCGTTAATAATTTGTAAGCCCCAATGAGCCAATCGGTATATTGCATATATTTTCCAATTTTTAGACATTATTGGATTCCCTTCGGCTTCAATCTGAATACTATTAAGCCCTTGAGCTTCAGCGAGAGCATTTAGTTGCCCTAAATGACTAATATTTGTTTCCTTAAAAAAGAAGTGTTCTACATTTGGAAATCTATGTTTAAGTTTATTTAAAATAGATGCTATGCCATTAAAATGTACATAATTAAATTTAACAAAATTTATTTCATTTGCTTTTGTTAAATCCCATTGTTTGTCGATAAAACGCAAAGCTCCTTGTCCATAAATATTTAAACATCGACCTACAATTTCAACTAAATAATCGCCTCCTATAAATAATTTTTTAATTAAATATTTTCGAAAAGTAATAATAAGAAAAAATCAAATACAGTATATTTTCATTTTAATTTTATATTTTACCTTGTTCTCTTTCTCGTTGGGGAAGAGGTTGAGGCAAAGGACTTGGCATTGCAGTTGCTTTGTGTTTTGCGCGAGCCGTTGCAGCTCTATTACTTTTATAATGAACGAACTTTCTAACTTGCGCGCTATTTATCCTATTTTTTTCAGTGCTTGATATCGATGAACTACTTGAATCACCAAAATTTGATTTGTTACTTTCAAAACTGTTACCCTTAAAAGCTGAATCAAGTTTAAAGCAATTTTCGGATATAATTTTACTATCTATCAGATTTTCTTGAAGGTGCGAATTTCGTAAATTTTTGTTTAAATATTCTTTAGCTTGATTTTGTAAATCTACTGTGAAAAAACTTAAATCTTGAACAGCTTTGCTACGTTTTTCAATGAGATTATTATCAGTACCATTGATATCACAATCAGATGTAATGCGTCCATTAGATTTAACTAAATGACTTCTTAAACCACTCTTAAGACTTTGATGGCTTTCTGAAGATTCTGCATCACTTTCAGAAGAATCAGAACAATTTTGTGCATAAGAATTTGTTTCAGTAGATGAAGTAGCATTTCCACTAACTTGTTTATTAGTTAAATTATCTATAATAGGAACTAAAATTGGTGGTAATTTAAATTCTAGTGGATTTATATGATTTGAACTATCAATTTTCAAGAGATTATCTGAAGAACTACTTCTTTTCTTAAAAACCTTTTTGGGTTCAATACTTTCATTTATTGAAGTCAAACTTCCAAAATCTTTTGATTTTGATCGATTTAAACTTTTTAACTTTGATGAATCAGTAGTGTTCGATGATTGAAAAGTAAATCCTCTTAACTGATCATTTTTAATAGTTGTCATTTTACTTGCATTACTATTAAAACATTTTGTTTGAGATGTAAGAAGTTCCCAATTAGTTTTGGCATTTGAAATAACTTCTTCACGGCGTACATTGACACAAACTTGAGTGCTTAGGTCTAAAAATGCTGAATTTGATTGTTCTTTTAATGTTCGCCAGGCCATTGCAGTTCTTCTAATTTGCTCATTAATCTGCATTGCTGATACCATTTGTAAATTTGGCAAATATGATACTAAAAATGATATGCATTCAGTATTAAGAGTTACAGGATTGCCATCAATTGTTATCTCCTTAATTTGTAGTGCTTTGGCAATACTTCCCATATCTTCTATCTTCTGTATATCATTATTACTAAGGTATAACTTTTGTAATTGTGGGATATTTTCAAAACCTAATAATTTTTTTATTTTATTACGTCTCAAGTTGAGTTCTTTTAATGAAGCTAGCCCTCGAAAATCATTACAACCTATGCATTTTATGTTATTTCCTGCTAAATTAAGGACTTTTAGAAAACTTGATTCCTCTAAACCAGATACTTGCATAATTTGATTTCCATGTAAATCTAAAACTTCCAATTTTGAGAGTGCTTTTAATCCTTCAATTTTTTTAATTCTATTTTTACCTGTAAAAATATAAATAAGACAATAATAAAATAAATTACTTAAGTCGATACGTGTATAACATTTTTACCCATTAACAGAACTCGTAGATTTTCTAAAGCTTCAAAATTACAGAATTTGTCTATTTGATTATCGTAAAGGTCTAAAAATACTAATTTTGATAGTTGAGACAGATGATTACTTTCTATTTTTGATATTAAATTATGCTGTAGAGATATTAAACGAAGTTTTGGTTCATCGACTATCCATGGAAAAGTTGTCAAACCCCTTCTATCCAAGCATATTCTGTCAGGATTTTTTTCTCTGTCTGTAGAATTACGGCTAGCCACCACAAATTTACCTTCTTCAGTCTGTTGCAATGCAACAACATTGCATCCACCAACCTGGTCATTTTCTACCTGGCAGGTTGAACTATTGCTAAAAATTATTTATTTATTTAAGTTTGTCAAACTAAAATCACCATAATAATAAAAATAAGTTTTTTTTTTTCAAAAACTAAATTAATGATATCATTATACCTTAATGTACTAAATGATCGCTTAGCAAATTTTTTTAGAGCAGGTACTCTAGTCAGAACAGGTAGAGCTGGTGCAATAGTTAAAAATTTACTTTCTTCAGAATTTTCTTTTTCTTGATTGTAAGCAGATTTCCCTCTAGCATCTAATAATGGCTTCTTGATCTAAAATAAATAAAGTTATTTATTTAATATTTATAATGTAAATAGTTCATAAAAAGAAGATTGATTACATACTGTAATATGTGTGCTAGATCTGCTTATGGGCATTACATAATCTAAGATCTCAATTATAATTTAAAATTAAATTATTCCAATAAAATCGTTGTGTTATTACATACTTTATCTATGTCAACAATGTAGGTAGTATTAAATTCTAAATCAATATTGTTAATTAATAAAACAACTCATTTTCACTAGTTTCACTTTACATCTCCTTACTGTTTCAAATTATGTACATAAATCCATTTAAAAATAATAAAGTTTCTAAAACTATCGCTGACCGCGTTGTAATAACAATATTTGATCGATTTAAGTGTTACCCGCTATCGCAACGAAAAACCAAATAATCGTCTGCTATGAAACAAGACCAAGAAACAGCTAAACTCATTCTACAATGAACATCTCGAAGCTTGCGCAAATTTGCCTTGTTTGCTGCATTACTACACAAAAGAAACACAGGTCGTTTATTTTGTATTTTTTAAGAATTTTTCAACAATAATTGTAAAAAATAGTAAGTCGTAAAAAAATGGGATAACAAATGAGAAAAAAATTAATTTATATTTAACAAATAAATTTTAAATAAAAATTTTAAAAAAATGATCGAATATTGTTTTGATTTTCAGTGAATAATTCATTCCTACAATTAATTCAGTATTTTAATAATTTTATATTAAAAATATATTAATTTGTTACTATAAAAACTATGAATTTCCCTTTTAATGCGTCTACTCTGACTGAAATATAAGATTTTATTTGTATCATTTCATGCGATAACATGAATTAATAAATAGTTTTTATATAATAGTAAATCATTTATTTAAAAATAATAATTAATTTGTTTTTTTAAAACTAGAACTTTCTCAAAGATTTCAGTTTGTTATTTCGTTTAATTCCTTCTCTTCTTAAACGCTTCCAATATTCTTTAGTATTTGGATCAAGTTCTTCAAGTTTAGGTGCTGGTCCAGTTCTGATGGTCCATAACCAATCTGGATATTCTGAATCTGGTTTCAATTCAACATCCTGTCCTCCTTCTTTTAACAGATTTGTTCCACAGCAAAATTTCAGTAATCGATTGACATCTGTTTCAACAGGTAAAATCTTTTTTTCCACCGTTGGACCTTTCCCTTTGATTGTTTTCTTACCCTTTGCCATTCCCATTCCTGACACAAAAAATATAATATTAACATTAAATAATCTTTTTATTCAAAGTATTGTATAATAAAAGCATTACTGATGTAATTCAGTAATATTTTATTGTAACAAGAACATGACAACGTTAAAAAAAATTTGAAACATACCAGGTATTGCATAATTGTTTGTTTGTATGGCATACTGCAAAGGTATTATTTTCTTTTGAAATCTTAATAAATGAGTTAAGCTAAGAACACTCATTCTTTTCAGTTAGTAAGAAACAAAATTCTTAATTATATTTATCTTAACATCTAACTTCAATGGTATTCAATACAAAAATACAAAAGAAAACTATAAATGTTTGTAATTTATTCGAAAAAGATTACTTTAACCGATTTTTTACACGTTTTATTTAAAAAATTCACGTGTGCACACAATATTATTGAAGCACTCTCTTATTCTGTTCTGTATTCTAACCTAACCCTAGGTAAAGAATTTCATTTCTCTCTGCTCTATTTTCTCCTATACGAACCTCAATGATTGGTTACAAAACTATAATGAAGCTACAGCCAGATACAGCTGTTTATGTCTGCCTTTCATTTTTATTGGTTAATAATTTCGTTGGAATTTGTGCCAAACCAATGGAACAGCCAATGATGTAAAAGATACATATAACACAATCACGAGATCGGCTTACCTATACTATACGTATGTATAGGTTACCTTACATCTCTGTTTGTATCTTGTGTGGTTGTAATATACCTATTATATAGCGACATAATAATATATACTGTTTAAAAATAGGTAATAGGTTACTCGAAAATTTAATGACCATCTTGCATTACGATGATGTGAAACGATCGTTCGATTCAACGGTATTTAATTCATTTCATCCGCATATAGTCTTCGTCATCATAATTTAAAGACGTCAAAGAGCGAAATTATTCGCTCTTTATTGTGTAATGTGCTGTTAAAAAATTAATACTGTTTATACCAGTGTACATTTACGCATACAAATACCAAGAGAAATGTCTGAAGCTTCCTTTGTGTATATAAGAAATTAATTCTAGTCTATTTAATTTTGTTACTGTAATATGGATGACGAACTAGAAGATAAAATATTGTATCAGGTATGTTTTATTTTGTTATTTATATTTAAAGAGCTGCCAAAAAATGATGGTTTTTTATTTATAGCCAAATAGCCAAAATTGTTTTCTTCAATAACTTTTCCTAATAAAAAAATGTTGTTAACAAATATCTTTTTATTGATTTTGATTTTGTAAACATATAGTCGGCACCAATAATCAAATAGCCGAATATAAAAATTCCAAAATTTATAAACTTTTTTTATTCTAAGTTTTTTTTTTTCATTAATCTTGCTTTATTTTTTAGACTTATTTATCACACATGAAGCTGGTGTCAAAATTTGCAATGGGTTTACCCACTGCTGGAATAAATACACCATTGGGTTATTTTTGGAGGATTACTCGAACTTATTTTCTCAAGCCAGAAATTGTATTTTTCATTGTAACATTGTTTGTTATTGTTATTTATTTACAAGCTATTGATGCATGGAGTAGAACATTACTGGGAAAAATTCAATATACTCTTGGAAATACTTCTTCGAAGGTATTATAAATTTTGAAGCTAAAAATTAAATATAATTGTGCATGGGTTTTAAAACATAATTGTGGTACTTGATTTAAGGTATCAAAGTTACAGTTTCTTGTAAGTAACAGTTCAAAAGAGAAACTTGGTTGGGAATTCAAACAAGATTATATTGCTGCTTATGCTGTTCAAGGTCACAGAGCACATATGGAAGATCGTTTTGTTGTAAATAGTGATATAAGTAATACTGGAGTTTCATTATTTGCTATATTTGATGGCCATGGAGGAGAAGTAAGTAAAACATGTTTTAAAGTTCAGGTGAGATAATTTATAGTACAAATATCACAATTGTCTTTTTTTTTTAATTAATTTTAGTTTGCGGCAAATTATGCAAGGGACCATCTCATACCAAGTATTAGTGAACAAGTTGTAAAATTGAAAAGTATAATATCTGGTAAAATTGATGAAAATATACAAGAAAAAGAAAGAGATCAAATTATTGATAAAAAAAATGATGAAGTTCCTACAACTGACAGTCTTGTCATAAGAAGAAAATCTTTGCGTAAAACAGGAAGCACCTCATTAACTGATGACTACACAAAAAAAAATATTGGAATTACAGATCCTGAATTACTCGATAAATTAGATAGTCTTTCGAAAGCTATTACTAGAGAAGTGAGTAATTCAATATTATTTATTATAGATTGTAGATTTATGTATTTTATTCAAATAATATACATTTTTGTTTAAATTATATTCATTTAAACAGGTAAAACCCAGTAGAGTTAAAGAAAAACCACCTCCAAAAATTGATATTGCTAATTATTTAGATGGAGATAAAATAAATTATGCTCGGCTTTTAACAGATCAAGTGCTTGCAATAGATAAACTATTAGTAGATGCAGCTAAAAAAAATATGGATGTTGCAGGTATTTAGAATAATTTATTGACACATAATAATTGTAAAAAAGGTAAATATAACAAATAATTAAATTTTATTCATGTTAAGGTACAACTGCATTAATAGCTCTTTTAGAAGGCAACAAATTAATAGTTGCAAATGTCGGTGATTCTAGAGGAGTTATGTGTGATGGAAAAGGCAATGCTATACCTTTATCCTTTGATCATAAACCACAACAGGTATAAAAAATTAAAAACTGAATTCACTACCAATTGGAAGAAATGGCTCTTATAAACAATTAAATTTATTATTTTAATGTATAATTAAAAATCTTTTTTTTTAGCAAAGAGAAAGAAATAGAATAAACAAAGCTGGAGGAGTAGTAACTTTTAATGGTGTCTGGCGAGTTGCAGGAATTTTAGCGACTTCACGAGCTTTAGGAGATTATCCTTTAAAAGATAAAAAATTAGTTATAGCGGATCCAGACATCTTGACTTTTGACCTTGATGATCATAATCCAATGTTTCTTGTGTTAGCATCTGATGGTTTGTGGGATACTTTCTCAAATGAAGAAGCTGTATCCTTTATAAAAGAGCGTATTAATGAACCACATTTTGGGGCTAAAAGCATCACATTACAAAGTTTCTACAGGTATTTTTGATGTTTTTTTATTTTAGTTACAGCTTTTTTACGATTTTCTTGTTTATTTAACTATCATTTATTTTTTGCAGGGGCTCTTTAGATAATATAACTGTTGTTGTGATAAATCTAAAAAATCGAACAATACACCAAAAACAGAAATAAATTTATTCTATTTTTATTTGAATTTAATTTAAAAAGTTGTAACTGTTTTCAATTTATTACATGACATGTTTCAAAATATTATGATAACAAAAATGTAAAAAAAATCGTAAAAGAAACAATGAACTAAAAAATCAACTAAATATTTACTTATATTTTATCTTTAATATAGAAAAAAATTCATATTAAAATGAATCTAGTCATCACATTAAATCAATTCATCTCTATTTAAGTGTATTATACGATTCAAAACTTAAGCATTATATAAGAATCTATTTTCATAAATAAAAAAATCATAAATGTATTTCTTAATACAAATAAAAATTTATTATCATCATTGCTATATCCATGATGAGAGAAAAATAAACATTTCTAAACGTGCAGATTTGCTAAGCTTTTATTCATTATTGTACAAATCCACAGTTACAAGACGATTATAGTTTTAATCTCAATCAATAAAAAGTAGAAAACTTTATTTCCATTTTTATATTTTAATATGTACAATTAAATTTTACTTAGCAAGCGCATTGGAGATACCACACAACTAATTAAAACAATTATAGCAATTTGAAGATTCCAGTTTTGTAGGAAACAATTTCTATTTTTGCTACTATTTGAAGTCATATTATTTAACTGATTTACACAATTTGGCAGCTTAATATTTGCGTGCATTTGCTTAAAGCTTTAATATTTAATGTTTAAGTCTTATAAATAAATAAAGTATGTACATCTTTATTCAAAAAATAAAGAAAGAAAAATTTGTCATATTTGTGAAAGTATCATTTGAAATCGTAAAATAATGTTTTATAGCACAATTTGAAAAAATTAAAATCGAAATACAATTTTTTATAAGGTGTAAATTAATCATATTAATCAATCAACTTATAACAGTATCATAATGTAACTTTCTATTCTTTTAAAATTTATTTTTTCTTATTTTGCTTTTTTAAGATCCCAGAGGATCAAAGACTGTTTTAAATAATTTTATCATATATTATAACGAAATAACAGAATATTGCATTTTATTAGACAATAGTGAAAATTATCCATTTATTTATTTATTGATTGTCAACCAAGTAATTCAAAGCCTTCTTCTGACGTGGGTCCTGTGACTGCAATTGTATAAAAAAGATAGTTAATTACAGTTTATTTGTTTAAATTACCTACCAATGTTCAAGTTTTAACAATTCCGATTTTTGCATAACAATTTTAATGCTTAAAATGTAAATTTACTTACAAGTAGAAGTTGTAGCTCCTAAAGCTTCTGCTGCGACATCTTCAGCTGGTGACCAATTTGCTGGTCTTTCTAAACATATTTCAAACAGAGGTTGTTTTTCATTTGCAATTAATTCATCCTGCATTAGCCTGCACAAAGACCTAAATTCCTTTTCAGTAGCGCAGAAAAAACACTAAAAAAATTATTAATCAAATTCAAAATGTTTACAAATAAATCGAATTCATCTTTTTATTTAAGAATTGATTTCTTACTAGAGCAACAGAAGGATCCATTCCTATTATTGGTATACGGCTAGCAATTTTACAATGATAAGTAGCATCTATTTCAGCTTCATTATCGTCGGATTTTTGATCTACACTACCAGATCGCTGAGTAGTGTGAGGATCTAAGAAAATAACTTCATCTCCTAAAAAATACAGAAATACAAAAAATAATATTGCTATAATGAATATTTATTTTATAAACTATTACTAACCAATGTAACCAATAAAATATAATGCATGACTTGGTTTTCCTCCTATTAATCCCAAAGATTGAGGAAATTGAAATGAAGTCTAAAATTATAAAAATGTATTAATATTAATCAAAATTTTCATTAATTCAAAAATTAAACGTTAATAATTTACTTTAAGGCCATTAGTATATATAGGATTTATTTCACTTAATCCTAATCTTAATGGAATTAACAGCAAAAGTGGTTTCCATTGGCTAGGTGCTTTCAGTGGTTTTTCTCCATCAACTTCTGCAGTTGTTGCACCTTCCACACGACACTGCCTCACTAATAAATATCAAAATTTTATTTTATTGCATGATGTTTATAAAAATTAATATCAATGTACAATTTTACCAATGTCATTGATAACTAATGCATTGTCCAGAGCTACATGAATCGTGATAGAACTCCATTCATCATAAACAACTAATTTTCTAAAAAAGTATTTAAATTTTTTTAAATTTTGAAACAGAGCTATTTACTGCAATAATTAAATTAAATTAGAATTTACTTTAATACTTGAGCAATGGTATTGGGTCCAAACCATTGACCAACATCTTTTCCTTCTGATGCCCCCATTAAGGCAATTTGATGAATAGAATATGGAGCTGCTCTTCTATCTTCAAAACGTTTTAAAATATTTAAGTATGTGCTACTGCGAGTTTCAGGTGTCCATCTCCAGTCCCTTCCTACAAAAAAATAAAAGATAATGAAATAATTTTTTTAGTTTACCTAGCAAATGAACTAATTTCTTTTTATACCCAGATGTAAAGAAATTAAAGCTTGGCCAAGCACCATTTGACCACATCTCAACATGCAACCCCATCCTTTATCAGAGGTAAAAGTAGATCCAAAACCACCAATAGGGACAAATCCCTTTCTGTAAGTGAACCAAAGTCTTGATCTTATATCCCTGCGAATAGCATCCATATCTAAAATAAAGTGATTTATTATGTAAAATATTTAACTAAATTAAAATATATACAGTATTTGCAGATAACAACAAAAGCAATAAAATTTATATTTACCTTTTTTGGCATTATATTTTTTACCCAATATCCATACCCAATTTTCTGTGTGAGATATATCATCGGAATCATCAGTTGGTGGAAACAAATTCTCCATAATAGTAATTCTTGCATATAATAGTTCCGGTAGGCTCAATAAAGTTTCATGTGAAATAAATATACCTGAACACTAAAATAATATAGTAACCTAAGCAATATTTATCTTTTTGATATTAAATAAATTTGAAATAACATTAGTAATAGAAATTTTTCTCTAATATTATTTAAAAATTAAACTTTACTATTTGGTCAAATTATCTAATCTTAATAGTAGAACATTTACTTATAATTTTAATTGCTTAGAGTTTATACCTTACCTTCAACAAATTCGAAAACATTGGACAAATATATATTAATACAAGGCGCAGTAAGATCTTAATAATTTCATTTTTTAATCTACTGAAGTTCTTTTTAATCCAATGGGGGATGGTTAGTATCGATGCATCATGCATATATGTTTCTACTTGTCAAGTAAGTAACACAAATATGGTGATTGTATCTTCAAGTAAATCAATGACAATTACTTGTGAAAATATGTTGACAGCTGCTTTTATTTACTGCTTCTTTAAGATTCTGAAAATCTCCAAACAGCCTATCAATTACACTCCGTTTGAAACTGATTTAAAATGACTAACCTTCAATTGGTTAAATTGCTTGGTTTAGAGAGTCAAGTAAAAAGTTAGTAGAGATTTTTATATCTTCTTTTTTACCATTTTGCTGTGCAAACACGTAACTTTTACAGATATCATTTAACTCGAGTGCTTTCATCTACGAATTATTTCGTTCTTTATAAAATCACAACTTAACGTGCTTAAAATGTAATTCCTTCCATAATTTAATCCATTACCTACATTAACATTTCTATATTTTAAGTATTTTCGATTTCCAGCTTACAATCATGTCACTCCATTCTTTGTATCTGTTATGACTGCTGTTTATGCTCAAAGTGTTTAGCTGATGTAGAAATCAGTGCTTGTTCCAGATCGTTTCTCAACATGGCAGGTTCTTCTACAATTAACGTGTTCGTTCTATACAGTTCTAAAATTTCTGATTTTTCTTATTAATTATTGCGGGAAATTTGAAATCGTTATTTTTGAATTTTTCTTAATTTTGTGTTAATTATAATTCTCAGGTAGCACATTTTTTAAGTACATACATATTTTTTAAACATTCATAACGAATTAAATTACTTTTTTTCTTAATCATCATGCTGCATGCAATCTTGATCATAATAATGAATTATACCGTTGCACATGCAGTGACTAATATTTGTTTTTTTACATCTGCAGGTGTCTTATTGTCACTACATTTTTTCCACAATTATACGATTCTAATTATATTAATTATTACCATTTTTAATTCTAAGGAAATCGAAAATAAAAAGAAATCGTCGACGTTCTATTATATCGTCAGTTTTTTACATTTGATAATAATCAATTATACATTAGTTCAAGAACCTTTCTAAAAAAAATTGACTATGGCTAATTGTAATATAAAGAGTCTTTATTGTATTTTATATCTTTGAACAAAATCACGTTCAAAACACGTCCTATTGTACATTTAGGAAACTATTATGATTTACGCTTGAACAAATACTACTAAAAAACGCATTACATCATATTAACAGAACGTGATATTTTGTCTTCTTGGCGGCAAGTGTTACTAACAAAAAATCTTAACAGTTAATGATTGAATGGATATATATTATAAAGTGGCAAGAGATCGAGCATCTAGAAAGAACGCTTCTTTAATTTATAGGAAGCACATTTGTTTAAAGGAAGTGTCCAAGAAGGATTTTACTCACTACGAATTCTCTCGCGCAGTAAATACATTAAGGCGTTATAATTTTGGTATAAAAAGTTACTTAAATTTTGTGCAATTAAAATTGAAAAAATGGAACGTAAAGGAGAAATATTAGAAATGATAAAAGAATCGAAAAATAATGCGTGAGTATTAGTGTCTATATTTATTGCTACAAATTTTATAGCTGCATTTTTCAATTTTTTAGCATGTAATTATTTAAATATATAAATATAGCTGTTTAAAAGGCAAAGAAATAATCAAAATATAAATGCTTATTCAGTTTATATCAAGATCACGATGATGAAACTGCTTCGAAATCTTGCTTCAATAGGAGATACATCGTGGCCATAATGGGATTTTTCGGATTTTTCGTATCTTATATTCTTCGCGTCAATTTAAGCGTTGCAATCGTTAAAATGACATCGAACCGAACGTCTATCGACGAAAATGGTCAAATAATTCATGTAAGAAAGCGCACTATCATATAAATATGATTCTTTTTAAGATACATATATAATATCTAATTATAATTAAAAGAAAAAAAAAAAGATTTATAAACTGTAAATTTGTAAAAAATCATGTGCTACTTTAATTTTTTAAATTAGGATCGCGAATTCGACTGGGATCCGAAATTGCAAGGCCACATACTGAGTTCTTTCTTCTACGGCTATATGAGCACCCAATTTTTGGGAGGCTGGATAGCTTCCCGCATCGGAGGAAAACGGGTTTTTGGATTTGGCATTGCCGTCACATCTTTTTTTACAATCGTCACGCCTCCGATAACCAGATACAGTCCCTTCCTGTTAATAGCTGTGCGCATCATCGAAGGGATCTGTGAAGTAAATATAAAAAAATTACATTTCATCGTGGTATGTGTACGTTTCCCCCTGTAATGAGTACTGAATGTCTGTATATTTTAGGGAGTCACTTATCCGTGCATCCATGCAATTTGGGCTAATTGGGCACCACCACTGGAGCGTTCAAAATTAGCGACGCTCGCCTTTTCGGGGAGCTTCGTCGGTACAGTGTTCGCTATGCCCGTTTGCGGGATGATGGCCGAAAGACTTGGCTGGCCAAGTATATTTTATGTCTTCGGAACTCTTGGCCTCATTTGGTACCTTTGTTGGCTTATTATCGTCAAAGATCATCCCGAAGACGACCCTTACATTAGCGCGGCGGAATTGAAGTATATTAAACGCACGCTCGGCACTTCAAAGCGGCAGGTTTATAATTACTTTTAAAATTATTATAAAAGAAAACTGTTTTTTTTTTTCATATAAGCAAAATAAAAATTCTATATTTTTAGGAAGTTTCCCATCCGTGGAAAGCGATTCTTTTATCGCCGCCAGTGTGGGCTATCATAGCGGCGCATTTCAGCGAAAATTGGGGCTTTTACACTATGCTTACTCAGTTGCCTACATTCATGAACGGTAATTTTATTAAATTAAATAAACATTCGGATTATTTAATGTTATAAAACATTTTTTTCTGTCTCCCAAAGATGTGTTAAATTTTAAACTGGAAAAGGCCGGATTTCTCTCGGCGCTCCCGTATTTAGTGATGGCTCTAGTCCTGCAAGTTTCCGGTCAGTTGGCCGATTTTCTCCGTTCGCGAAAAATTTTCACAACCACGCAGGTTCGAAAGATCTTCAACTGTGGTGCCTTTTTAAGCCAGACTATTTTCATGGCTGCGACGGCGTATATTTTAACGCCAGTTGGAGCCGTTGCATGCATTACAATAGCAGTTGGCCTTGGGGGTTTCGCTTGGTCTGGTTTCAGGTATTTTTTTTTCAATTCTTTTTTATTGTATCTTTGTATCGTTCAAATGATTCGCGTAAGCTTCACTTTTATATTTAATATTTTTTTAGTGTTAATTATCTTGATATTGCGCCGAAACATGCAAGTGTCATAATGGGTATTGGAAACACCTTTGCGTCGTTACCTGGAATTCTGAGTCCTATGATTAGCGGCTACATCACTACGAATAAGGTTTTATATGCGAATAAATCTTAAATAAATGTACTTATTTTATTGCGTTTTTTTATATTTTGCAGACGGCAGAGGAATGGAGGCTTGTTTTTTTAATATCCAGTTTCGTTTATCTTAGCGGAGCCATTATTTATGGACTTTTCGCGTCGGGAGAGAAGCAATCTTGGGCCATTGAAATCGAAAATCCTGATATTGAGTACAATTCAACAGTCGAGACGGATGGAGTTTAATTGTAATGAAAAATTGTACCATTATTTTACAATCAGTATCAAAAGATATGAAATGTGATAAAATATTAATTATTATTTAAATTAATTATCTTTTTATTATAGACGTATCTTAATTATTTGTAAAAATTAATATTGATTAGGACTAAATAAAATATAAAAGAATATGGAAGTAAGATACTAGATAAATAACATTTTTTTAACGTTAACATTTTTTATTAAAAAATTTAGGTAAAATATGTAAACTACATTTCTGTACAAGTATTATAATTATTTTCTTGATACTAGTTCAGATGTGATACCTCATAAATATGTATAATAATACGGATGGAGATTATTAAATGAAATGCGCTAATAATTATAATTACACTTTTAATAATGTTGTACATACATTGACTGAGGAACTTTCTACATTAAAAAGGTACTCAGATGTGGTATAAAAATACTTTTAAAAACTACTTTTCTTAAAAAGAAATTCAAAATTTTTTTTATAAGTAAATATAACATGTATCACTATATATTTATGTAAAAACATTAATCTATAAATTATTTAGTGATTTAACAATTTAATAAAAAGCTTGTTCGGCAAATAAATAGATCAAGTATATTGCAAATTTTTACATCTTTTTTATCTACAGAAAAAATGTAATGCAATAGAAATTTTTAATCTAATAGAATATTATTGTCACTCTTAAATGAAAAATTTTTAAATTAATTATTTGCGAATGTCATTTTAGATGACCACGTTTTATCAGCCTTATGTGTAATAATAATATCATTTTAAAAGATTGTCTAAGCATTGCCCATAGCTTTTTGTTCATTCCACACTTGTAAAAGTTCTTCTGAATTTTGATAACCATGTGAACTAATAACATATTTGTAATTATATTTAGTGTAATCTTTCTTATAGAAGTGAAATTCTTCACAATGAAAAGGTTCTATGTCAGCCTTTTTTGCAACAAGACCCAAAAATATGTCATCAAATTTAAAAAATTTTGTGTACATACTAGCATAATACATATCAATCAGAGCTTCTTTAGATACTATATAAGCTCCTGCTGTAACATAAGGTGGCCATAAATGATAAGGATATTCTTTTAAAGAAACATACCATTTCGATGTTTTATGCCTATGTGGAGAAGAAACAAATACGTAACCAGCAAATAATCTAACATCGTCTGATAATTCAAAATCAAATAACTGACGTTTTCTTCGCAGACTAGTTTCACTACCTGTTCTATTTCTTTTTTCCATCCATCCAACATTATTCAACAAGATAGTATTTTGCTCAGTTGATCTCTTTAATCTATTTTTTAAGTATTTGACATTGTCTGCAAACAAAATAAATAATTCTAAAATTGTTTGGAATAATGTTAAATTATTTTACATAAAAATTATTATATTTACCGAATTTCACAGCATCTTTCAAATAATCTGGATATAAAGCTGGATTTCTTAAAAACCTTAATACATTTTTTAGAGATATGTACATATCATCATCTACAAACATATAAAACTTTGAATTGGAGCAATAATTGATAGCCCATTTAAAGCCCATCATAGTCTTGATGGTATTGTTGTAATAAGAGTCAATACAATCTATTTGCACAATATCTTGATATTTAACAGATTCTAAATTGATTTTGGCTTTTAGTTCATCATCATCTTCATGCATTCCCAGTAAGAAAACAGTTTTAACCGGAACATCGGAAAATCTTTTTTCAAAGCCCCATGAATTTCTAATAGCCATTCTTCTATGAAAATTTTCTGCTGCAGATTTTATTAGTATAACAACTTTTAGTGTTTTGAAATTAGGTTCTAAACATTTATTTCTAACGTCATGAATAAACGAAAAATTGAATTCATTGATGGGTTGCATGGTTGGTTTTTCTTTTTGTCTTAAGGCAATTATAAATTCGTGAATATCTCCTTCATATGGGTAGACAAAGTTTTCATCAAATGGAATTTCAAACATGTGAGTAAACACTCCAAAGAAATCCAGGAGAAAAATTACACCTAGGCCACCAATAACATGTTTTAGTTTTATTTTGGAAAATAATCTTACGCTTACTTGACGACATGGCTTTATCAGACAGTACATTTTATATAATATTACTGCTAATATCTATACCTATAATCTATAACAAAATAAACATTGATAAATAATAATCACCAATTTAAGAACATTAAATTTAATTGTAATATCTAAGTATGTTTACTCTTTGATAAGGCACTTATTTGCAGATTAAAATCACAGCCAGAGTTATTTTTCAAATCTTTTTTTCAAATAAAATCATTGTGTTGTCTTTCATTTGTAAAATTCTACATTTTCTCATAACTCAACAGTTCAATTTACAATTACATTTGCGTAGAAAGTATACTGTAGCAAAAAAATTCCACATGTTTCTTTAATTTTACTCACTGATGAGTATTATAATGTCTTTTGCTTCCGTGTGTAACTTTTTTTGTATTTTTCTAGAAGAAAGAACAAAATTAAATTAATATCACATGATAAAAGAAAAAAAAACATTTGAGAAATTCTACAATAATACACTGACTCTTATACTTTATATACCCATGAAAACTAATAATTTCATGACAAATATGAGCATTTTTTTGTAGATTTTACTGATTCTCTGCTCTTCCTTTCCTTTTTAATTCATAACAAAAATCTCAAATATGTTTGCATTATTTGAGTGAAATGATCTGCAGTCATACTATTTTGATATTTGTAAAATGAAGTGCACAGGTAACCTACATAACTTTTTTCCTTATTTTTTCTCCTATTTGATTAACTTAGTTATATTCAGATGTGTATCTACGAAAAATAAACAAAATGCATTCCTCTAGCTCTTTTTTCACAATTTCATTGCTTAATTAACGTGTACGTACAATGGTACAGAGCGTCCAGAGCGATCAAAAACAACCCATAACCCAATAATATTGCAGAACTACAGATTCAGAGAATAGCGAACTGCTTTACCTAGTGCGCGCACGCATGTGGGTATATGTGCACTCACACCGCACAAGTCACAATACAAACTTATCTGATTATATCTATATGTGTATTGCGATCGTGAGACGAGTTGAGCTTGATATGTCCTTGACCAACAACCAATGAATTCTCTTTAAAGTTTAAACCCTATACTTACTGCTTTTCCAAATCCACATTGTACACCTATAATACTCTAGCGTGAAATAGTTCAAGATGGCGCTGTTAATATTGTCAGTTTGTTTTTATTTTCATTTCTGCAACAAAGTCGAAAAATGTGATTTTAAATAATCAGCAAAACAAAGGACTGTTCGCAAGGTGTAATAAAAAAAAAAAGGAAAACCACCCCAGCATTGTATTTGTAGTAGCCTGGACAAACATCTGAACTCCCAGAAACGGGTGGAACGTGTAAAAGGATATAATATCATATAATAGGAGAGACGTTGAGTGGATCGTCAGTGCACATCAGTGTTTTTTATGCAACTCGCAGGAAGAATTTCTCAGGCATAGGCTTTAACTTTTGTAAACTGAAAAGTTCGGGAGGGATTGGAGTGTATCTCGTATCCGTATGGTCGACTGACGTCCGCCGAGACCTGTGCTGTGGAGTATAATAGCTACAGTATGTGTTGACTGTTGAGTGTTGAGACTTGAGAGTGTCGAATCTCGGGTTCTGCGATAATGCTCACCTGTTTTCATTCACTACTTGATTTTTCTTTCTTTCAAGTGCACCATTCTTAACCTGTTCTCAATATCTAGGTAAACAGTGCAATAGTTTAAGAGTCGGTCTTACCTTTAATTTTATTCAGCATTGTTTGAGAGTATACTGTAGAATTCATTTGATTTAAATATGGTAACAACATTTTTTTGCATATCCATGAATTTTGGAGCAGCTTATCGGAAGGCACAAAGCTATGTTGCTTATCTTAAAAATCATTATGAGGGCGTAATCGTAATTGACTGATATGAAATTTAATTCAATGTTTAGTTTCCAAATCTATATCTATTTTTCATTGGTATAGAGAATTATTGACTACAATTAGTTATTACTCCATTACTTGTTTATAAAGTTAAAGCAAATGTTACAATTCTTCCCTTAAAACCATTAATTTGCTAAAAAAGGATTAGTTTATTAGTAAATATCAATATAAATAGTTAGAGGTGATATGATGGATTCCAGTGATAGAGGTTAGTTTATATCAAACAAGTTTTTTTTTTATTTATTACAGATGACAATTTATAAGTTGTATTAATCATATAGTTTGCAGATATTTATTTTATATTTTTAAATTAATCAAAATATTATTCCCGTTTTGTACACGGAAGGCTTACTGTACTAAGTCTAACAAATGGACTCTTCTGTATAAATGCATGTAAAAAAATATTATTTGTAAAAAATTAATATATTAAGTAATTTTTACAATCACTTACAAGTATTATACGTATAATTAACTACATAATTCAATAATGAGTTAATGTGATATATTTTGTGTTTTTTAGGATTGAATCTCGACAGTAGCAATATGTCAATTTCTTCCTTAGGTCCTCAAAGTCCCCTTGATATGAAACCTGATACAGCAAATTTAATGAATCCTGGAAATTTTAGTCCTTCAGGTCCTAATAGTCCTGGGTAATTATTATACTTTTGATTTCTATAAGAATACTTTCATTTTAATTATTTTAATTTTAATTGATTATTATTTTGCAGATCCTTAAGCATGAGCTGTTCCAGTAATATGGCCAATCCATCTCCTGGTGGACAAAATAAAAGTGGAGGAGGCTCTCCATATCCTCCTAACCATCCTCTTTCAGGTAGCAAACACTTATGCTCAATCTGTGGAGATCGTGCAAGTGGTAAACATTACGGAGTGTATAGGTAGATAACAATTATTAATTCTTGATAATTTAAAGAAAATACAAAGGTACTCAATTAATATACTTTCAGCTGTGAAGGTTGCAAGGGCTTTTTCAAAAGAACTGTTCGAAAAGATCTTACATATGCGTGTAGAGAAGAAAGGCGCTGCTTGATCGACAAACGACAGCGAAACCGATGTCAGTACTGCCGCTATCAAAAATGTTTGACAATGGGAATGAAGCGAGAAGCCGTGCAAGAGGAACGTCAACGAACGAAAGAGCGCGAGGCTGCGGTCGCTGGAGCGGCTACTGGTTCAGAAGCTGTCGAGAGTACCAGCGGCTCACACGCGGACATGCCCATTGAGTTAATTCTCGAGGCTGAAAAACGCTTTGAGTATTTAGCTGAAAATCAAGCGTCGTACGAGCAATACAGTAATCACAGTAATAAACAAATGCGCCACATGGTAGAATGGGCAAAAAGGTTGCCTCAATTTACATCTTTACCACTTGAAGATCAAGCGACGCTACTCCGCGCAGGCTGGAATGAACTTCTCATCGCTGCCTTCTCACACCGTTCAATAGATATTGAAGACGGTATTATTCTTACTACGGGTTTAACGCTGCACAAAAATTCAGCTCAACAGGCTGGGGTAGGCGCTATTTTTGAGCGTGTACTCACTGAGCTCGTGCACAAGATGAAGAGCATGAAAATGGATAAGGCAGAGTTAGGCTGCCTTCGGGCTATTATCCTTTTCAATCCAGAGATACGTGGACTGAAGGCACCACAAGATGTTGATTTATTGAGAGAAAAAGTCTACGCAGCACTCGACGAGTATACTCGACTGCATCGACCCGATGAGCCTGGTCGTTTTGCAAAACTTTTATTGAGATTACCGGCCCTCCGCTCCATTGGTCTGAAATGCACAGAACACCTATTCTTTTTCCGACTTTTAGGCGATGCGCCTCTCGACGACTTACTTACTGATATGCTCGAATCACCATCCGACTCTTAATTATTACTTTCTTTCAACCTCCTATACTTACATATTTAGAGCGATCAGTGAAATCAAAATATTCTTAGATTCTTTAATGAATTTCTTTTATAATCTTCGTTTTTAAATTCATTCTTTAGAAGAATAGCTTACAGTTAAGCCGAAGTTATCCCTTCAAGTGTTATCTAAATGTTAGCTTGAACTAAATATTTCACTTATTTAGTTTTTGTACAAAAATTGCTGTTGATACAATGTACATTAAAATATTGCAATTGTAAAATTAACTATTCAAAGGTAAACTAGATGTTCAAAAGTTAAATAATCATATTTATTCTATATTTGGAAATGACTATGAGATCGTAATAATGCTTTAAACTGTAATTTATAATAATGTAGTTACAAAAAAATTAGGAGTATAAGGATGGTATATTTTTTATTCAATAATAAAACGTTACTTAGTTTTAATTTATGAATGCTTTTACTCAATAGTATATTTTTATCAGCTTAATTTTTTATTTAAAAATATCTCATTATTTTTAACGTTTGTTTTCGAACTTTTAAGCCACAGTTAAAGTCACGAAAAAAAAAATGAATTTGAAATAATGAAAAAATTATATTATATTATAAATAATGACGTTAAAATACAATAAAACTTATTTTTAAAAATAATTTTAATAAATAATGTATTTACTTTACACCTCTTCATGTCTTTAAACTTATTATTTATATTTATTAAAAAAATATTTAATTATCCACTAGAGCTTAAATCACAATTTTATTTTGTATGAAAAAAAATTTAATAAAATATATATTAAGTAAATAATTTGATAAATAACTTGATTTTAATCAAAATGAACACGTAAAATTTGTTAATAGGGTAGGTTTATTGTAATATAATTCTAAAATTCAATTAAGTTTAATACAGTTCTTTTTTTTTTGATCATTTATTCTTGTTCCACCTTCCTTATTATAACATGATATTTACTATTGATCTCAGTATTCAAATTGCAGTTGTTGTATTATTATTTTTTTTAAATGTGATGCAGATATTTTTTTGTATAATTTTAGCTCCAATATTATTTACACAATGTTGACTTAAAAATTCACCATTCACACAATAAATCGTTGTATGGAAGAAGCATTTTTAAATAAAATTTCATCGTTCACATGGTCAGTTACAGTCTTCATTCTGTTCATCTGTGAAAAAAAAAGAATTAAATTTTATTAAAATTCATTTGTAGGAATTAAAACTTTTAAATTTAAATAACAAAAATTATATTATTGGTTTAGTACAGAAAGATGCAATCTCAGATAAACAAAAAGTACCCAACTTTATGGTAATGTCTCCCAAAATTTGCATATTTCTGCTATGAAACAAAAATATAGTAACAAACATGTATAATTCAATTCTTGAAAATACATGGATGCATTTTCACTTAATATACCTAAAAATTGAAATTTTACTTACAAAAAATTTAAAAATTAGTTGTATATTAAGATCATTTTAAAACTTCTCCTCTTCTAAACCATGTTTAAAGAACATAAGCACTGGTACAGAGTCACCATCGATTTCCCGATATTCCATCAATGCAACAAGTCCATCGATATCCATTGATTCTCCAGTAAAGAACTGAAGTTCCTTAAATCGGCCCAAAATATCTTTCATTACTTTGTTCATATTTGTTTTAAAAACCTCAACTTGGTCAGGTGCCTTCTCTTCCAATTTAGCTACAAGCCTATAAAACAGTGTTAATTAAATATTAATATTCTAGTATCTAAATAATGAGCAGCTGTCCAAAGGGTCAACCAAACATACTTGAATAAAAGTATTCACTTATTTTATGTCAACCATCTAGATTCAATATTATATAAAAAGAATTATTGGAACTTACTTCTTCATATAATCTTTAAGGTATAATGTGTATGATTTCTTGTCATTAAAAGCATAAGTTTCTTGGAGTCTGTGATTTAAAACAACATCTACTCCTGATTCAACTGCCTCGTCAGTACCTTCATCTGCTTCTTCTGCTGAAGGATTGAAACCAGCAATATCTATCTCTCCAGCTTTTCGGCTAACAAGCTAACAATTATTTGTATAAATATTCTATTGCTAATTTTTATTTTTATTTGTATTATAATTATAAATCTTCTTTAAAGTAATTACCTTTCCGTACACTTCGTAGATGACATCATCAACAAGTTTCATTTTATATGTGTCGGAGAACATCTCATCTCCTGAAATAGAAATAAATTTGTTTAAACATATCCATTATAAATGCATGTTTATTTATAGCAGCTCAAAATAAGAATAACATTTAAATGTAAGGAATTGTCGAATATGTGTATGTACATATGTGTCATTAGTGTATGAAGGGGGAGCAAGCAGTGTATCTACCTTCTCACAAGCAGAAATTTTACGTAAAAAAATTGCAAAGTTTTTGAACAATAGAATAAAAATATAAATACAGAATGCAAGACGGAGAAAAAAGATTTATTTTTACCAGTAAAAAGGTCCTTGTAGATCCTCATTTTGGAAGATGGAAAAAGATTTGATCGGAGCTAAAACTAAATCGACACAGTCACCCAAAAGAGAGGACCGGAAAGGAACGGCGAATAAGGACAACGCAGGTATTAGAGGTTATGAGGAACGTTGTACAGAACTAGAAAGTGGTACGTGGTATTGAAACTATAGATACTACGTAAATCGAAATAAAATTAGTAATACATTTCCATATTTACCATTGATTATTTTTCAATAAAATTTAATTATTAACTGTAGCTAATCAAGGAATAAAAATTTACTAAACATTTTTGTGTTTACTTGCAATTTAAATTTTATTTACATTCAAATTAAATACCGATATGTAACGAATTAATGACAGTATAATTGAATGAGTTAAGTATGCACTATTGATCAACGTAGTGTATGTTGCTGACAAACCTGCGTTGCGTCATTTCCGGTTTCCAAAGGAATGTACTATATATGTTTCGACTACTTGGCGGCACTCGGCAGACGCAGACGGTAGTGTTGTATTCATCAGTCGTACAGTCGTTGAGTCGTTCATTTGCTAATTTAGCGTGGCCTCGTGGAGTCGATAGCGTGGCTTTAGAAAAGGTACCTTAGAACGTGGTGATGAGCGTAGTCGGCGCTTGGTCAATGTAAAGCAACGCGTGCAACAGAGTAGACGCTGAACCACGTGTGACGTCTAATTTTTTCTTTGTTAATAATAAATTAATATACGTAACAATTTTTGTTCAGATTTGACACATAGAAATTGTGAAATAGAATATTTTGAAAAATGGCAGAAACAAACAACGATGTTAAACCAGAGAATGATGCAACAACAGAAGAGAATTTGAAAGAAGAGGTTAAGTCAGATGCCGTGCCGGTCGAGAGTAAGAATGAGGAAACTAGCAATAATGATGATAAAACTGAAGAAAGTAAAACTGAAGAAAGTAAAAATGAGATTGAAACGAAAAGCAGTGGCGACGATGCAAAAGAAGCTGCCAAGGACGAACCATCGAGTGAGGTGCTTGAAAAGATTAAGAAACAAGTTGAGGTAAGTCGATTGTTAAAAAAATAAATAAATAAAAAACAAGCTTTAAAATTATAAAGAAAAATTGATTGCTAATTCATTATTGTAGTTTTATTTTGGAGATGTAAATATGCAACGGGACAAGTTCTTAATTGAGCAGACAAGACTCGATGATGGATGGGTTCCAATGACAGTTATGTTAAATTTTAAAATATTAGCATCTTTGAGTAAAGATATTGAAGTTATTCTGAAGGCTTTGGAAGACAGTGATCTGATTGAAATTTCGGAAGATAGGAAAAAGATACGTCGCTCACTAAGTAAGCCTTTGCCTATTTATGATGATACTTATCGTAAAGATCAGGAAGCAAGAACAGTTTATTTAAAAGGATTTTCAATGGACGCAAAGATGGAAACATTAAAAAATCATTTTGAACCATTGTTCAGCATTGAAAATATTATTGTAAGTATAATATCAATGTATTACTATAAAGTTAACTTTTACATACTTTATTAATATATTTTTTCTCACTACAATTTTTAAGATGAGAAAGTATAAGAAAGACAAAGAATATTTCTTCAAAGGATCAATTTTTTTGCAATTTACTACCTTGGAAGAGGCTAAAAAATTTATGGACCAGGAATCAGTAAAATATAACAATGTAGAATTAATTAAACTATGGTCGTAAGTATGAATCAATTAATTTGCCAAATTTTTGACATATTTTATAAATAATTTATTATTTATTCTTAGAGCTGATTATGCAGCTGCTAAAGAAAAAGAAAGAGAAGAGAAACGACAAAAGAAAGCTAAAAATCAAGATAATGCAAAGACTGATGATGTAAGTTGAATGGAATTTAAGTATAGTATTGGAAGAGTAAATTAATTTAATTTATATAAATCTGTTAATATTATTTTATCGTAATTTCAGAACAAAGAAACAAATAAAAACAATGTACAAGATAAAATGAAATTTCCAAAAGGATGTATTCTTCACATTTCAAATATTACAAAAGGAATCAAACAAGATGATATAAGAGAGAAAATTACAGAATTAGAAAGTGAAGTAGCTTACATTGATTATAGTGCTGGTGATAAGGAAGGATGGGTTCGTCTTCAAGGTGAAAATTCTGCTGCTGATTTAATTAAAAAATTAGACTCAAATAAGGTTTGTAATATATCTTTTCTTTTGCATATCATTTTATTTTATTCACGATAAATTTTTTATTTAAAATACTTTTAATTTCAGTTGACAGTTTCTAAATGCGATATTGACTGCAAATTATTAGAGGGCGAAGAAGAAGAGGCTTATTTAACTAAAATAAGAGAAAATATGGCTAGTCATAGAATGCGTTTCCGTCAGAAAGGTAAACTAATTTTATAAATTAAATGTAGTGTTGAAATTAGAAAATGAATTTAAAATAATATTTAAAATGATGAATTGCCATGCTAATACTGAGGGATCTAAAGGATCTTGCTGAGTTGAAAGAATTACATAAACTGATTTCCATATTAATATGAAAATCGAAACTTTGATAGTTATTACATAGATACATAATAGAATTATTTTATTTTTGCAGGTCGAAACGGCAAAAGAGGATTTAAGCGACGTCACAGTCCACACAGGGATAACGCAAAAAAAATTAATTTGGGTGACTAACAGGCATATTTATTTATGCCAATTATGCAAAACAAATAATCTTTAAAAGAAAAGTTACAAATAAATATTTTATCCTATTTGTATCAAACAACTGCTCAGTTAAAAAAGTGACAATTTCATAATTTTGTTACATAAAATTATAATGTTTAATTCTTATTTTTAATTAGAGTACATATTGTTTAATTCAGTTTCTGTTTCTTTTTCTACATAATAGCTTTAATTTTTTAATTATTATTATTGAAAGTGTAATGTTGCACTGGGTAAATATATCCAAGGGTATTTGAAAGTAAATTTAAAATTGGAGTTACAATATTGTAAATTTATGAATAATTTTCATGCTTTCAATTACCTTCGTGATTCAAATTAAACAATATGGAAAGAAAAGATTTTCCTACATTGAAGTATATTTTTTCTATTCCTGGTCTAAATTAATATTTAAAATGTTGATTCATGTAGAATTCCAATCATTCGTGTGAGAAAATGTTTTTTGCTGGTGACATATGTTTAAATATAAATTACATGTACAAGCTTTGACATATAAACTTTTTTTTAAAAAATTGAATGTTCTTTTTATTTCATATCATCTTATTAAGATATAGAAAGGTATAAATAAAATAACAAATTTTTATTAAAACTATTTATTTTGTAAAAAATATAATTTCACTTTTATTTTCTACCAAAGTATAAAAGTTTCCATAACCCAAAGCCTTAAATAATAATATTAAATATAACAGGAATGTTTTTTATTTTATACAAAGATTGCATAACATTTTTATAATTAACTATTCAAAATCGTTTCTTTTGTTCATTACATTGAATGTATTTTTAACACTAAATAACTTTTAATTATTACTTTACTTGACAAACTTTGTTACATTCATTTATACCTGAAACCTAATAATAAACGCAGGGGCCTATTTCCCTGCAATCTTGTTTATATTATTTGATGTTTCTTAAAGTACTAGACTTACAACGAATTTTTTACATTGTCATGACTAGATTTTTCATCATTTGAAGATCTTTTTGTTTCAGATTTTTTTGCTGTGCGGTCTTCTTTTGAATTTGATGATTGGGTAGTTGGTTTTTGTGTAGTTACACTTTTTGGTTTTGGTGTAGTTGTAGTAGTTGGCTTTTGTGTGGTTGTAGTAGTTGGTTTTTGCGTAGTTTTTATTGGTTTTGGTGTGGTTGTGGTGGTTGGTTTTGGTGTTGTGGTGGTGGTTGGTTTCTGTGTTGTGGTGATTGGTTTTTGTGTTGTTGTGGTTGGTCTTGGTGTTGTTGTGGTTGGTGTTGATGTAGTTGGTTTTTGTGTTGGAGTTTTAGTTAAATTTTCTTTAGATTTAGCTTGGTCGGGAATGTTTTGTTTTTTATTCACTAGATCAGGGAATGCTTGTTTTAATGGTACTCTAGCTATGTACTCAACAAATGGTGATCCAAGCCATAAGTAATCGTCGTGAATAAATGCAGAGCTCATACCACTGATACTTCCATCATTAGTATAAGCTGCATCTATAATTTCACCCAATTCATTTATTCTAAGAACAGTAACTGTTTTTGGAGCCAAAAAAAGCATACTTTCAAATCCTCCTATGTAGTGAATAACTTTCTCAGCATAAGGATTGGGATAGTAAGAATTCAAACACTTGAAGGGAGCTTCTAATAAAGCCAGCAGTCTAGCCCCCAAACGTCGAATGTAAGGATGAGGCATGATAGATTGTGATAATTGAGGATGTTGAGAATCTGCATATACTATAAGAGTGACCAAGAAACCATTGTTATTGTCAGAGTGTACATTATCAGGCATTCCTGGAAGACCTTCTACAAAAATTTCTTGTTTGCCAGCTTTAGGCCCTTTGATATTGTACTTAATAATACGAGAAGACATAGTTTCTAGTACAATAATGAAACTTTCATCTTTACTTAAAGCAACTCCATTTGCGAATCCTAAATCATGTAAAAGAACTTGATTCTTTTTCGTTGCAGCATTATATCTGATTAATCTGCAAAATATTTTTTAATGAAATAATAATGTTCAAATTAGGACATGGGTAAGTAAAGAAAATAAAATAATTCTAAAGTTGTGAATTTGATATTATAGATCTTATTACCTTCCAGATGGATTAGACAAATAAGTGTAAGCTCCATCTTCAATAGAAAATTCTGTACTAGAATCTGACCAATAAATATCTCCATTACTTGCAATATCTAATGTGTTAACTATCATTGGAACTTTTCCCTCTATAGGTTCCTTACTATCAACAATTTTTTCATATTTTCTTGTTTTAACATCAACTTTAAAGATTCCATAATAACTATCACAAACGTAAAGAGAGCCTTTTGCATCAAACTTCAATCCTAGAGGTCTACCACATTTAGATTCTTGCCATATTCCATCTAAAATATTTTAATAAGTGTGAATTATCTGATACATCATTTTTTAAGCTATTCAACAATCATTTTGAACTGTCTTATATTCTTACCACAGTCTTTGCCAAATTTAACAATAGGGATCAGTTTTTCTTTTGTCACCTTAACTACGTAACCACCATGGATACCCGTATAAAGTTCCCCATTGTAAGAAGCATATGCTTCAGCACCTTTAACTTGACCTTTAAATAAAATTTCTGCGTTACTCAGTCTTTCGTTAATTGCAAGTTTATTTTCCAGTTGTTTTGGCTCGACAATACTGAAAAAAAAATATATAAATTCTCTTTACTTTTTAATTTTACAAACAAATTAGTGATGTTAGCTGTTCACAATTTCTTCTCAAACATTTAAAAACATGCATAATGGTTAACTAAAAATTATTTACCTATATTCCTCAAACTTGGCGTAAGGAGGTAGTCCAGGAATAAAAGTGATTGCAGCAAGAATTGTCCCAATATAAATGATGCTAGTGCCAATCGATTTTAAATAACCCATGTTGTGCGTTCAGATGACCGGCAAGAAATACTAAAGAGACGATTATCCAGCTAAATCGGCATAAAGTTAAATCACAATTACTCTCATATCTCCGCAACAAAGTCGTCGATAATTTCTAAAGACTAATATTTTACGACTCTCCGTAACAAAAAGAAAAGCTAATCGTAAATTAAATATTCAGAACGGAAACTCACCACTGCGTTTGGTCGAGGACGAAGGCTAATCTTCTTCCATGAAAGAGGTGAAGAAATCGCTGACGTGTGACTGGCCACTCTTATTTGCAACGAGGCTATCACATGCGAGCAACGAGCGGTATACTGGCTGATACAAAAGACGGTGATAAAATATTCCTTAATTATTATACAGAGATAATGGATTCGCAGTTGGGTCAATCTTTTCGTAAAGGTCAAATTTGCACATGGCGTGCGCGACCCTGACGTGTGCGAGTGTGTGCAACGCGCGCGCGCGTCTCAGATGCTCATTGGCTGCAAGTGTACAGAGTCTCGAGGTCTGGACTCCGGAGTCCGGAGGGTCGGTTGGGCCAAACTCGCTCCTCGCAACTTTGCCGAATACTCTTTGGGTATTATAAGCCGTGCCGCCGTGGCTGCCTGCGCCGGGGAATATAACGCCGCGTCGTCTCCTTTGACTGGTTAGCTTCTTACTGGAGTCGAGTCCGAGCGCGACAAGCAAAAACCCACTGCACTCGGCTTACCGTTATAACTCGACAGTCTCGACGGTCCCGCGGCTAACTCTTCTTCTCCTTCCTCTGACCCCTCTTTCGATTCCGCCGATCCTCCTGCGAAGATTCTGAGTTGAATCTTGCTTACGTTGCTCGAGCGACGCCAGCAATCAACGCGATTTTTGTCATAGCATTTATTCTCTATACATTCGTCCTGGAGGGGAAAAAGAAAAATTTTAAAAGACAGAAACTACCTGTCTGTATAATTTATTAAATGTTGTCTGATTTGATTGGCTAACGGCAAATAAGTTTGCATTATTGTTATAATTTTAAGGAAAAAAAATTAGACAATCGAGCTTGTTTTGTAAACTAACATTTTGACATGTACTAAATTTTTGAATTAATTGGTACTATAAAAAAAAAATAACAAAAAAAATTAGCAAAATTTAAAAAACCAATTGGGAATTTTTTAAAATTTTAAGTTTAAACTTCTTTAGCTAAATGGAATCTATAATCTGCTCGTTTCCAGTCGATGTACAATGTTTATTTGACACAGAATTTACGCCTTACTTAAAAACCGCTTGCACAGTTCTATTAGGATGGATCATTGTCTCATGGATTTGGCACGTACGTACTTTTAACATAACGAGTCTTGATAAAATTTTTAAAGAAAGGAAAAAAATTATTTTTCAAAGGGTTAAGGTTACATGAAAAATTAATGACTTATACTGAAGTACTTTAAAAGCAGTAGATACTTATCTTAAAATATTTTCATCTGCATTTTTTTAACAGATTGTGTGTATGTGTTTTGCACCGGCAGCAGTGAGCGCATTGGCGATATTTTTAATATGCCCAACGACGCTGGAATGGTTTCTTAGAGAATTAGGACCGACCGTCGAAAGAATCGCGTGTGGTATCGCTGATAAAGTAAATTATTTATCATCGTCGAGTTAATGCCATCATCACCACTGTTATGTTACTGTGGACATGTCAATACTTCAAAGTGGTTTTCCATTCACAAATTAAAGTGAGCCTGGCGTAATTACATACCCTACATTTATAAAAAAAATTTAATGTAATAAAGTATTTTCCCCTCGACTTCCAAATTAATTACGGGATTTGCATTATTTCTGGTTCTTGCAAAAAAACATCAAAAGCTTATTATATGTAATAATTTCTACAATAATTAAAAGCAGAATTGGGCGGAAAAACGAAGTGACATTATGATAAAGCTGACTTCGTTGAGTTGCTGCAAGAAAATAACTTTACATATTTTTGACATTAACATCGTTTATTTATCTATTTTTTTTATTATAAAAACTTGGTCGTTGGTTTCGGAAATTTCTTCAGTGATAAGTTCAAGCAGAGTTGATATTTCCACTTATTTGATTTTGCATTACATCTGGATCGTCGAGTACTATTGTTGTTGTAGTACTCATCGCAGTTAGCACGTAACGAGTTTGCAGGATTGCTAGGCTCATCGAGTACTATATTTTTAAATAAAAAAAATTAATTTATATTCATGAAATGTTTTACTTCACTCGTATTATTTTTATCTCATCTCATTTAATAAAAGTTTAATCATTATTTACGGAAATATGTGAGCTCCAAATAACTATAAATCCGATAAAATTAATTGATTTGCAATTACTTACTATCATTAATCTATTTGTTTGACGTAGTACAAATAGGAGAAATGGATCTGTTAAAGAAATAGTCAGTTCCAATAAATTTGAAAAGGCGGCGAATGCAACTAAAACTCCACTTAACGTGAGCAGGAAAATTAACTCGACGACCTTAAATAGTAACTGAAAATAAACAAGATACATTTGTATTTATAAGACAAAGATACGTATATATCTATTTATGTATATATGTAAATTTTTCTTTAGAGAACTTACGCAAATTACAGACATTTTCTTTTTTTAACGAATAATTTTTTTTTTTTAATATAATTTTTTTTAAATTATTATAGCATAATAGCACTGTAAATTTTTCTATTTCTAACCTTGCTTTCGATAAATAAAAAAGGTTTTAGGTTGATTTTGAATCTGCGACTTTCGTTTTTTTTCATTTATTACTCGAAAATCGAGTGAAATTCAAATTTGGTGCTTTATTTCTTATATTTTTCCTGAATTTAATTTTTACAATGTTTTGCTGTGATAAGATTTAATTTGAATAGATGCATTTTTAGTACTATCTGCAAAATGAAATTAGTTTTTTAAACGTTCAAAGAACCTAACTGCAAGGAAAGATAACGAAACGTGTTATTAAACGATAACGTTGTATTAACTGTTGAGCTGATATAATTGTTGTAGCAACATTTATTAATGCGTCCAATTATTAGAAATTAACATAAATTTTAACGCAAGATTTGGATATGTACTAGATTACGTTCCTTTATGGTCAAAAATTTAGTTTAATATTTTGACCATGCATATAGCGTATACATGTCGAATAGTTATTACATAAATTTGACAACAAATTAATTTAATATTAAAACATTGAGTGGAAGTAACTTCGAATATAATGTCTATATCCGTTTTGGGTGACGCTCTTACGGAAAATGTAATAAAATACCGTAAAAATGTACTGGGCATACAGTTTTATTGGTTGTACTTGTTCTTTTGTGAATGTTGTTTTTAACAAATATTCACATAGGATATCAGGATCAGAGCGATCACTTATAATATAATTATAGTAAATCATTGCGGAACTTGCGCAGGAACATATTTTACTATACTTATTACACTATTCCCCATTACAAATTTTTTTTTTATAATGTAGTCCTTTTTTTTAATTACGTACATATATTTACATATAAGATAGAGTCGATAAAATTGTTTTGTAACTTGCAATTTAAAATGTTGTTTCTTCTTAAATGCTATTTTAAAATGTTTTATTCAAAGCTGTAAGGATGATTCAATTTTACAAAATAAGTAGACTTTCGAAAAATCGGCGCCGAAAATTTCCTTTAACTTCTACATATGTTTTAAATTTTATTATCGCGATGTGCCTTTTTAACTTCTGGACTGCAGTTACTATGATTTCTTATTGGGAATATCCAATCTGCAATAAAAACTTTAGCACTTCTGAACTTTGAATGCTTTTAGTCATCGCTTCTACAGAAGTAACTTTTAAAACGGGAATAAAATGAAAATTTGCATTTCATGAGTCGTGACGGTTTTCACTTTATACGTTATAATATTACAAGTCTTCCAAATATCACAATGACAGAACATGATGTATATATTTTTATTACAATTTATAATCTGCGAATTGGTATAGAATGGCCTTTTCTATATGTAGCTTTTATGTCGGTAGTGGCTCATTAGTTAACCATATTAAAATATTTATGTACACAACCGGATCAAACAATTAATTAAAAATCTATCAAAAAAGGTCTAAAATTTTTCACAGACTTATTATTACGATTTTTTGCCAATATATTACATTAGATTTAATCAACGAACTCCTTTTTCTTTAAATTTAAGTGTTTTAGAGAAAATCGATTTAATATTGAATATAGATATAGCTTGTGAAAATTAAAAAGGAGGAACAACTTTTGTTTGATTGATTTACTAGTAACCACCTTCTTCTTAAATAATACTATATAGTAATGCACATGCATTTACGCGTATTAAAAAATAGCAAATTTTAATCAGATGTAAAAAGTGTAAGTACTCAAAGTTTTTGATAGATTATTTTTTTTAAAAGCTTTTTAAGGGCTCTTTTTATTTTGTATTACAGATAATAACGTATGTTACTACTAATAAAAATATATTATTATTCATCAAGAAAATGTGTACTAATAAATCAGTCCTACAAACGAGAACATTTCGTACTAGTCCAGAATTATAAAAATATAAATAATCTGTAAAAAATTGTTGTTTAACAGCAAAATACAATTGATATTTTGAACACGTATTAGTTGTTATTTAATCGACTTTTTAACATTCAATAATCATCATTCGTTTTTTTAATTTTAAAATTAAAAATATCAATAGTTAGTTATGCAATAGTCATCATGTAATAAATCAAATTGAGTGCTATACTAGAATTTAGTGTTAAGAATCATTCGTACGCTATTTTATATACACATATGGAAGAATAAAATACGTGAATGATGGATGATTAAACAAATAAGAAAAGAAAATATTCGATTTTTTCAGCGCAACGATTGGTCAATTTTTGGCTCGTGATATGCATCATCATCACGTTTAGCGAACCAACCTGACATTTATCTTTGATTCCTTACACAAAATAATATAAATTCAAATAACATACATACGATTTTTGTATTTACAAACTATTTACAGAATTAATACTATTATCGCTATTTCCTTTTTTAAAATCTCTTTTGTTATCACAATTTTATACACATGAAATTATCAACATTTTACACAGAACATTGCAAGGATCGCATGCTAATCAAAGAGGTCAGAGACTGACGGCTATCCTACTTATATGATCGGCCGTTTTTATCGTAACAAAATTGCTCGAAAGGACATTAAATAAAATTTCATACGTACCGGATATTTATTATATACAGGATTATAATAATATTGCGATGATTATTTGATGCGGTTATATTGACAGCATAAAGATTACTTAAAATTCATTTACAATTTATAAGGAATTTCTGATACCCCTTCAATTGCATTTGATTTGTTTATATTTAAATGGCGATGTAATAAGCAATTAACGTACAATTATTGAGCTCTTACACATAGGAAAAAGCAATCGCTAGGAGCATATTTTTTTTTTAGATCATTTTATGTACAATAAAAACCTTTATCTAAATAACATCAAAATCCTTTAAGCGGACAGAGATCAGGTGAAATTAATCTTACATTAGAGTTCAGGCTTTTATTATCGTGATGTTTTAAACCGTTTTGTATTTCTTTCGATATTTTAACTATTTGTAATGTTTTAGCGTCGTACTTAATGTAAAAAATAATTTATTTAGATCGCATTTTAATGAGTTAATTATTGCTCGATTATTAGTACCTTTAGTTTTAAGAGTTGATTCCCATTACAAGCCGTACATTGCTTTCGATGTTATTTCGATAAGGTGAGACAGAGTTATGCTTTATTGGTGTTTTCATTCACGTCAATTCTTGCTTTAGCAATTATAAAAATCATAGATGTTTATGCGTGTTAAAAATGTGAATACTTGGAAATTGGTTTGATTCTCATTAAACGGTTACCTCCTCGGAGAACCTCGTTTTGTCGTCGAGATTTATGACTATAGCGTGTGTCCTGGCGTGTCCGGACTTACTTCGGCTCCTGTCCTTACTCGGCTCGTCACAACTCTTGGAGATGTGTATGTCTTGGGTCGATATACTTTTCGTCTTCTCCTCCTCTTCTTTTTGCTGATCCTCGTCCTTAGTCTCGCTTTTGCTTGTTTTGTCTTTTTTGCTTTCTTCCTTCTCCTGTTCTATTTTCTTCTCATCCTCCTTTGTCTTCTGATCCTCTTCTTTTTCACTGATAGTTTTACTGGTCTGCTTTTCTTTAACAGGATATTCGATACACTTCGAGTCAGCTCTTTTTCTGCAAAAAGTCGGAAATGGGTTAAGCAATATTTTTTTATTATCTAAAGGTCTATAAGCGGGTAAATCTGGATCAGTGAAGGTTATTACCTCGCCGATGTCGAATCGCTGCCGATTTCTTTATTTTGTATGGACCAAGATATTGCGTGAATTGTCGAAATTTGGCCTTCTGAACGATTTGCAGCCTCCTGCATCGCTATTATTTTTTCAACCATGTGACGATTTCCTAAACGTGAGTTCTTTTCTTTTAGTAAATCCAGTTGAGTATACAATCTACGAAATTCTTCCTGCAAGTGGTGTTTTATGAAAATTCACGTTCATTAAAACAAAAGCGTGAGTTTCGTCAAAAAAAAAAAAAGGTAGAGATGATTACCATCATTCCATCGCTGTCTTCAGTCAAATTCGCTTGATGCAACGAAATCGAATTGGTCTGGTTACTTGTAGCTGGAGCTCGACTTGTTTTTCCTAAAAATTTACTAGTCGTGCCTACAAGTTTACCATTTGAGTCGTCCTTCCCTCCTCCCCTGAATACAACGTAGGCCTTAAACAAGTGCAAACAAAATGAAATTAATAATTTTAATTATTTCGATAGTTACGTAATATTTCCTTTTTGTTAACTTACTTTGCTTCCGAATATAAGGCCGAGCAGTAAAGTAACTGTCAACTGAGTGTGGCAAAAAAATATTATATAGAGTAAATCCGGATTGGCCGGTGATTGTAAAAATAACCTGAAATAAAAGGAAAATTTTAAATACAATATATCAAACTGGATCCTCAGGTGATTATTTTAAATGAACTTACATAGATACATTGAGGAAGACGGATAAGAGAAATTCATTATAAATTGCCATAGATATGAAGCGACTTTCGTTAAATTCCGAGGGAGCTTTCCTTACCACAATGCACAATCTAATACCCCAAACCAGAAACATTACTTCCACTAAAAGTAAAAATAAAGTTTACAATTAGCTTAGTCACTGTGAGTATAGTAATAAAATGGAAGCGGCAACTTTTATTTGCAGTATAACTTACGTGTAGTAAAACTGTGGTCCCACCAGTCTGTTCGACATAAATAAGCTTTAAGATCATCCGCAGTGCGACCAACAATGACTACCGGTGGTGCTACCAATGTACGAATACCTAGAAATACGCTGAATATAGTAACAATTATCCCAAGACGTTTGAGTAAATTCATGTCTGTTATTTTAACAGCCTTGGCAGAACGCACGCGAAAAATTACAGATATCCTGCAAACAGAAAAATCGTCAAAATACAGTCTTTAAAAGGGTGACTTTAAAGCTCGAAGCTTTGACAATTACCTCCACGTTTTTAACATTAAAGCTCCGTAAGTCAATGAGAATCCTATTTCTCTAAGCCATACACGCACCGTACATGTTACAACATTCGGACGCGGATACATAACTATAGTCTGAAATGAATGAATAAGTGCATTAGCTATATATATACAGCTATAACATAGGTTTATATACAACATCAACTCATTAAAAGACAATAAATTTAAATTGAGAGGATGTAGGAAGCATTCGAGACAAATTTGATTTTGCTGTAATGTCGCGTACTTGTACATTGCATGCGATTAAGGAGGATGCACGCGCAAGTGTTATGAGCGTCATAAAGCTCGAGTTTAAACTGAAAGGGATCGAGCACCCTACTTAAAATTGCATTTGAAACTCTTAGCTGGAAAATCGGGTTCACTTGTCGTAAAATGTCCGACGAGAATTTTTACATTTATTATTTAATCTTTAAATATTGTAACAGAAAGTTGAATGTTACTTACAGTACAGTAAATAAAAAAAGCTCCTAGAACAATAACGCGCAACAAAACTGGGCTTGCAGCTCGTACAACCTGAAATTTAAAATATATTATTACCATTGTTAATTTCTCATTAATTATTAAAAAAAATGCGTTGAAATTTTCTTTCGCGTAAAACTACATACGCTTGTTTTAATAAAGAAAAAAAATTATCAGATTATTTTTCAATCTCTCGTCTGAAATTAAACTAAAATTCAATTTCTTTTTAATTGGGTCACATTAAGAATAAGTAAATTGTTTTCGTAAGATATTATTTCGTAAATTGAATTTCGGCTAACGTAAAATTTGCAATTACATATTTGCGAATGTAGCCAAGGCCAATTTGCATACCTTGAAAAGCTAAATTTAGATTTGATCAAGGTGGATGTCACGCAACTATTATTAAGTTACGTCTAATATAAAATATAAGTACTTGTTTTAACACGGTATCTACTGCCTTAATCTCATCTGCTTCTCAAATTTAATCAACGAATTTTAACAAGTTAGGCAATTATCAATTTTATTAACTCCCGCTAACGAAATGTACGCTATAAGTGTAAAATGTAAATGATATTTTTTGTGTTACCTTAACATTACCGTACTTCCACGTAAAAATTACAACAACTGGCAGGCATGCTATGACACAACATTCCAGAATGAGAATAGCCGTTCTCATGAGCCAATTTAAAGAAACAACGCAAGGAGAACCATCCTCACAGGATTCACAACCTTCAGCGCAGGGAAGACATTCAAAAACACCAACAACAGCGTACTGACTCTTTTCTCCCTAAAAATTTATAAGAAAAGTTTTTTTTTTTTTTGATCAACGATTACTGTCGCAACTTTTCCAGCGAGACATCCGCTCGTTCGTTCTATTTACCAGGACTAGCTTTTCGTATTCCTCTTCGACAACCGTGCCGTTATAAAAGCGTTTCGTCGATTTTGTCTCCGGGTAATAAAATCCGCGTTTGCACACGCATCGATAGCTTCCTCTGCGAAACCCTAAACCAGAGATAGCTACGCACTGGAAATGTAAACAGAGGCATAAAATATTGGTATGGGTTTGCTTTCTTTGGTTTGTATTATGTTTCTTCTCTGTTTTTTTTCTTTTATTAATAAAAGAAAGTGTGTAACTGATATGTGTGAAGGGTTCATCGTATTATACTCCGAGCGAGCGATACAATTTTGACGTACCTCCGTTGTTCTTTTTTTGCATTTATCGCTAGCTGCGAAAATATTAAGTTGCTTAGACCCTGGAGGCAGTGGACATTGATCGATATCTACTCTACGTAGATCGATGTCTATACCACTAGTTCCTCTGAAATAAGGAAATAATTTAAATTTTTATTCAACCCATTAATTACGAGTGAGATTTTTTTTTTCTTTAGCGACTAATCTTGATCTGTTCGGCTCGAGTGGGGAAAAAAATACATTAGTTTTGATATAGTGTTTTCAGTGCAACTTTCTTTTTATCACGCGAAGAAGTTTTTTTTTTCGAATCGAGATCGTCGTTACGTGTGTTTTTTTTTTTTAATAACGTTGAACTTACTTAAAATAATAAGTGTCGTTGATATAACCGAAAAACGGTACGGTGTAAGTTAACATCCATATATTTCCGCCGCCGCAATCGTAGTACGGTTTTGACCAACGACCATCTTCGTATCTAACTGTTAATATCTCATCTTCTATTCGATCGGTGTGACTGCTTTCATTGTGCGTGTAAGTATGATAGCCTGAAAATAAATATACGCTTTTATGACGATTTTATGTATTTTCTGTTTTTTCGAACGAAAAAACGGCTGCTGCTCTTTTCTCGCCCTCTTTCAGTGTTACGATGCAATATAGAAAGTTAAATGGTGCAGAACTACGCGATTAGAATTCCGAAGTGGTTTTCATTATTTTTATATATTGCTTTAAATTGAATATCGCCAGGTCAGTTTCGGGAGGAATATAACGTTCAAAAATAGACTAAACTGTGCCTCTGATCACGGAATTATTTATAAAACTATTCTCGTTCCCGAAGCTATGTCAGAAAAATCGATAATTTCAAGAATTGATATTGTCTAAGATTGCCGTATCACTTTTGAGGGGTCGTAAAGTAAAAGGGGAAAAAACGGCACTTTTTATGATATAAACGGGGGTGACCGAAGAATAATGGGTCACGGTGTAAAAATATAAACCAGTAGTTTATAATAGGACACTTTGAAAAAGTGCTCAATTTTCGATCAGAACCACTCGGCGATAAAATTAACAAAAAGGGATTACGAACTTTGCTTTATGAAATTCGAAGACCTTATCGAGTCTGAGCTTTTTATGGATTGTCCCATTGTTATACTCCGCTGGCTTGTTTTATCCAGTGACCCATTAAACCTCGCTCTTCTCTACAATTTATATAAATATTTCCGTGCTTTCAACTAACAAAAAAATTTTTTATTCACAGTTATTTCTCGGAATGGATGCCAATTTTTTGTGAAATTGAGTGGGTGATTCTAGGAAAAAGTGCAATTTCCTTGTGAGCGAAAATTCATGTTATACTGCGAGCACTTATAATTCAGTCTGCAATTCTAGTCCCTTCGCAAAATAAATTACACGTTATCAAATTAAAATCCCTCTACGTCGCATGCAAAAGTGGCAACTCCTTTTTCAAAGAATCTCCCGTGGAACCAGCTCAGCGCAAATTTCACTCCTCCGAGTAAGCTCGTAGTGGAGCTTTCAAATCACGCAAATGTATGGAATAAGATTAAATTAAATTGAGCAAATAAATTTTCTTTATTATGTCCAAACACATCCGTCGGCTGCTTTCTTCATCTCCTAAGAATTCTTTATTGGTATAAATGAAAAGGAAAGCGCTGTAAAGAAAGAGATTAACACGAAAACGCAGTGCTCAATAACTTGTCAGTAATGAGATAAACGCGACAAGGAAGATCCGAGGGAGAAGTGTAATAAAAGTTCGCTGATGCATTAGAACTGTCATATAACTTTCAGGATAGCGATAACGAAATACAAGTTAACATTTGTCAAAGAAAAAAAAAAGAAATAGAAAGAAAAATGCGTCTGGAAGTGTATTTACAGGCTGACACTGGCTGAATCGATTTATCAAAGAATCGTAATCCTAAGTCGAGGGGGCAAAGCCATGAGAGGGATTAGCCGTAGTTTACTCGGACGGCTTTTAGCGCGAGAGCGGCCTGCAGGGGTTGGCTCGACTTGCAGAAAGGAGAGGCGAGATTTTTGAGCGCGAAGGGAAGCAATCAGGAAGGAAGGAAAGCTGCGGCGCAAGGTTGAGGTGCACACAGGGGGGGGGGGGGGCGGAGGACGGAGGCGAAAAGCAAAAGCGTGATCGCGGAAACGCTTGCATCGATTCGCGCTCAAAGTGGTGGGGGCCGGGTGGGGGGTGGCAGGTCGCATCGATCTCAGTTACGTGCACGACTGCTCCGGAGGCTTCGGGCAGCCGAGGATTACCTCGACTAAACTGATTGTAGCTGGCGATGCGACGCTCGGCGTTTTTCCTAGCGATGTAGAACCACTCGCTGCTGTTGCTCAGGTACTTGTACTCGACGGCCAGGTCCTTGACCAGGACGCCCTCGTCGTTCTGCAGCCGGTGGGCGAAGGGGCAGTAGAGCCAGCGGTCCCTGTACTGGAGCTTGTCGTAGCAGTTGCCGGCGGCGAATATGTCCTCGTCGAACTCCACCATCGACAGGACGCTCGCGTGCAGCAGGTACTCCGAGGCGCTCATCACCTCGGGCGCGTACTTCCAGAGCCGGGTGAGCATGTTGGCCCGGTTCACGGCCAGGTTCGCCTCGAGCCGGAAGCGCTCCTGCGCGTACTGGTCGACGACGCCCTCGCCCAGGTTCAGGTCCGTCCCGGCGGTGCAGTTCTCGCCCAGCAGGTGCTGGTTCTCGATGATGCGCAGGAAGCGCGTCACTATGTCCACCTGGCCGCCGCCCGGCGGCTGCGGGCCCGGGCGCGGCCGCGGCCTCGCCGTCGCGTTACCCTCCTCCGGGCCGCCCAGCTCCGCATCCATGAGCTCCGGCTCCGGCTCGAACTCCGTCTCCAGCTCGAAGGCCAGCTCGGCCTCCCCCGCCTCCGCGTAGTCGGCCAGCGCCGAGGCGTTCCACTCGGCCAGCTGCAGCCGGTCCGCCGGCTGCAGCAGCAGCAGCTCCGGCAGCTCCGGCTCGGGCCGGCCCCGAGCCCGGCCGCGGGAGCCCAGCCGGCCGCGCGAGCGCCCGTGCCGGATGGCCTCGGCCTGTTGCGCGGACCCGGCGTGCTCGCGGAGCCTGCGCTCGATAAAGGAGGGCCGCTGGTTCTGCTGGTGGCGCGGCGCCGCGGCGGCCGTCACTGCCCCGGCGGCGGCCGGCCCGGGGGAGCTGGCCAGGCCCGGGTACGGCGGCGGCAGCAGCACCAGCACCAGCAGCATCAGCCATGGCAAGAGCCCCGGCCCGCTGAGAGTCATGCTGCCTGGCTCATGGGCTCAGCTGGCTGGCGGAGCGCGCGTCCGCAGCGAGGGCCTCGAGACCATGCTCAGACTGCGGGGGCTCTGACTCTGAGGCTGCGCGAGGCTTCGCCGAGACTGCCGCGGCCAGCGAGCTCGCGCGGCAGCTCCCGGAGCCGAGGCAGGGCGCATGTCCCGAGGAGCGAAGCCCTCGCCCAAAGCCCGCGCCCGCGCACGAGCCGATCGCGCTCTCTCGGCTCGTGCCCAAGCGCGCTTTTTCCCCGCAGCCACTGCCCGATAAATAGCTGCCTCGTCGATCCACTTGAGAGCGCCGACAAAGCGCTGGCCTCCCGCCACCTCCTGTGCCAACCCCTCTTCAGAACCCGATCCTTCCCACTTTTTCCGCCTCTTCTATCAATTCGACCGCTCTTTTGTACTTCAAGCTTTTTTTACCTTTCATCCTATTCTCTACTGCAACAATCATTTAATCAAGCGGATTCGCTTTCCACATTTTTAATCGGCATCGCTCGCCCTACGGCCGGACGTGCTTCTATTGGACGGGATAATGGAATTTCATCATTCAATTTTCGTGATGAATTTGCGGAATATTAAAATGGATTTTTGGCTGAAACGTTCGAGTAATTCTGTCGATTAAATGTGTACTTTATATTAATATTTTAATCAATGAAAAATAAATATCTACATTTTATTTTATCACGGTCTTTTAACACAAGCAGCGTGGCTTATTTTTTCATGTTAGACCTTTCCAGCTTAAATCGGCTAATTGGTCTTTTTTTGCTTGCCGGCTCATTATTTTCCGCATCGGACTTTCGCGCGCTCCTTTCTTGTATATCTTGAACGACCTAAATAAAAGTATTTTCTTAATTTCTGCGGTAATGACAAAACGGAACATTTTTTTTTTTTATATACATACCATATTGTAAGCCGATCTTGCAGCTTCGCTAATCTCTTCTGGGGGTTCTTCTTCTTCAGTCAAGACACTGTAATCATAGGATGCAATAGAATTGTTGACGTAGCAACTGCTTAGTGGTCTTTTGAGTATTGACTTTGGTTGGCAAAACAATCTGTATATGTCTTTAGGGGTAATAATAGCATCGTTAATTCCACTTTCAATAGCTGTTTCGGTATTGCTGTGTTTAAAATTAATTTGTATAATGGTGTCATCGTCCGAATTTTCTCCGTTCTGATCTGAAGTAGTATTTTTTTCTGAATCTACTTCCTGATCTGAAATACTTTCAGCTTCTATATAACGCGGTTCACCAAATGACACTCTTCTGTTAGATTTTTTTGGAGAAGATTTTGAATTTACAGAAGGTGATTGAGATAAACTCAATTCAGAAACTTTTTCATTATTATATTTCTCATCCTTAGTTGCTTTAACAAACTTAGTATTAGTAGTTGTTGATGTACTTGATACACCCAACATTTTTTGTATTTCTTCCTCACTGATAATTGACACTTCAAATTTCCCATTTATTTTAGTGTCTTTAACAGTAGGGCCAGGTGTATTTACTGTCTGTTTTTCACTGACCTCATTCAAAGTTATTTCATTTTCTAATGTATTAATTTGTGTTTCTTTTTGTTTATCACTTATCAAATCATTGTTACTGGTCCTTTGTTCACTAGTCACTGTACTGTTAGTTTCTTCTTTTAACAAAGGGTTATCTTTATTTATTAAGTCCTTCTCGTTATATAAATGAACTTCTTCCTGCTTTATTTCTTTTTCCTTATTTTCTCCTTCTTCCTCCTCTTCTTCATCATTATCTTCAGAAGATTCAGTTACATTTGAATCTTTATCTTCTTGCCAACATTGGCTGTACATGTTTGGATTCTCTTCTTCTAATCTAAGTTCAGATTAAAAATTTAGATTCATAGAACAAATTATTAAGGCCAAAATATTTACCTGTTAAGTTCATCAGCCAATTCTTCTTCAAGTTCTAAATGATCCAATCGTTTAAATAGATCATCTTCTGTTTGAATTTCAGTTTTTTCAAGCTCCTTTATTTTACGTAAATTTTGTCTATACTCTTTCTCTTTTTTTCTATGTTCAACTAAAAGTAAATTAAATTATAATAATTATTCATATAAGCATAAATTAATTGAATAAAAATACCTCTCCAATCTTCAATTTTCTTCTCGTCCCATAATTCAACCACTTCCTTGCAATCACCGTATTCAAAGGCACCACTATTTAAAGGTAGCGATTGACGCGTAACAAGTAAATTTCTTTCTTTTTCTAATTTTTCCAGCATTTCTTCGGCATCTGTTAAAGATGAAAATTAAAAGTTAGCTAAAATATAAAGTAAGCCCAAAAATATTTGGTTTTTATAACTAATTATATTCTTACGTTTTATACGTCTGTTACACAGTGCAATTGCTTGTTGAGAACTATATTTTACAAAATATCCATCACCAATACAAACTAGAATTTCATTTGTATGTGTCAATTTACCCTTCATTAAGGCACGTTTACCCAAGGGAACAACACAATTCACAGATACATCCGATATAAAAGTTTCCAATCCTTGGATAATTGATTTATGTTTATCTCTATATTTTGTCCATGTCTTTGTATTTTCTTCATTTTGTTGAAGACCCTGAAAATTAATATTTTTATCATAATCTCTATGTTATCCAATTGCAATGGTAACAGGGAAATGATAACTAAGTAAACAATGATTAGTGCATTTGTTTTACCTAAATTAAATAAAAGAAAATCTGTTTTAACAAATGAATAAGTTGTACTTTAATTATACCTGAGAATAAATTTGACCCAATAAAACCTGTTGATATTCCTGGAGTTTTTCGATTTCCATTTTAATGTTATTTCTCAAAAACGTTCGCAGAGGTAGGACATGTAAGATAGGTTAAGTCATCAGCTGATTTTTTATTCACAACATCAAGCATTGTTATCTACATATATCCTACTTGTGTAAGTATCAAATGTGGATGTACTGCTGAAAAATGAAATGAACAGAATTGAACCATTGCAAATATCAGAAAAAGCCCATTTCACTATTTTAGCTGCAGAAACTAATGAATGAAACTTAAAACAAGTATTAATCTTGTAAAGATAAAATTCAAATCTTCTTTATAATATTATTAATTATATTGGAGCAAGTTTTGGTCCTGTTAGCCTATTTTTTTTGTAAATGTATTTACATTGTTTGAGATTGGTCATTGCCGTTGTATCTTGTATTTATGCTTGTTGTCTATAGGAATAAGGAACAATGAACGCGGAAACGCTATTACATAACGGAGGCGCGAAATTTGAAATAAAATCAGGATTGCAATTTGATAATGAGAATATAAATGATAAAAAATATACTAAAAATAAGTGAAACCATATTTGTTTGGATTTGAAATATATTTTTATTTTTTAAATCCTTTAATAATTATAAATCAAACGATTTTAAATTACAAAATGATCAGAATTAACAATAATGGTTAAAAATATATTTATTAACATTTTTTTTGAGTATTTTACAACTAGCGTAATATATGAGCATATCAAATACTTGCCTCGAGGCGCTACCGCGCCTCCTGATATACCATGAATTTTAATAAAATATTTTTTCATATTTAACAATTAATAATCTTTTTCTTAGAGAAGAATCAATTCAGTCGTGAAAACATTAGATATGCACGTAATTTAATTTTAAACAGTAGTTCCACTGTATTATAATTTTAAGAACTTATATATTACATGAAACAAGATTAACAATGTTTAGACTGATACAGTCCGACTCTGTAAATATAGCAAATAAAATTTCTGTATTAAATATCGTGCTAAAATGACTCAGATCTGAATGTCTCTTACAACTCAATTATTTCGTACATTTAGTCTAGAGGAATTACATTAGGCGCTTTTTTAACGTTAAAGTTTGGCCACTTGGAAGAACATTTCTAAAAAATATATAGTTGCTATAGACACAAAAATGCTATACTGTTCCAGGTAGAAAGACCTATTTTTTCAATATATAGTGTCTCAACATCTTAAAAATGATATGTATCAATAGATTCTATATCCGAAGCAAGTTACAAAAATATTTTTTTTCGATTAATTTACAAATTTCGCCTTAAAAAGTATTCAATCATCAAAAATCTTAGATAACAATTGCTTAATTTTAATTGGTAAATATATATCAATTACTTTCAATTAATTTTCTTGCTTCACGTAATAATGCCGCGAAAAATCTTGCTACCTGGCTTGTTTACATATATATTCACATCAAAACGGTCATTTTTATCTACAAGTACATATATATTTTTACTAATTCGTTGAACAGATTTATTGCCTTATAACATTAACAATGCCTCATTACATATTGTCGTCGTGCAGATATGAATAGTTCAAGAAATATAGTTCCGAATGTTAATATTGTCTCCCGTGAAGTAGCTACGATAAAAATATTCTTCTTTTTGCACCTTAAAGTTACAATTCTTTCCATACTCTACATTTATATAAAATAATCGATATATGCATATAAATGTATATCACCTCGTGATATTATACGTTCAGATTTAGGTATTTATTGTCGATGGATTCGAGTGTGTGCGTATTTACAAAATATCCAAAATTCTAACAGAAATGTAGATATATGCAATTGTGATAATTGAACTGACAGGGTACATCCGGGCCAGGGTTACGTGGTTCCGTTTAATTGTTACTTACTTTTAACTTAAAGTGATGCTATTTTTGTGTTTGATCGTCGCACATTTCTCTAGACACTGCGACGCGATAAACTATTATGTAACTGAATTAAAGTTGAGATAACGTCAACTTAAACAAACAGCACACGTTTTTTTATCAAACTTTTAGAAACTATGGCAATAGTATAAGAAATAATCGGAATGGCGTATTAACAGTAAAAGCAAAAATGCCCTTTTGTATTTGGAAACGAAAACTTTCCTTTGGCTGAAAAATCTGCACATACAAATATATCTTTAGTAAAATAGTCTGCTCTATCGTAACGTCTATACCTGTACGATAATATTCTAGTAAATCCAATTTTACTCTTATTGTTCCCAACAAATTATTAAGATAATGTTCAAATAGTCTCTATGTCTTAACATCGAAGTAACGTCTAAAGCTTTTTTTTTTTGTTATTGGTTATTTTTAGAGAACTTTGTCAAATGCAACGGTTTAGCTCTAAAAGACATTTAACTCTTTCCTAAAAAATCCGATTTGAAAAAAAAAAAAAATTATGTATACTTATTTACCAGTTTTAAAATTTGTTGTTGTATGACTAGATCAACTGAATGCGAGCACTTACAATATTACCATTGCCTCAAAATTTCGCTTTTTGCCTTCTGAGATCGTTAGGAATAACGTAAGTGAGAAGCACGCCGCTGGCCAGTACGACGCATAGCACTATATTCGCCCAATAGTCACCCCACTGATTGAAGAGGTAGCCGTAGAGCGTCGTAAATGCGACTCCAAATACTTGTGTCATGGCATTTAGTAGACCGGCCGATGTACCTTCCGGCTCTGGATACGTCAGTTCAGCTGCGAATTCGAAGCCAACGGGAAGATAACCGGTCATGAAAAATCTGCAATTCAATTGGTTTAATTGCGTGTACTTATATCTGATACTCCATTAAAATGATTATTTGCTTCCTTACCCTAACAGACCTGCTGTTATGTAAACAACGTAAATTTTGTTCAGATCTAAGGTGAAACTGAAAATAATCATTCCCAGCAAAGAGAAGACGTACACACCTAGAGTAGTTTCCCTGAAGAGATAACATTAAGTTTCTATTAGATTTTATATTTTTCCTGACGTGAACTAAATGGAAAAGTTTCAAGTACACTTACTTAAATCTGTGAGTCTTGTCAAGTATAATTCCACATACTACAGAACCCAACATTCCAGCGCAAACAATAGCGAGTCCAATTCTTCCGGCATCTGTTTGATGACCCTAAAATAATTTTTTCTTTTAAATAATTATATTGTTTTGGGATGCTCATGAAAAGTTCATATTAGGTATCTTACCGGAAAATGTTTTTCAATAATCTGACTGAGAAGAGTACTGATGGCGTAGAAAATTCCAACATTGATCGCATAACTTAGCAATAAAACCAAGTAGCCGACGTTTGTAATGAGCCTTTTAATCGATTGGAAAAAGTCATCGGAATCTTCAGCTTCTCGTTGTATAGCTTGTGCAGGACTTGGTGGTAGAGGTGGCTGATCCTTAAAAACTGAAATTTTTTTTATAAATTAAAAAAAAAATTATATCAATTAGATTTGTTTTATTAAAAATACTAACGAGAAATAGGATTTTTTTTAATTTGTAACCATAAAAACTGAAACGTGGCAGCTGACATTCATAATAATAGAAATTTCCCGACCAATTAACTATTTCCTACAAGTAACAATAAGATACGGTCGGCTTGATTAAAAAAAAAAATATGTGCATGCACACGAACAAGGTGATCATAAAGTAGCTTCTAATTACTGTGATTAAAAAAAAACTATTTGAGAAAAGGTAATGAAGCGTCAAGTTTAATAAGTTTTAAATTATGATATTTTGAGTAGTTTACTGCATATTGCAGAGAAAATTAGTTACTTACACAGTAAAATTAGCACGAGAATAGCCGAAGTGAATGCTGCTACAATATAGAACATAAGCTGCAGACCTTGACCAATCACATTGGTATCCTCACTACTGGGTACGAGCATTGGTGGAAAAAGAAAACCAATAGCAATACCGAGCTGAAAAAAGTACAATTAATATTCTAATAAAAAAATACCATACTGCCATTGAATTTATTTATTTTTTTAAGTGAAAAAATTAAATTTGCTTAGTGAATTTCATACGTCTGATTATAATGAATTTTGTAGTTGAATGTATTCTCCCAATATTTTAAATTAATTTATTAGCTATTATGCGTTTATCTTTTTAACGGACTAATTTTATCATTGAATACGACAAAGTCAATTGGAGTTGCGATCTACTTGATGGATACGAATAGTACCCTTCAATCTTTTAAATAAATTGTTTAGAGACATTTCCTGATGAGTTTCTTTTTCGATTTAACTCTAGATAATAACGAGTATATTTTTTGCATGATTTAAGTGTTTGTGACTGTTGGTCTCAATATATATTTTTATTTTTAACCAAACCACAACTTATGCCTTCGCATATAACAAACACGTTAAATTTACTTTTGCACAAGAGTCTAATGGTGTGAAAGGGTATCAAATTTTACCGAAATTTTTCATTTAAACGTTTATTTTGAATAATTAATCCAATGTTTATCCCCAATTGAATTAAAAAATATGTCTTTTTCCGGGATACTTAAATAAATTTATGTTAAAATAAGCAAATAAACAGTTTTTCTGACACGCAAGTAATTGACGTATTCTAAAATAAGCAATGAAGCATTTAGTGCTCGAGTTGCATTAATTGCTGCTAAGAGTTAAATCGCTTAAAAGATTCAAAGAAAATCCCGGTTAACCGTTTTACAAAGCTCGGTACGTTTTGATTAAAGCTTTAGTGTTTGTATAATTTTAAATGTGCACGTGGTACTTAAACGTCGCTACCTTGCTTTTAAATTGAATGAATAACCTGCAAGGGGTTGGACCCCTCTACTAGGAAGCAATTACTCGTGGGTGCATGACTAAATGTAGTTTCTCAGCGTAGCTATAGTTTAAAGTCACCTTAACGCGATTTGTGCATAAATATAGGAATTAATAAAACTGACAGGACACATCATTTCCAGTTTTATTTCCTATTTAGTAGAATAATCAAATTTATTATCAATTATTTTAATAAATATACGTATAAAAGGCGAGTGAAATTAAACTACAATATAAAAACAGCAACTTAGAAATGATTTTACCTGATTTCCAAAAACTCCGATGCTGCAAGCACTGCTAACTTGATCAGGGCCAAACCAAACGGCAGCTAATCGTGCTGGTACCGAAAGTATGAATGTTTGGCTCACGGCGACTAGTGAGTGTCCGACAAAAGTTACCCAGAAACGATCGGGACTCACACTGAATACTTTGATCCATGATCCTAAAGTTGTACCCAAAGCGCCTAGAATCGCTGCATACCGCAAACCCTATATAAATATGATTTTATATTTATTCGGATAAAATAGTTATCATGTACTTTATACATTTGTTATTTTTTATTTTTATCTTGATCATCGCGACGAAAAGTGTACTTACAAATTTGTCTAAAAAATAGCTTGCCGGAAATATAAATGGAATATACGTGATCATATAGATCATGCTGGTCATGTCGACGGCAAAGCTGCTAACATTATAATACTTCACTACTACAGGAGTTATTATGCTATACTGGATCCATTGCATCGCATTGCTGGCACTGTATAGGACGAATATCATAAGAACTAGCCATCTTCTTGTGTAAAGTTTAGTTTCTATAGCCTGTAGAAAGGAAAGGGTTTCATAAAAATAAATAAAAGATTTTTTTTTGTTAAATTATATATCATTAAATCTTCCACTAATAGAAATTAGATTAGATGGGAATTTAGATTAACTAGAGAGCAATTTTTTGTCTCTGCAACTAAATAATTATTGTTTAATTTGTGTATTTATGCTTTACGATTCGTGGGTGCGATTGTCATTGATTATTATTTTTTCCTACAACAGTAACAATTTTTACTTTCTTAAATACGTAGTAATTTTCAAGGATTTCTCTTGTGGTTTCTTGTTGTGTAAGCTTTGCACGCAAAGTCTACGCTACCACAAAAATATCAAACACCTATTAACACTTCATTATTAACACTTCAGTATATGAGAAAATGTTATTTCAAATGTTAACTGCTTTTGAATGCCCAAATTCACGTGAAAACACTTAAGTATGTTCTATATTTAGAATTTTATGTAAAGTAGTTAAAAAATTTTTTAATCATTCAATAATAATTATTAATAACTTTATTCACAAAGTAATAATAGTATATTAGATTTTTTATCCAATTTCCGAATAAGAATAAAGGTAACGAGTGATAAAAGTTTAAGAAAAGAAAAACGGAGATTACCAAAAATATTATACTTCTACATTGATCTTAGAGTACTTTAAATATGTGCAATGCAGTACCTAATTCTTATGTTATATTAGATCTAAATACTATAATCACTAATATAACTTCTATGCATTAAAAAATTTGGCACTATTCCGAAGTTGCGGTGTAACGCATGAATGTAATATAACATAATCGCGCGCACTGTTATGTATACCTACGCATGTAACACAACTAAAATTATACAATATGAAACTAAATTTATATTTCCGTACCTGTTTCTTAGATAATTTAATGTGCACGGTCGCTTAAATAAAGTAGGTGTACTTATTTTAAAAATATAGATGCGGATGAACGTATTCATTTTATTACTACTTCACGTTTTTTAGTTATAATTACCCAGTTGTAATTTTGGAACCAGATCGAAAGTTTAAAAATAGTCTTATAAAGATGCGAATCGAAATGCTTATTTTATTTCTGTCGCGGAGTCGCCCATTTCTTTTAAAATCGTTCTTGGAGTATTTTTCTTTAAAATCAAAATATTTATCTGCCTGAATGCTATAAGTGAATTGAGTATGCAATTTTAGAAAAAAAAAACAACTGTTTTTGAATTGTTATGAAGGTTTCCTTGATTTATTAAATTTATTTTGAAATATAATCTACATAACAAATGTTTAATACAATTATACCTGAGTAGGTGGACTACCTCCTTCGATGGCCTTGACGTAATCCGAGGAACCTTTTACCATATTGTTTAATGGTTTAGTTAATTTTCAAGTAAATTTTATTAAGACTAGTCTTTCGTCTTAATAAAAACGGGAGCTCGAAAGTAATAACAAATATGCGAACATAAGTTACGTCGTTTCTTGAATATATGGCACTAATTATTCCGTTTCCTACAAAATAATAGCTATTACTTATATTTTTATTAAAAATAAAGAAATAATTGGAATCAAAAAAACAAAAATAAAAATTCAACTTACAATACTTATAATAATTAATAACAAAAAGTTATTAATTTTGGCACAACTTTTTCTTTAGAATCTGAAAGTAAATAGTTAATGCTGATGATGATATTTGTATGATTAATCGCGAAATATAAATGTATTTGCGCTTATAACGCGTGTGTGTGTGGGTATGCACGCGCGGACTCGTGAGTGAAATTTTATATTTCGCGTACGCGATGTATGTGCCGACAAGGACAGCATATCTTAGTATTTCGACTCTTTAAGTGAAATAGGGTATTTTTAGATTTTTGTGCTCTTTGTTGAACTCGCGACAAAAATAAAGAGGCTGTGACACTTCTTTGTGCTTTGTGCGTGAAATGCACTTTTGTGAAGTCAGAATGAAAAGACGCGATGTGCTTTCTTATTTTTAGATGTAAGAGAAACAATTCTTAAAAAATTCTAGTGCTAACTGCTACACTTTAGTAATAAATATTTATCTCTAGTGTTTAACAATCGTCATTAATATACACATTTGAATTTCGGGAATTTACACTTAAAAGTTTCCGGATTTTTACTTAGGCATATTTACAAATTCATGTTTATTATCCTTTTTTAAATTAACAATTTTTATCCAATTTCGCGAATTTTTTGGATATCATTTTATATTTTAATTAAAATGATTAATTTCGAAAATCACCTCACCATAATAAAACTGCAAATTAATATGAAAGCTAATAAAGTTTATTTATCACTTATCGAATAGTTTTAGATTAGAGCAATCTTAAATTGGTATGCCCTTGAGTATGTATCTATAAAATATAATGTGTTTGCTTTGTTAAAATGCTATTTAATTTTTCATAAAAATTTATTAATTAACTCGAATTATTTTATTATTCTGTTGTCGGGAACTTGCTATATTTTATTGGTATTCTAATAAATCAGTGCGTACATACTCACTTCTAAAAACTTACGTGAATGGAAAATAATTTCTTTTTTTTTTTTAAATAATCAAATTTTAGGAAAGTGTGTAAAACACTGACTTGTAAAATCAATAAACAGCTAATAATCAGAGATAATTTAAATATTTTCCTAAAATTAGAAGTAAAAGCTGTCACTTTCTTTCGTGAAAAAATAAAATTATACACAAAACCGCTTCTAAAAATAAGAAAAAAATAAAAATTTGAAGTGCACGACGAATCGAGCGAGTGCTCGTTAAAACGTGATAAAGTGGCAATTGACTTGCGTTTGGAAATTGATCTATCGCTAACTCATTATCCCCGATTTTTTGGCGTGGCACTTTTTCCAGAATAAAAATCATTCTCCCGCCCACCGGACCGACGGGAACCAATAGCGATTGATCGAACTAAATGCCAAAATGATGCGTAATGAACTAAAATTCCTGTAGTCGAACTTACCTCATCTCCGCGAAGACTGTGTTATCACTGGCTGCTAACATTCGCGTTCTTCTTTTGTAAATATACAGCTTGTCACTTGGTATATGAACGCGATAGTTTCCGTCTCCCACCTCCCACCACCGACGATACGATAATTCCTACAACTTCAGTCCCTCTCTCGGTCTCTCAGCTTCTCCCTCTTTTTTTTCGAGCTCTTCTCGGCCTATTGTTTCGTTGCTCCGACAAAAAACGATGTACGAAAAATCACAGCGCAAATGAAAAGCTTCGCTCACTAATGCACGTCTCGATTGAGTACTCCACGTGTTTCAAATATGCTCACTAACGCGCACGCGTCACCACAGTACTTAAAATCGACTAATTCGATAAATATTATTCAACAGGCCATTTATCACGTTTTCCCTCTCAAAGGCGCTCTCAATTGTAAGACTGCGTATGCGTGGGTGTTCAAGGGTAGTATATATATATATATATGTATATATGTATATCTATATATGTGTGTCAAAAAGAAAGGAGCGTTCAATTGGTTTAGTATTAGAAATGTATGAAGGGATGGAGTGTCAAAACATTATTCCGAGATTTTATGATCGATTCCCTCCTTTTTTTTTTCTCGCCGTATCACAGCAGCTCAGTATTACTTGACACGAGTCTGGTCGAATGTCAACTGAGTCAACGATTAGCCGGCTCCGGCTGCAGCTGCTGTATCTACTGCTTTAACTGCTCCCGTTAGCCCTCAACGTCCATTGCTTCTGCGCGAACGCACAGATACGTAAAGTACGTGAGGCTTTTTAGGAAACTCCGGGATTTCATCATTGCGAACCATGGCTTGTTGCGCTTACGCGCGAGCTAAGCCCAATTTCGATCACCGCACACTGAATTTTCTCAGTTCCTGGCATTTTTTCACTGGCAGCACCGTACCAACTCGGACACATTATCGATAAGAGACTTCGCGTTGAGCGATATCGCCAGCAATAGCGCTAACTTGATACTTGCATCCCGCGTGCACATGCGCAGTAATCCCCGAGAAATCAATTTTGATAATAACTTTTGACAATTTTTTTAGTAAAACTTTTATCGGAACATTGTCTTTCACTCGCGTTTCCACCGACTTATTCCACGTTTTTTTTTTAAGAATCTTATGGGAGGTTGTGCCGTTGAAGATTTCACTCACTATACTGTCTGGTTGAAACTGCGATAAGAAGTTTTGCAGATGAATAGCGTTGTACCTACTCCAGTTCAAACTTGATTAAATTCGCACTAAAATGATTTTAGTTTAAAACACTTCACAGCTTTTGACGATTTTTTGACTAGAATATTGACTAGGTAGTATAGGATTTTCTATAAAAATCTGTAAACCTAAAAATTAATAAAGTTTATTAATTTTGTTTGCCGTCTAATAACGTGTTTAAATGTTAAAATGCGTTTATTTTATGTAAATGTAAACATTTGACTTTAGTATTGCTTGACCACCCGTTACGTTCCTTATCTTATCGATCCTATACATTGTTTATTACTCGCATGTACATTCATCAAGTAATTATTATAATTTGCAATTACCAATCGATGGAAAAAGATTCGAAAAAAGTTTGTGTTAAATAATATTAAACTTTCTCGTATTGATTCTCGCAATCTAAACGAGAACTGTGAGAAATATTTTAATAAAAATACATTTATTATGGGTATTCGTTATAAACTGGTATTTCACAAATATTTGAATAACGCAATAACGAATCTTGTATCGGCATTGTGTTTTTTTTTTATGGTTTAGATATATGAATCTAAAAAACGAACTTGACGTTCGATTAGTGTATTTAATATGCAGGATTATGCAAATGTATCTAAATTTTTCTAAAAATAAATATATTATGCAGAATTATGCATCTTCACCTGTTAAAAAAAGGACAAATACACAAATTATTTTAAAGATTTTTGTATGCAGCATTAAATGCTGGATCCTTCAAGAAATTCGATCAAAATTTGTTTTATATATTTTTTCTCGTATGTTTAGTTGTTTTCTGTTGTAGGAGGAAGAAATTAATATATAATTTTACGCTTAAACGCTTAAAATTTATTATAAGAACTAATGCAAATGAGGGTCACCGAGAATTACTTACGGGTATAGATATAGATGTCATCGTTATGCTTCGAATCTAAACGATGAATGGAGGACCGTTATTCAATAAGCAACTTATATCCAAATCTAATGCACACTGACAGTTCACTACTTTGCGAAGCTTGAGATTATTTTGATTATCAGGTGTATGCTAAAAGATAAGATCGATTCGATAGTAAATCAAATTGCAGAATAATGTGCGACGTTTACGCGTGATAGTCTGAATGCCTTAAAAAAGCGGTCATCTCTGACTAAGAGCTATTTTAAATTTGTATTTATTTTGATTCATTTTAATACCGCACGTCATATCGCGACTTTTTGTATAAAACTTTTACGATTTCTTATCTGCAATTTAGCACGCTGTGCGAAACTTAATTTTGTGAGGAAAAGAATGTCTTTCGCCGGTGAAACCTTTTTGTATTTTTATAAATAATATATACCTATCGGTGTTTCTCCTCATCGATGGAATTTTTTTAATCAGTTATTATGAAACTTTTATAGCATACAATTTGCTGTCAATAAAGAGAGAACATAAAATACGATTCGGCGATCGAATTCTGCAAATTCGACGCGGAGAAATAATTTATTCCGCTCGGATGATCGTACGGTCAGAAGCTATAATGCCCAAACTTTTTTTTTGCATTCAAGGTTTGGAAAAAAAAATCAATATTTATGATATCATATAGGCTATTTAAAAATCCAGGAGACGCATGAAAGAGCACTTTGGAATAATAGATAGATGGCTAACCATATTGAAACAATGATGTCTGGCACAATAAAAGGGAAACCGGAAACTCGTACGTGTCAGTTGGTTCGCTTAGGGGGAGTCACCCAGCCCGAGCACCTTTCATTGTTAAATGCGTTACCGTAGTAAGCAGTTGATCAATTAAGCTACACTCGTACACATCGAGGAAAAAACAAAAATTTAACGGCACTGTATAAAAACGTTCACCAATTGAATCTTCGAGTACTCTAATAAAAAAAAAACATAAATAATAAATGAAAAGTGTATTGGAAAAATAAGCAACAATTGCTTTTAAATTCTTTTTAACTTGAAAAGTTCTCACGCACTGGAGATACTTTGCAAGGTAAGTGCAAGTACGCGTGTTTGAAGAGGCATTATGTTATTATACAGATAATAAAGCGGGTTTTTCTGTTTATCGCACAAAGTTCAAGTCGGCGCGACGACGATAAAAATAACAATAAAATAAACAAAGAGGAGGGATTTGCTTCGTCTCCTTTTTTTCCGTAGAGGAGCAGGATAAAAAATCGGTGAGAATGATTCGGTGACTTTCCTTGGGGACGAGTGAAAGTAAAAATTAATGAGAACCGAGAGCCCCCGGAGCCGGTCCGACGGCGTGTTTATGACATAAGAGTTACCTCTCGCGAGTTACCTCCTACCAGCTCCTACCATCGGCTTCTTCACGTGCGAGTTTGAGTTCTCCGTTTTGCTACTATCACTTTCAAAACAGTCGCCCACCGGTCGAGATGTGCGGCGGGAGCACTGCGTGACCCAATTAAAAGAAAGGAAAACTTACGGGCCGCGGCTCTGCAGCTGCGACTGAAAAGTTTTTTGTGCACGAGAAACGAAAAATTCGGGCGGTGCAGTGCGCTTCGCGCGGATAAAAAAAGAAGTGAATATTTCTCTTTGTGCGGTGCGTACGCGCAAAGAGAATTTTAGGAGAAAGTACAACTAGAGTAGCTGTGCGTAATCCGCGAGATCTGGCCAGTTGCACAATGTCGGCACAATCGGCGTGATATAACGATCGCTATATACGCAATCCGGTGGCAAATGTGGCGGAATTATAAAATTTAATATTGTTGCTGAGTCGCTAATTTCCTTGTTTAAAAAGTGAGCCGATCGATCGAGGTCAATCGATGAAGAATGGTGCTCTTTCTGACGTCTATATTGACTTCGCTATTGGTGGAAAGTGATAGGGTGGTGAGTGGCCAGGAGCGCTACAATTTGGCGACTTTCATGGTGCTCTTTTTGTTGATCACGATAGAAGTGATGGTCATCAAGGTAGTGACAGCGGAGTCCGAGCGAGACGACGAGAGTCCCGCAGTAAGAGCCGCCGCGGTGTTCTTCGATAGCGAGGAATATTAACGATGAACAAAGTAAAAACCGCAAGATCAATATGCTAACGATACTTAAAAACGCTGCTAACGCTGCTGCATTTTCAACATTCAAGATTATTTTATGCCCTACTGATTTTACGATTGCGTAGCTTATGACTTTGTATTTTGGCTTGGAATCATTTTTGTTTTTCTTTTATCTTTAACTCTGTTTTTTTTTTTTTAGAGCTGTAAAAAACGAAAAAAAAGGTGGAGGTGGGGAGTATGAATTTTCGAAGACCGAAATGGAAAAACAACAGGCGTTGCGTTTGTTGCACGAAAACATTCTTCATAGGCGGTAGAGTTAAGTGCGCCGATTGCGGCATTTTCGCGTGCAAACGAATTTGCTCTCGTCTGGATCAACGCTTTTGCCAAGACTGGTGCTGCCTCTTTTGTTATTATCAAAGGTAATACAATCCTAATTTCCTTCTTTTTTTTTAATCGATTTTTATCTTGAAACTGTGAATTTGAATGAAAGTGCAATCGAAGACTTTTTTTTATTTAAGGGAATGGCTGTTAAAACATCGATGTAACAGTTATGAAGTCTACCAACGATTACGTTGCGAGTCCAGAATTTTAAGCAATTCAATTTCATCACAAAACTGTGCAGGTAATTACGAAATGTTATAATGCATTTTCCTGGTCATATAACTATAATAATAGCAGAGCCTGCAATTTGCATCAATTTTCGAGCTTGAACTTAGAAAAAGTATCAATTCTAAATAGAAAATCTTAAATAAGATTGTAAACGAACAAAAGACAAGAGTTGGTTAAAGGGGGATAATGCCTCTTATGACCTCAATATATAGATTATGAAAACCGCATACGTCAGAGGAAAGACTAAACTGATTAACAGGCTTACCTTTAGTAGAGGGGGTCTCGTGAGTAAGTGTAAGAGAATATGTTGAAGTGTGCGCTGATAAGGAGATGGCAAGTTAGTGAAAAAAAATCGAGTACACTAACGAGAAGGTACGATGGGTGCGTCGTCAAAACCTGAAGTTACTTCTTCACAGTTTATAGAATTTCAAATGTGAATTGAAGTTATAACCGGTAGTTGCACTGTGGTTGCATAACGACGTTTTTTTGCTACAATTGATATTTTTTTTGAAAAATATTGACGCGAGCTAATAAAAAGTGTGCCATTTTTGTTTTGTGTTATCACTGGACTATAGTAGTTCACAAGTCGACGTTTGTTCAGAGAAACAGTGAACTATTGGGAATAAGGAGTGCACGTTACATAATAGCGTAAATGTAGTCTAATGTAATTCAGCAGCACTCGGTGCATAGAAGTTATGAATGTTGTCAGAATTTCTGCAGGAAATGCTAGCTTTAATTGTCGGTCTGCTCGTTGTGTATTTTTTACACATAGTAGCAGTAAAAAAGAACGGTAAATCTATAATTTATTTACGAACGCCAGTATCGAACATATATTGACCAGTCTAAATGTCCGACATGCAAAATTTAAATAGAAATAAAAATCGTGAATGTGTGCAGTAGTTTTAATAATGACGCAGAAAGTCAGCCTTCACCTTTCCTCAAATAAAGTTCTCGAAGTAAAAAGAGGAAATTATTTTAAGCTATTCGTTCCGTTGGTTTACAATCTATTATATTTACACTGGCATCGATTTGTTTTTTCGGTTCTTATTAATATCGAGGAATTCTGGCGGAATCAAGAGTCGATACCGTACCTTGACATTTTACTTAAGATTTAAATTTATATATGCTGCTATTTTTGCTCGCGCATTTAAATTTTTACAAAACAATATTATACCGAAGGCAAATTCATTGTCTTGTTTGCGAGCTTCTCGATTTTCAGATGTGCGTTTTTATAAATAATGAGCTTGAGTTTGTTTTCCAGACTACGAGGAATTACATGAGGACTGCAATTCAGAACGCATTGAGATCAGGTGCAAGAATGACGAGTCTTGGAAGGAAAATTGGCTGTTTCGAAAGAGAAATCATCGAGAAACTTTGCGGCAACGCGTGCCTATGTTTGTTCCAAATTCGGAGATGCTGTGCCGGGCCATGATTGGCGACAGAGATGTCGACGACCTCTCGGACTTTAGCGAATGCTCGGATTACTCTGATGATGAAATCTATTCAAATCTAAAATTAGAAACCGAAAGTTTCTTTTCCGACAACTTCCCTTTCAACGAGGAATTTTTTAAAAGGCGAGAGCAGTGCGCCTTATTCGAGGTCACCGAAGAAGCTGAAGAACAAGGCGAGCCGTTATCGAACATTTCGCAAGATCCACTCGCGTCATCCTTTTTCGATAAGAAAAGCATTCAAACAGACGATGCAACGACTGACGAAAAAGAAATTTTTTCGGAGAATCCATTGAGTTTTGTTAATTCGAGCGATTCGTTTTCAAAAAAACCAAGGTAATATCTGAACGATGAGATTTTAATGATGTACTTTGAACGAGACAAATGTGTAATGATTGACGTAGAAATTTTATCAAGAATGGACAAAAAAAATTATTTATATACATATTAATAGTTACATATTAATTTACAGGATTTTGAAACATAAGACTGCTAAGCTGACTGATGATACTCAACGATATTCGTCTTTCATAAAAGAAAAACCTGAATTCGAAGAAATTAATTTGTTCACGCCGCCGAAGCCAGGTAATTTTTTTTAACGATTTTTCTTATCATTTCAATAAATACAAAAATGTTATTAATTTTTTGTGTGTAAGGTTCTATTGCTGAACGAGAGCATAAAAAGTGGGAGAATGCAGCACCAATAAAGAACAATCCTTACAGTAGAGAAAACATAGAGAAAAGACTGCAAGAAAAAGAAAGATTTTCTGGATTACTTCCTGAACCAAGGTAGTGTGCTCACTCATTCTATTTTGTCATTTTATTATATTAAATCAGAATAAAACCAAAGAAATTATTAATGCCTCAGGTTTTGGAAAAACTATTACAAAAGTGACTCTAACGAATCAGTCATCGACTCATGTCAGCAGGATTCAATTGCCAATCAACTTGTAGAGGTGTACAGTGACGAAAATTCGATGTCTGATACAATTGGTACAATAAGTGAACGCGAAAATCAGGAAGAATCTAGTGGGATCAACGAAGGAAATTCATTGCAATCATGCTATACTATTTCATTGGAAGAAAATAGTGGATCCATAAGTGAAGCATTAAAAGAACAGCGCACGTACGAGAGTAGTCTGAGCTACGAAACAAGCAATAAAAAGACCTATCAAAATATTTCCGGTGCGCCTGTGACTCTTGATAAAGTTAATAATTGTTATCATGTCAATGGCGTTGTTAAAAATTGGACGATGGATGTAGACAATAACTCGACAAGCAACGGCGTTACGGATTCCAACGAAGAGATATCTTTGCCATCTGTGAAAAAACTTATACAAACTTTTAATGAAATACAAGAAACTAGTTTCTCCATTAAGGTAAGTCTCCATTAAGATTTATTAGAGAATTGAGGAAGTATATTAAGGTGTATGTAACTGTTGATTTCAGGGCCCAAAAAAGTTCCACAGATTAGAATATCAACAAAACAACCGCTCACCACGTAAATTACATAGTTTAACTGGGAGGTACATTTCAAGAGAGTTTAGAGAAGGTCTTCGTCAGCGTTCCGATAAAAATTTGCACTCTTTTAAGCACCGAAAAATTTTTGTCGACATAGTTGAAAAGTCGGATAAACGTACATGCGATTTCAATGAAATTGATGGTTATCATGAAGGATTGCTAAAAAGTAATATTGAATTCTGGGAACGAATTCAGAGTCAAAAATAAAAACTTTTTGTAATAGAAAAAGTATTTTTTAATTTTATCACGGTATATAAATGTACTGTAATCTAAAAATGTAAATAATACTACTGTACATTCGTTTTTTTTTTTTCGAAATTTTTGTATATTAATCTTAGGATATATTTTTTACTTTGAGTGAATAAAATGTTGTAATTTATGTGTCTTGCACTTAAAATTTTTGTCAAACCTTGATAATTTCAATAATATATTGTTCTGACTTTGTGATAAGGTATGTGATTCAATTTTTCATTATTTTTCCTTCGATAATCCCAGAGAAAATGATCTACAAGTATTGAATTACAGTCTGATTCTTTCAATTCTGTAGAAGAGGATGTTTTTATTAGAAGTTTCACTTGTTCTACTACTCTTTCAACAATTTCAATAGAACACCCTCGTATTTCTATTTCTTCAATAGAGCCAGACTGTAGAATCGTATCTGTAAAATAAATAAAATCTAAAATTTGTTGTAATAATGAAAAAATGAGGTGTGATTAATGGAACTTTCTGTGGAATTATCTTGGCAAATGAAATCTGTAAGGTCAGTGATGGAGAACAATTTATAATACAGAAATAGTTAATTTGATTAATTAAAAAATGATTTAAAAGCAATACATACCAGATGATAATTTATTGAATAAGGCATCACTGTAGCGCATTGCTCCAAAAAGCAACAATACTTGTGGTACTCTGTAATCGGCAAACATGGTCATGTAATCTACATCATGAAATTCCCCGAGTCCTTTTCCTTGAAAACAGGCCCATATATCTCCTACCAAAATCTGAGCTCTTTTATGAAAAGAAACTGAAAATGTCCAATGAAATAAATTATAAATACATGAAAAAGTTAAAAAGATAATAAATGTTAAGTTACCTTGTTGATTATGAAAAATTGCTTGATCTTGAAAGCATTCAAAATCATCACATATTAACTTCAATAATTTTTCAGCCGAATTTTCACAAGATTTTATACAATTGACAAATGTTCCTGCAAGATTAATTATTAACATTTTTTTCATTAAAAATAATTACAAAATTAATCAGTTTTTTAAATACCACTGTATTTCTCCAGTAGAACTCGGCCAACTTCATTTAAATTCTTTACCCGTTCATTAATCAGAGGAATTTCTGCACAATCTTTGTCACTTTGTAAAATACTTTGTACTTCTTGAAGCGTAATTTTTGAAATATAATTGGCATCGGTTATTGGAATTCCATTCTGAAATATATTTACAAATAGTTACAAAGATTCTAAAATAAAAAATAAAAAACATTTCAATTTACATCAAGGGCTCTCTTAATGGCAGCACAAAGAGCAAAGTAGCCTGATTCTCCGTTAACTTTCCATTTTATATTTTCTTCACCGCTCCAAAAGCAAAAATTCAATGTATCCACTACGAATAACCAATCGACAGCTCTTGGATCCTCCGGTTTTGGATGATAAACATGCTGAGAAAAATTGCTAATGCTAAGCTGACCACTCTTTAAATTTTCGAAAACCTGCTAACAGAAATAAACGTGATCAAAGACTAGAACTCGTTCTGGAAAATATAAATAGACAACGCCGACCTCTGATGCAAGACCCTTAATTCCTTCATTGTCTATGAAAACATTCGTTGCCAACTGAGCGATGTACTTCCCGGATTCTCTAGGCATTAAAAGTTTAGAGTCAACACGAAGCGTCATAATGAGATCGAGATATAAAGATATTATTTACGTTTACGTGAACTGCTCAAGCATAATTAGGTAGTTGACAGACTGCCACGCTGGCTATCATCCCGATGCCGCGGGCCGAATATGAACCGCGTAATCTCATTGTTGATCTGCTCGAACAACCACTGCGTGAAGCACGTTGATCGTACTGAGGTATATGTGATGTACACAAAATCTTCATTCTTAATATTAATTAAAGTGCAGAATGAGAACAGCTGCGATCCCTGCGGCGTCTTCTTATAAGTATAGACAAGTTGTATTTATTTACAGTAGTAAAATAATTTGTCTACAAGTGTACCCAAGTTATATATAAGTATATCGACATATGAGCTAGAATCTAGAAATCTACCATTTTACCAGTAGTAGATACTTTACCGTGTGGTGGCGCCATATGAGAAGTCGGGACTCGTGATTGGTTACGCGCAAGAATACGATGATATTTAAAATGTTTGTAGAAAAAAATTGTAGGTAAGTGACCCTACATTCTAATGAGTGCACTCTATGAAATCTTTACTTCTAAAATTATATATGTATATTTAAAGAATATAAAAAAAATTTAATTTATAAAAATTGATTTGATGAATCAAATATTATTTTTAACAACATACCGGAAAACAATGCTAAATTATTGTAGGATATCACTATTTAATTAAAAATAAGAATATTGGCAAATAATTTATTTATTATTATGTATGTACGTGTATACGACTTCCATTACAAAATTTTTTGACGTTTAAAAATATACATGCATAACTCCTAGTATATATACATTTATGCAAATTAACATTTACATGTCTTCATTTTCATTTTTCTTCGAACTACTAATGTAGTTTAACCGATTATCGAAAAAGAAGCAGCTCATAATTGTATTCCATTAAAATTTTTCTAAATTTTGAAAGACATTATTGTGGAGTTACTGTTTTGTCACTTTTTGTCTTTTAAGACGTTAATAAAGCGCCATAAATTAATAAATTATTAGGAATGAAAATACAAACAAAGAACGTGGTGCAATGAGTGTTAGGATAAAATAGACCAATGATTTCATTTTATCCCATGATTCATTGCACCCAATTCCTTACAATATATAATAAACTTATCTAACGAAGTGCTACTAATATTATAGTTGTTGAATATTACAATTGCTTTAAACAAAAATAGATTTTGAAAAAATTTATCCACTTTTTCTTTTTTCCGTTTTTGAAATCATTGATGTTTTAATATGACAGTAACTGCATTAATTCATCATTTATTATCAGTCTTTCACTGCTCATTTTTATCTTCTGAATATTTTTAATGTATAAACAGTTTTATTTTTCTATCTATGGGTGTGCTTCTGTTATTTACAAAAATCACTCTAAATATATTGTGATAAAATTTTCTCTTATTTTTAAAACAAATTCTGCGAACGCTTTTTTAAACAAATAACGATGATCAATCATTTAAAAAAAAAGAAAGTTAAAAATTTTACGAATAAAGTATACGTAACGGCGAAATAAAAGCTTTTTTAGTAACGATTTTTTAGAACCACCTTCAAACGATTGCACAAAGTAGTTTGTCAATGTTTACATGTTATATAAATTTCTTCGATACCTCGACTATTTCTATTTTATGCACACACTTTATCATTATATTTTTCACTTCAATTCCGGATAAGTTCATGTTACGTTATTGATTATTTTAGTATTATTATAATCTCTTTTTATTTATGTTTGTCCTTTATAAAGTATGACTGGCTTAATCTCACATATAGTTAAGCAATTTATTTAGTACATTTGTACGTTTTTTGTATTAAATTTGGAATCTTTCAAGTTAATTTTATTAAAATAGTATTTAATCGTTCATACAAATGCTTTTAATCAGACGCTATATAAATAAAATTTATTGTAACTATAGTGGACGAAATGTTTACTCTACTACACTAGCTTGATTAAAATACTAAAATGTTAGAAAAAAAATGAAATTTCGATAAATGATATGTCATTTTGCTTATTAATGCAGACATTTTTTAAACTCAATAATCAATATTATCCTCTTTCTTACAAAATATTAATATTGATTTCCTCTGCATATAGAGGAAATATTTATCGAATTTTATGTGGAATCATAAAGCAATACTTTCATTTACTTTTTCTATGTTATTATAAACATTTTATTGTTATTGAGGCACCATATACGGTTTTCATACGATCATAAACACATTTGTTTAATATTTCGTCCAAAATAGTCTATACAGAACGCAAATAACCTTTGAAACTGTTAATGATCTTTCTCAATTGACCAGTGTCATCGTTTCCTTCATTGCATAGCTTTTCCAAATTAATTTAATGTCTGAAATGAATATACGTGGCTTAACGCTTCTGCGTACTTCAATTTTTGTACACTTCAAATGCAACGATTTCAGTTACATTCAGTTTACTTTAAAACAAATATGCTCTGCCTAAATTTAATATTTACTTATTTCTTTTGGCAAGTAGTTTTCTATGAATAATTACATCTTCAACAGCGACAATAAAATTGAATAAACCAACAATAAACGAGCCGCAAAACTATTCTCGTAGTTTAAATAAATCCTAGAAAGTTAATTCTTTTTACCACTACGGGCTCTTTGTACCAGGTCACGGAGTAAGTGTCGTAGGGATTAACTAATTTAACTAAAACTATATTTCACACGATGAATTCCAATAAATTTTTCACAATTTTCCGTTGGAAAATATTAAAAAATTTCTGATGCTTGCATTATCATTACGAAAATCTGTCCAGGTGCAATGCTCGACCATTGAATATCTCTTTGTTTTTTTTTTTTTAAATAAACTTCAGGTACGCCAGAAGCAAATACTGTCTGTGCTTTCAAGATAAAAGTACTAAAATCGGATTAGGTGGTAAAAAAGCTGATTTTTTTTTTTTTTGAGGAAAAAAATCGAGCATTGTACCTGCCGCGAGCAGTCGGCGAAACAGCGTCAGGCTGGTCTCCCTGCGGGCTATGTTGCGGTAAAAAAGTTACAACAACAACAACAATGACGACGACAACGACGCGACGACGACGGCGACGAGGAACACGTGGTGCGCGCGGCCAGAGGATGCGGTGTTCAGCGATCGGGAGTCGGTCCTCGCGCGACTCGTTCAGACGTCGATGCCGAGGAGTTCGCGGCTGTCGACTCGGGAAAGCCGACGGCGCAGGCTGCGCCGGCGAAACTCCTTCCATCAGACGGACGCGCGCTTGACGCGGAGGCTGGCGGTGATCGAGGGCGGCCGGTAGCCCTGGTAGCCCGAGGAGTCCAGCAGCTCGGAGTTCGTGGCGCCGAGGCAGGTGCACGAGCACACCGACACGCAGTCGTCAGTGTCGGTGGACATTGGCACGTGGCCTGCCAGGAGCTTGCCGTTCACCGCCACCACCTCGCCGTCCAGGGTCAGCACGTGGTGCGAGGCCGATTGCAGCTCGTCGTCGCGGCGCACTTCCTCCGCGTTCCTGCAGTGAAATTCCTTTCATTTACATTTGTTCTTTTTTGCAGCAGTTTTTCCTACTGCAAAAATTCACGGGATTATCATATGAAAATATTGCGATTGGCACATAATTACGTGCGAATCATATGAAAATTACATGAGAATTACATATATAATAGATTTATTAATACCGGTGCTGATGGTTTTGCGTACAGATTTTGTTTATTTACTTACATTGTCATGAATCGGAGTACGAGTAAATTGATGCTGGCAGCAACTACTGCCAGGCCGAACAGAATGAACACCAAACTTAATGCTACGTATCCGGGCTTATTTGACAATGCTTGATCGTTCTAAAATACAAATTTTTTTTTTTCAAATTTATCGTGCTAAAAAAATTAATTAAATGTACAATTTTAACGTTTTGATTAAAACATTAATGATCTTATTTTATTCCCTTTAAATTTTGGCAAAAAATTGTTAAAAATGAAAAACAATTCAATTTTTTACCTGAAGGGCGACGTAATCACCGAAGCCTATAGTAGTGAGGGTGACAAAGCAGTAGTAAAAGCTGTCGAAGTAGCTCCAACCCTCATAGCGTGAGAAAACAGCAGCGCCGGTGGTGATAATGATGCTGGAGAGAAGTCCGGTCGCCAACATGAGGTTCATTTCCGTGGCCTCGGTCTTTTGGCACTTGAGGTATGTTTTGGCCCTTCTTATCACCACCGACGCGAACTTATTCAGACGCTCACCAATGCTCTGGAACATGACAAGGCCCAGCGGGATACCCACCATTGCGTAGCCCATGCAGAAGGCTTTGCCGCCAACTGTCACCGGCGTCGAGTGTCCGTAACCTGCGAATGCACCATAATAAATTAATGAATTCATTTTTTTTTTAGACTTTCCTTAGGGAAACTCCTTATGTCAATCGACACTGCTTATACCCTCACAAATTAAAAATGCTATTCTATTGGTAACTATAGAACAACAGGTCAATTGATGACACGGTAGTGCCTCGAGGCATATATGTTAAGCTTTTGACTTCACACGTTTAAGAAAATCTATATAACGATTTCTGTTTATTGTGGTTATATCGAGAAAAGTTTATGTATTTATTTCGTGCATTTCGTTTTCGATTTCTGATAATATAATACATAAGTATCTTTCCTTTTTAAAAGCTTTTCTAAAGTCCTGAGATGGAAGATGGTGAAAGTGAATTAAGTGAAGTTATGATAATTTTTAGTTTACAAAATTAAATCGATTTAACCTGTGAACATTCGTTTTTCCATTTAATAAATTTTGAATTAATAATATTTATTTACAATAACAGAAATGACAGATGAGCCATTTCCGTTCGATCCTTCGTGGACGGGTCCATCAACACATTCGAGAGTTCTTACAAATAAAAATTTTCTAATCGCATTCTTCTTCTTTCTCATTCTGTACATTTCTTCGTCAGTTTACGGTAATGTACATTTTTTCAATATATTCAGTGTCATATTATAGTAGCAAATATAGCAAATAAAATAAATAATTTACTTAACAAACTTATAGGTCTTCTCGTCGGTAATCTCACGAAAGCGTCGGTTCCCAGAAATTATAATAATCGCTTATGTGGAGTGGATGAAGAAGTTAAGGACAAACCTTATCTCATGATTCTTAACATAAAAAGATTTACCGAGTCAAGATCGAAAAGTCTCATTGATGATGATCACGCAAGTGTTTGTGTCGCCGAATGCCCTAAAGAAAATTTCGTTTACGATCCAAATGATAAGAAAAAATCGCTCCAAAGCATAAAAAACAAATTAATTTGCACAAGTGATGTTGATATTCGCTCCATACGGTCCTTCTACAGTCTTGAGGATTCGATAAAACATAACAAGTGTTCCAAGTGGTATTTAAAGAGTAAACCCATACATAATAGATGCACGCCAATTGGTGTTTGGAAAGGGCACGAAGTACAAACTATAACGAAATTTTCTTTGATTCAAGCTAAGGCTCAAATTGAAAATAACGTGAACGCGTATGCGACGGAATTTCGCAATAACCCTCTTACTATTTCGTAAGTGATTTCGTATTAATTTGGCATTTCGCTGTATTACATTTTTTAAATAAACTGTAATAACATATTTTTCAGACTTATATCAGCTATAATGATATCTGTCGGTGCTGTTCTCGCTTTAATATTTGTTTTTTTGTTAAGCAAGATCGCGAAGCCATTTTTAATAATCTCAATTTACATATTCTACTTTGCCATGGTCTTATTTATCGCCTACCTAAGTATGAAGTTTGCCGAAACTTGGAGTCCAATGTTATTGTTTTCAATTATGTTCATAATAGCATTTATAGCTTGTACAGGGATAGCTCTCTTTCATTTTCATAATGAACTCGAGCTTACTTGGCTATTAGTGGAAGAATCTAGCAAGTAATGTATTTAATGCCAATACAAATTGTATAACAGTACTAATTATTTGTGTAATGAAACATCTTGATTTTTCAGAGTTGTTCGAATGCTGCCAGCAAGTCTGTTCGTTCCGATCATACCGTGCTTACTCTCTTTAGGTTTGGTGATACACTCTGCCGTATTGCACTTGAGCTTGCAGACCATAACGACTAATAAGTACGTGATTTACGAGGCCCATGTAGATAATTTTTTCGATGATTGCGGGTGCAGCTTCATATACGTCGATGGTCAACCCTGTGACCCAGTCGTTTTTAATGCACAATGCACAACGACAGCCGGAGCCCCTTGTCAAGAGATTCAGTGCTTGCCGTCTGGTGTCCCTCCGTACGTGCACATTTTGAACTTCATGAACATCTTCGGCTTCTTTTGGCTGATATCCTTTGTATCTGCTTTTGAGATTATGTTGCTGGGTTGTTTGTTCTCACAATGGTATTGGTCCACTGACAAATCAACGGTTGGTTGGAGGTCATTGACGTCGTTTACCTTCATCATTGCCAGGTAGGAAAATTTTGAATTGTATTTTACTTTTTTTTTTTTTTTAATTTTTTCAATAAGTGTTGGAATTTAAATTTGAATTTGTTTCACATTTTTAAGATATCATTTGGGAACAACTGCAATAGGTTCTCTTTTTCTGGCTACGTCGCGAATACTGCAGTATTTATTAGAATTGGCGTACACTGCGGTGCAATTAGAACTCGCCTTGATAAAGGATTATTGTGTATATTTCCAAAGGACGCTTAAGAAACTCCACTTAGTTTTAGATCTGTTTAGCAGCAAAACTTTTATAATGAGCGTAATGCACGGCTGGCCATTTTTTGCTTCGGCGAAGGTGGTGGTTAACTTGATCATGAAGAATGTGGGCAAAGTCATTATGGTCGTTCCGGTGGGTGTAGAAATTGAAGTTTACCGTCACCGTTGTTTACAGTAATTTGATTAAACTAATTTCTTTCAGTTGGCCAACTGGCTTTTTGTGGTGGCAGAATTATTGGTAACATTTATAATAACACTGTTTGTTCTTGCTGTTTTGGTTTTCGAATACGGCTTTGAAGACGTTGGTATGATTATCCTCGTGACGAGTGCAGCTGGTACATTTTTAGTATCGATAGTCATTTTCACTATACAAAATGTGGCGCTAACGACTATCTTCTTATGTATTAAAGAAGATTTAATGCGAAACGATGGCTCAAAAGACAGACCTTATCACATGAGTGATAATTTAAAGGAGCACTTACTGAGCTACTGAATTGATTTTTAATTCTTCATGATTATTCTTTTAATCTTTAGAACAACGTGTAATTTAAACCCTCAAATTTTTTATGATTAAGCGATTTTATTCTTAAAATTATGTTTATATAATATAAACTTTTCTACATTAATTAAATGTTCACGAATGTTTGTCTAATAATAATTTAATAAAATTGTGGTTGTAAAAACGAAAAAACTAGTCTTTAATTTGTTTGTTTGTATAAATTAATCTTTAGAATTTTTTATATCTAAAAATTGAATTTGCGACTTTGAAACGACTCGGTCAGAGGACTAAAATCAATATGACAAATGTACAGTGGTGGTGCTGATTGTAGTATCACCGTTGCATCTGCGTTTATCGTTGGAATAAATATACAGTTCTCACCTATCATTGCTAAAACTACCGTTGCGAAATAAAAGGCGCCGGCGAATTTCCATTGAGGGCCAGCTTTGTGCGGTTTGTTTTCTATAATGACAATCTCCACCATTCGGTAATCCTCCACTGAAATGTTGTACTTCCTCATCATGTTGCGTCGTACCTCTGGAAGAAGAAATTAAATCAATGATCTCTTAAATCAATCAAAATGTTAAAAAAAAAGAAAAAAAAAAGAAAATTGATAAAAATCGGCAAATAATACTTTAAGAAACAATTATGCATAAATTTTATTCAGAAGCCATGCAGATTTTTTCATACACTTCAGAAAATGATACACAAACATTTTTATGTAGATTTTCTGTAGAATTTGTGAAAAAATCTATATCAATTCTGCACAAACTCTACATCAAATTATCATGTACAATGTATGTAGAACTTTATCATAAGTGAAGGAAACGAAATTGTAACGTTCTCCTATCGAGTACACGCTCATTGAATTTCATGGATACTGCGATCTATAAAATTGGCCGTTCAAGTAACTACGGCGCCAACTTTCAAACAAGCTATTAGTGCTCAACGGGCCAAGCGCGTTTCCCGAATCCCGCTCAAGTCTCGTCGGCGCGGAAAGCCTATACACACACACACACACACACACACACACACACCCTTATAAGAGCGAGTCTCTATAAAAAGCATCGAGCAAGAAACCGCTCACCAGACAAGAACTCCCAGCGTTTTCGCTCGGTGTCGGACTCGAGTGCGTCGAAGACGGCTGCCCCTATGAGTAGGTACGTGAAGGTGCACACGACCAGCGAGAGGGTCCGCACATTCTGCCTTTTCATCTTTTCCCGAGTGTCGCTGGCGGGCAAAGTGAGCTACTCCTTCCTGGGCGGTGCGGGGTAGGCGCGTTTCAGTCGCGCGCCCAAGCCGAGGGTCCAGCGGAGGCGGCGGCTGCGTGCAGGAAGCGGAGACTCGCGCTGCAGCCTCTGGCCATAGCAAGGGTGCCGGGGACGGCGCGGCCTCACGGCGACGCCGACATCCTCGTGGCGGGGCAGGCGGGGGGGCTCCGGGTGCGCTCGGGCGTTAACTTGGCTGCGCTCGTCCCGCGGCCGACACTGACAGCGCCCACGTCGGCACGCGCCACGACCGTATCGCTGGCGGGAGAGCCGAGTAACTTATTGATCGGATCTCGCTATACTACCACCGCGGCCGACGAGGAGACGCTGTGCAGCCTCGTGCCGCGCGAGGCCGGCGTCGGTGATGCAGGCTGCGCGGGGTAAGGGATGCTGCGCAGGGGAACTGATCGACGTTTGGTCCGGCGGGAGCTGCGCGGAGGGTCCGGCGGTCTGCGGGGCTCTGATTTAGCCATCCGCGGGGATGCAGAGGGCATCCGATGCTCGTTTTTGTTCGGCTGATCTGATAAAATGGATATAAACGTTTTAAATTTAAAAATCTTTTTTTTTTTTATATAAATGTATTGTACGCACGGGGAAAAATTCTTTACTAAAAGTTGCAGTAGTTAATTCTAATGTACTCGCAGACTTATATTTTTGAAAGTGAACTAATGCTTTCGTGAATGATGCAGTCTTTTGTAATACACTGAAAAGAGAGTTTGGAGGAGCACGTGTCGGCAATAAATAAATGAAATGCATTGAAAGTCCAATAAGCAGCCATTATTGGCGCGCAATTTTACAAATGCCTTGCCGCTGAATTTTATGGAGCTTTGTACTCGATCTTGGCAGTATATTACAAAGTGCCAGGCCGTTACTTATATCTGGCACGGATAGAAGGGGGAAGTTAAAATTTAGCTTTGATACACTGTGGGAAGATCATCGGCGGTTGGCTTTTCTACACGATGATGGAGACTCTGGGCTTGTTCCAAATTGTCAAGGTGTAGGAGTAATTCAAATATTCTTAAAATGTATTAAGATCGATCATAAATTTAAATTTTCTATCGATTTAAGAGTAATGTACACGATTAAAATTTAATTTTGATTAAAATGAATTATAAGCATCATACATTCAATAAAATTTTATATTGATTTAAGAGTAACGTTATATAATCAAAAATTTATTTATTTTTTTAAATAAATTACAAGCATAATGCATGAGGGGTAAGATGCAGCCAACGGCAAGGAGTCGTTTGATTCGTCTATTTCTTTCTAAGCACGTCGAGTTGAAGGGGCGGGGTGGATGGAGTATACGATACAGGTGGTGGTTCGCGTTGAGAGTCGCGGCGCATTTCCCTTACGCGGCAGAAGCGTGGCTTGAATAAAGTGGCAATTTGTAGGAAATCCGTGCTCGATCCGCTATATTCCGCTGGACATCGTAAAAGACGCTTAAAGCACCTTGTTGTCCTTTAAGCTGCCCTTAAAGCGACAATCAAAAAGAATCTTCGTTGCGTTTAATTGGATAGACAAGATCTGAGAATTTTTTTTTTAATTCATCATTCGCTGTCCAGATTGTACTGTTTCAAGGCAAATAATTACCTCTTTTGTTATTGCAATGGAAAATATTCACGTGATTTTGCTTACTTCACTGTGAAGTTCGTTTGATGGTGCATCTTTATAATTATTTTTCCATTGAGTCGTATAATCGATGTGAGCAATTTTGTACGATAGGATTTTCTTAAGAAATTTACGAAAAAATTCTCAGAGATGGATATTATACTTATACATAACATACTAAAATTTGAAGGTGCCTAGCGTCACCGTTTAAGAGAAAATAATTCTCAAAG